>CM060327.1:62153317-62158317 GCA_030674155.1 Stramonita haemastoma | reverse complement strand
AAAACTATGCCTTCATATTTCACTACACGGTAGAATAAGTGCTATAGTGTTATATCCAATCAAAATCTGAAAATTGACAACCTGACCCCACCTGCCTAAAATGGCTCCTAGCGGAAAACTGGGTTAGGTGCTAAGCGAACTCATTTCGTGGTGGAGCGTCACTTGGTCATTGAGCTCTCTTGCCCTCTGGAGACGTACAGTTCCACCGCTATCTTCCGCTCCCCTATATCCTCGGACTTCCTGATCAAATCCCGGTGTGGGGGATTTAGCCACTGTGGCGCATGCAGTGCTTAGCGTGTGGAGTTTCTGTGCAGGATTGGAGGTCGCGTGTTCAAATCTCATTCATTTAAAGTCGTAGGGTGGTTTTGTGTTGTGTTGTGTTGTGTTGTGTTTGTTGTTTGTGTGTGTTTGGTTGTGTTGTTGTGTGTGTGTTGTGTTGTGTTGTGTTGTGTTGTGTGTGTGTTGTGTGTTGTGTGTGTGTGTGTGTGTGTGTGTGTGTGTTGTGTGTGTTGTGTGTGTGTGTGTGTGTGTGTGTGTGTGTGTGTGTGTGTGGGGTGTCTGTGTGTGTCTGGTGTTTTGTCGTGTTGTGTCTGTGTGTGTGTGCTGTGTGTGTGTGTGTGTGTGAGTGTAAGTATGTGAATAGTTGTGCATGCGTGGTGTGTGTGTATGCAGTGTATGTGTGTGTGTGTGTGTGTGGTGTGTGTGTGTGTGTGTGTGTGTGTGTGTGGTGTGTTGTGTGTGTGTGTGTGTGTGTGTGTGTGTGTGTGTGTGTGTGTGTGTGTGTGTGTGTGGTGTGTGAGGAGAGAGAATCAGAATCAGAATCAAGAAAACTTTATTGCCATAAAGTCAGAACGAGACTTATTTCACGCCAAACGTAACGTATTTGATATTCCTAAAAGATGTAGATTCTTAGATATATGTAATGTATCTATGTTCTTGCTCTTCTGGAAAAAGAATCATGCACATATTTTGATCATGTCTAGCAGTGTGCGTAAGATATTCTACCCGCGTTCGCACACGGGACCCCTTCAGTTTATAGTCTCATCCAAAGGACTTTTGGGAGAACAGGTACCACTAAACACTCTTAATTAAAGTGAATCTGCCAGCAGTGCGGGGCTCATTTGGCCAGTGGTCTCTTGGCGGCCAAACACTGATGAGTTCCCTGTGGAAATGTGATGCTGATACAGCAGAACAAGCCGCGGTAATGGCTAGAGGGCAAGGGATGGTGTGTGTATGTGTGTGTGTAGTGTGTGTGTTGTGTGTGTGTGTGTGTGTGTGTGTGTGTGTGTGTGTGTGTGTGTGTGTGTGTGTGTTTGTGTATGTGTGTGTATGTGTGTGTGCTGTGTTGTGTGTGTGTGTGTGTATGTGTTGTGTGTGTGTGTGTGTTGTGTGTGTGTGTGTGTGTGTGTTGTGTGTGTGTGTGTGTGTGTGTGTGTGTGTGTGTGTGTGTGTGTGTGTGTGTGTGTGTGTGTGTGTGTGTGGTTATCAGAATAAGCCGTGTGGGAATAGCAGTCTAGGAATGCGACAGGAAATGAGACAGGAAAAGAAGTCCCTGTGTGTGTGTGTGTGTGTGTGTGTGTGTGTGTGTGTGTGTGTGTGTGTGTGTGTGTGTGTGTGTGTGTGTGTGTGTGTGGTGTGTGTGTGTGTGTGTGTGTGTGTATTTTTGTGTGTGTGTATTGTGTGTGTGTGCGTGTGTGTATTGTGTGTGTGTGTGTGTGCGCACGCACGCACACGCTCGGGTGTGCACACGTGAATGCGTGCCCACACGTGTGTGTATAAGCGTGTGCAAATTGTTCTTGTGTGTGCGTTTCAACTTTATTTTTGCGATGTCCTATTGTGGGGTTTTCTCAGAACAGCGTTCTTCATACGGTACCGTATCCAGATTGTTCAGTCACACTCCCACAGCTTCACCATCACCTGTCCCGTAGTCCCGCGGACCGTGGGGGCACAACTGAAGATTTTGCAACCAGCTTCCTCCATTCCCCACGGTCCTCCGCCCTTCGTAGCAGGTCGTTCCACCCAAAGCCTGTCCACTCTCTGATGTTGTCTTCCCATCCTTTCCTCTTTCTGCCTCTTCGTCTCCCTCCCCTTACTTTCCCTGTAAGACTGTTTTGGCCAGTCCAGATGATCGTGTGACGTGCCCGTACCACTTGAGCTTGCGTTTTTTTTCACTGTAGTTGGGAGCTCTTCATATGGACCGATGGCATTCTTTATTCTGGTTTTCACTTCTTCATTAGTGATGTGATCTCTGTATGAAATGCCAAGGAGTTTGCTCCAACTGCTAACAATCTTCAAATCATTCGTAATCAGCAATAGGCTACCAACAGATTTCTCGCCACCAAGTTACCCAGCACTAAGGTAAAGGTAGAGGTGTCCCATAACCTGTGTGGTCGTAAGGGAGCGAGGCATCAGAGACCTCATCTTCTCTAGGGACCAGCAGATTGAGGGCAGCGCCCATCTCCTCTCCCTCACTGCTTTACCTTCCCTGATACTAAAGAGGGCAGGTACCCATTGGCAGCTGGGTGAAATGGGGGACTGTACTGAAGCCAAGGCGCGCAAACGGTCACCCATCCACTTGGTAACCACGCTCGATGCTGTTTAATTAACCTTAGCTTGGGGAAAGCAAGCGCTCTGACCACTGAGCTATCCTGTCCCAGCTGATGGATACAACCAGGCATGCTCAGTGGTGTCTCATGATATAATATGGGCGTGATACCACATGCTAGGCTCCACTTGTGGTGCTGATATTGGCAACACAACACAACGCAACACAACACAATACAACGGAACACAACACAACAGAATACAATACAATGCAATACAATACAAAACAATACAACGCAATACAACACAATGCAACACAACACATTACAACACAACACCACGCAATACAACACAACACAATGAAACACAACACAATACAATGCAAAACAACACAACAATGTATCATCTGGAAATAAATAAAAATTTGGACTTGTTTTGACTTGACTTGGCTTGACTTGACAGTACAACGCAACACAATTCAACGCATCACAACACAACAAAACACAACCCAACATAAAACAACCCAACCCAACACAACACAACACTACGCACCCTTTCTGCCCTCTCTCTCTCTCTCTCTCTCTCTCTCTCTCTCTCTCTCTCTCTCTCTCTCTCTCTCTCTCTCTCTCTCTCTCTCTCTCTCTCTCTGGGGCGGCGGTCACGAGAAGTGAAGCGGACAGGGCGTACATTTTCTGTGAGCAGCAGTAAAACTAGAAATTCATTCAAAAATGCCAGTTACTGGACTTCCAGCGGCTGTGGAGAGGACCTTAGGTGCCCTGCTGACTGACAATGCAGTTTCCAGCTGGAAAGTGGCAGGAGAAGGGGACAGCGTGGTTTTTGTCTTGCGACTGAAACCAGTGGACACAGCAGTGTCAACCAACATGGCGGATCCAACAGTGAATCGCAGCACACAAGCACAGTACTACAGGAAGAAATCGTTATCTCAAAGACGATGAGATGTAGAGCGTTCTCGAAAGCATAAACAGAAGTAGGCAAGTGCTGTGTGTGAAAGTGACTGTGTCCTCAGTGCCTCGAGTCTGCCTGACAGTGGAGTAGAACAGGGGAATACAGCATGTGTAGATACACATGGAATAGACCTACCAACAACACACACACAGGACATCAACAGAAAAACATCAGTTAAGTTGCCATCATCGGTTGATTTAGAACCTCCCTGTATGTCTGATTGTTGTGACTGTGCTGATATGTGTGCTGATATGTGTGTTTTGCAGCCTGAGGTGAACGATGATAATATTGTTGGTGCATTCGACACAAGAAATGTCAAATAGTACGTGGCTACTCTAACTGATAGACCCGTACAGAAAAGGCTAAGAGACAGACAAAGAAATACACACTTTAGAAAATCCGTGCTACATCATTCAGACGGTGAAGATATTGTGACGTGCGAGTTAGACGACATTGTGATCCAGTACGCATGCCAACCAGACACTGAGCCAGTATGTGTGTACTGGTTTGTCAAACAGCAAGAGAAAAACATGTTAAAAGAGGAACGTGTCAAACTCGCCAGTTTGCGGAATGGGAAGCGAATCCAGAACACACTACACACGGAGACCCTATCGAGTGCTTCAAGGGACTTAGCGACACTTAGAGAACTACTACAACGGTTTCTTGGCTAGCCTAGACCTAAGGGTGTGTAGTGTGACAAAGACTGGACGAAAGAAAGGCTCAGAATGCCGTAACATATCCGGACAGTAAAGTGTTTCGTGTCTCGATGTACATTACTAATCAATGCTGTGGTTTCCATGGCTTGGAGTAGCGTCGTGTGTCAGCTTAAAGCAATTTTCGTTATCGTTATTTGGCAACCCCCTTCATGTATGGGCCAATGGCCTTTTTCATGAATAAACCTTTCGAGTTTGAGTTCGAGTTCGAGTTCTCTCTCTCTCTCTCTCTCTCTCTCTCTCTCTCTCTCTCTCTCTCTCTCTCTCTCTCTCTCTCTCTCTCTCTCCCCCGCCCCCCAATCTCCTCACAGTTTTCGGTCTGGTAGAACGTGAACAAGACACGTATACTAACTAACTAGTCTAGTCAGGCCACCCCGTCCTATACTAGGCCTAACTAGCCAAACTAAGGTTTGAACGACAATGAAGAGAGCTCTCTTAAATCTTCCGCTAACTGGACATAAAAGTCTGCCACCCCATGCTCCCGATACTGTCAGGGTTCTTTGTACTGGAGGGTTGGTACCAGTGTGTGCCAGCCGTCCTCAAGGTCTTTCTGCCGTGACGTTTGCATGCGCGCACGCACGCATGCGCGTATGCGCGCATGCGCGCACGCACACATGCACACATGCACACGCACGCACGCACGCACGCACGCACACACGCACGCACGCACACACACAAACACACAAGCATGCAAGCACGCACGCACACACACAAACACACATACACACAAATACACGCAGGCACACACACACATGTGTGCGCGCACAATCACACACG
>CM060327.1:62128317-62150817 GCA_030674155.1 Stramonita haemastoma | reverse complement strand
CTACTGCTACTATTACCACTTCTGCTGCTGCTGCTACTACTACTACTACTACTACTACTACACTACTACTACTACTACTACTACTACTACTACTACTACTACTACTACTACTACTGCTGCTGCTGCTGCTGTGAAGTTACACTTGCCTTTAATTCTCTTATCCATGGATACCCATGCCTTTCATATCTCTGGTCCATGGATACCCATGTCTTTCATGTCTCTGGTCTATGGTAGCTGTCCAACTGATGTCAGTACAGACGTAATATTGTCAACGAGTCTCCCAGTTACTCTTCACTCCCCCCCCCCCCCCCCGCCCCCCCCTCCCCCCGCCCATCCCCTCTTTCCACCCTACCCCAAACCCATCTGCACTTACCTTGACTGCTGTTTAAACGACAGTATTTTGGCTCCTCCCTGAAATGGGTTGCTTCGCAAATGGCCGCTAAGGGAGAGAAGCGTCAATCAGTCAAATGGAATGTATATATAGTTTTCCCTGGAGTGATGATGATGATGTAATGGTGGTGTCTGTTTTAAGATGGATGGTGGTGGTGGTGGTGGTGGGGGAGGGTTGTGTGTGGTCATCAGGGTTTTTCTGAACGAGGCTGCTGTGTTGATTTTGGTTATCTGTCTTTTTTGTTGTTGTTGTTATTGTTTTGTTGTTCTCGTCTACACTGCCTGCTCATCAATCCAGTCATACCCTTTTCTTGAATGATCAGTGGCAGTAAAAGATATTCATACTGCTGTCAAGAAAACTGTCCTCTCTCTCTTTCTTTCTGTCTCTGTCCCTATCTGTCTCTCTGTCTCTGTCTGTCTGTCTGTCTGTCTGTCTGTATGCACGCATATGTGTGCACACGCACAGATACAAACAAGAGTGAGAGAGAGAGAAAGAAAGAGAGAGAAAGAGATTTATTTATTTATTTATTTATTTATTCTTTTATATCGAGGATAACAGAATAAGCAATCATGTGCTTTTTTTCTTCCGGTCCCCGTGTGTATGCAGTTTTGTAAATATTGCCATCTGTTCCCACCGGCACACGATGGCCTACTCTTACGAAAAGCGGAACAGGATTTAACGTGTGCGCAAGATGAGAGAGAGAGAGAGAGAGAGAGAGAGAGAGAGAGAGAGAGAGAGAGAGAGAGAGAGAGAGAGAGAGAGAGAGAGAGAGACAGACAGACAGACAGACAGACAGACAGACAGACAGACAGACAGACAGACAGACAGACAGACAGACAGACTATCTCTCTCTCTCGCTCTCTCTCGCTCTCTGTCTGTCAGTCTTTCTGTCTGTCTGTCTGTCTGTCTCTGTCTGTCTGTCTGTCTGTCTGTCTGTCTCTCTGTCTCTGTCTCTGTCTCTGTCTCTCTCTGTCTGTCTCTCTCTCTCTCTCACTTGTTTGTATTTGTGCGTGTGCAAACATATGCGTGCATACATATTTGTATGCACGAGCGCGCATGCTTACGTGCCTGAGTGGGTACGTTCCTGAAAGCATTTTTGTATACATATCTGTATGCATGTTCATGCTTGTATCTATGAAACTTTTTGTATGTATGTATGTATGTATGTATGTATGTATGTATGTATGTATGTATGTATGTATGTATGTATGTATGTATGTATGTATGTATGTATGTATGCATGTATGCATGTATGCATGTATGCATTTTATATGCATATATGCGTGCCACACGTGTATGTGTGTATGCATGCATGCATGCATGCATGCATGTATGTATGTATGTATGTATGTATGTATGTATGTATGTATGTATGTATGTATGCATGCATGCATGCATGCATGCATGCATGCATGCATGCATGCATACATGCATGCATGCATGCATGCATGTATGTATGTATGTATGTATGTATGTATGTATGTATGTATGTATGTATGTATGTATGTATGTATGTATGTATGTATGTATGTATGTATGTATGTATGTATGTATGTATGTATGTATGTATGCATGCATGCATGCATGCATGCATGCATGTATCTAACACTTACATTTTTCTGTAAGTGGAACAATTTACATGAATAAAGCAAAAACTACCCCCCCAAACCCCCCCAACTAAAATCAAACAAACAAACAAAACGCACAAAAAACACAGACAATGAAGTCTACCTTCCTACACACACACACACACACACACACACACACACACACACACACACACACACACACACACACACACACACACACAACACACACACACACACACACACACACACACACACACACACACACACAAGAGCAGCCTAGCCAGGTGTGAAGAGAAAAAGGACCATTAACCTTTCTGTGCCTGATGGTATATTCCCGTCCCCCCACCCCCACCCTCCCAACCCCCCCCCCACCCCGATAGGACCCTCCTTCCTCCTCCTCTTCCACAGCCTATCCTCCTTACAGCAGATAGCCTGACGGGGTGGGTGTGAGGCTGAGGTCCCCCTCTCCCCTCTCCCCTCCCCCTCCCCCTCCCCTGCAGACCCCCCCCCCCCCTCTCTGCCACCCTTGAAGCCAGGATGGGTCCTGATAGTCCGCAAATCGTCCTGCCAGCCACAGAGCGAGGTGTCAGCCATCTATTTTCTACCCCCCTAACTCTGAGTATATATAGTGTTCATTAGGCCCACTATCCCCTCATCGTCAGACTGAGTCTTGCTCTGCTTTCAACAGTACCTATGGTGTGATTTCAGCTTTTAATTGCTGTAGGTTTTCTGTGTGAGAGTCATTGAATGGAGTACAACGTGCATTGATAGTCTAGGAGGTAACGCGCCTGCTTAGAAAGCGAAAAGTCCGGGTCGGAAGTGTGCGGTGGTTCGATCCCCATTTGGGCCCAAAATTCCACCCCCTTCCCCCATCCATTAGATCATGAGTGGTGGTCTGGATGCTAACTTTCGGATGAGACGAAAAATCGAGGTCTTGTGTGTTACATAAATTATTTTGCGCACGCAAAGGAACCCACGTCAACAAGAGAGTTGTTCCTGGCAAAATTCTGTAGCAAAAAGCCACTCTGGTAGGGAAACAAATACAGTTGCAGACAGAAAAAAAAGGGTAGCGCTGCTCCTGTGGCGACGCGCTCTCACCAGGGAGAGCAGCCCGAATTTGATGCAGAGAAATCTGCCGTGACTTAAAGTCAAATCAAGTCAAGTCAAAAGTACTTATATATATATATATATATATATATATATATATATATAATATATATATATATATATATATATATATATATATATATATATATATATATCCTTTTAGACGTGGTCTAGCAGACTTAACAGTAGCAACGCATGGTGATCTCCTTTTGTCTCGAAGAACAATCCATGGTTAAAGCGGGTCACTCACCTGCTTAGATTGTCTCCCTTCACTCTCCGCCACTTCTGTCGTCTGCTGGCCCCGATGGTGGCGCTGATAAACAGGAAGAGGAGTTATGGGGCGGAAAAAAACCTTGGCCCGAGTTGTCTTCCTTGGGGTTCCCAATTATTACCCACATCTTTTTAGTCTCTGGCTTTCAGTCTGTCTTGGTTCAGTGGAAAAGAAGACTGTGGGGTTTTGCGAGAGTGCAGGAATCCCAAAGTCCGGGTTTGTTCAAGGCTGTCTGTAAAGCAGATGGTGGATCGGTGGTTTAGGGGTAACGCGCCTGCCGGGAAAGCAAAAAGTCCGGGTCGGAGTGTGCGGTGGTTCGATTCCCGTTTGGGCCCAAAACTTTTCCCCGATCCATTAGACCATGAGTGGTGGTCTGGGCGCTAGTCTTTCGGATGAAACGATAAACGTAGATCCCTTGTGTTACACATCTTTATTTGGTTTACGTAAAAGAACCCACGGCAACAAGGGGGTTGTCCCTGCAAAAATTCTGTAGAAAAAAGCCACTCTGATTGGGAAACAAATACAGTAGCCAACAGGAAAAAGAATTTTTTTTAATAATGGGTAGGCGCTGCACTTGTGGCGACGCGCTCTCTCCTGGGAGAGCAGCCCCAATGTCATGCAGGGAAATCTGCTGTGACGTAAAGTGGTATAAAAAAAAAAGCAGGCGTTTGAAACAGTGCTGCATCTACCTTGCATGTAAAGCGATGTTTTAGATTTTTGCCTTGAGTTTACGTGTTAGTTTGTACATTTCTTTTTGTACTTATTACATTTTACAGCACTCTTAGTCACGGTATATTGCCCTGCGTAAAATTCAGGCTGCTCTCCTCAAGGAAAGTGTATCGCCATAAGAGCAGGGCCATCATTTTTTTCTTTTTCTGTCCGCAGCTGTATTTGTTTCCCTATCTGAGTGGCTTTTTACAGTATTTTGGGCAAAGTACTATCTTGTACAATGTCAGTAGAGGCATATAGGAAAAGAGAACCCTGGTTTTGCGATTAAAATCAAAGGAAGCGGTTCACTTAAAACAGAGCTTGCTTGCTGTATGAATCAGCTACAGCTAATAATCCAAAAAAAGACAAGAAAAAGAAAATGGAAAAAACAGTTCCTTCCTTCTGTAGCAATGGAAGAATGTCCATGTCATGATCAGACCGGCTTTAAAATGTACTGCGTGTGGAAATCAACAAAGAGTTTCTTTGATTATGATTCGTATTAATATGCCTGTCAGTATTGTAATTGCCCTTCACGGATGATTAAAATGTTTTTGACTTGACTTGACTTCAGTCTAACTTGCAAAGGGCGGAAGACTAGACTTCGAGCTTGCTTCTATCAGTTTTCGAGCCAGTGTAGTTTTCGCAAACTCCTTAGTATTTCATACAGAGATCACATCACTAACGAAGATGTCAAAACCGAAAAAAAAAAATGCCATCGGACCATATGAAGATCTCCTGATCAGTGAAAAAACGCACGCTAAAATGGTAC
Organism: Stramonita haemastoma; assembly: GCA_030674155.1. Lineage (NCBI taxonomy): Eukaryota > Metazoa > Mollusca > Gastropoda > Neogastropoda > Muricidae > Stramonita > Stramonita haemastoma. Next base: position 62,145,982 of record CM060327.1, on the reverse strand, counting down.
GGGCACGTCACACGAACATCTGGACTGGCCAAGACAGTCTTACAGGAAACAGTAAGGGGAGGGAGGCGAAGAGGCAGACAGAGGAAACGATGAGAAGACAACATCAGAGAGTGGACAGGCCTTGGGTGGAGCGATCTACTACGGAGGGCGGAGGACCGTGAGGAGTGGAGAAAGCTGGTTGCAAAATCTTCAGTTGTGTCCCCACGGTCCGCGGAACTACGGGACAGGTGAAGGTGAAGGTAAAAGAGTTTTTAGTCGAGGGGGTAGTGTAGTGTAGTGTAGTGTAGTGTAGTGTAGTGTAGTGTAGTGTAGTGTAGTGTAGTGTAGTGTAGTGTAGTGTAGTGTAGTGTAGTGTAGTGTAGTGTAGTGTAGTGAAGGTGACTGACACAGGGCAGTTATATATATATATTATATATATATATATATATATATATATATATATATATATATATATATATATATATATCCTCCTTTGCTTCACAAGGCAGTGATGGTGTCTGATAGAAGATACCGGCAGCTCATATCCTGTCCATTCAAAGGAGGACTTTGTAGCCAACAGTAAGTAAGATGCCGTGTGAGATAGACGATACTAAAAGTGGAAATAAAAAGAAGCCAGATGCATATCACCTCCGCTATGTATATGGTTGAATAAACTGTTTCGTGTTGATTTTTTGTTGTTGTTGTTTTGTTTTTTCTTTCCTTTCCTCGCCTAGAGCTTCGAGGTTCATAATGGTCAGATCTTGTGTATGCGACTGTTTTTATCCATCGTGAAGGTAGCCGCATTCCGACTTCGGGGATGTATGCTGGTATGTTCGTGTTTCTGTAACTCACCGAAAACTGCCATGAATTACAGAATCTTTAACGTACATGTTTGATCTTCTGCATGTGTGTATACATGAAGAGAATGAAGGCACTGGCTGGTCTGCACTTAAAGTTGACCTGGGAGATCGTAGCCACCGCCCCTCCCCCCACCCCCCTCTTTATTCACCAGACGCCGCGCAGATTCGAACCAAGGGGAGGATAGCCCAGTGGTTAGAGCGTTGAGCCCGTGTTCTGATGTCCCGGTTAGCGAGCAGTACTGAGGCATCAGTTTAAGGGAAACTTGATCCTGGAGTTAGTAACACTATCGACTCCACTGCCCCCAAAGTCCTTCACATGAAACTATAAAACGAGGTCCCGTGTGCGAAAGCACACAGAACATCTTGCACACACCTTTTAACACTTCCGCCTTTCGGAAGATAAGATCATTGCGTGCCGATGGGAACGGATGACAAATTGATAAAAACAAGAAACAAACGCATTCACACAGGTATTATGTTTAGACATCATCCCTAAAGTCGGAATGTCGCTATCTTAGTGGTGGGCCAAAACTGTGGCATACGTAAAATCCCACCATCTAGCCAAGGAACGTAAAAAACAGAAACAAACAAATGAACAACTGCAAGATCTGCATTTTGCTAATGCTTTTCTCCCCTTCTTAATCTTGACTCTGTTGAAGCGTTAGGCATCTTACCCCCCAAAACAACAACAACAACAACAACAACAAACAAACAGACAAAAACGATCCAGAAAGTGCCAATTGGCGATAAGAAACCTGGATAGCATTAAACATGTTGAAGGAACATTGTCCTGAAAGAAGACAATCATGCCAGTGACAGACTGACACATGTAGACAAGAGCTCATAACAACAAAGGTAAAGGTGTCCCACAACCTGTGTGGTCGTAGGGGAGCCAGGCATCAGAGACCTCAGCTTCTCTAGGGGCCAGCATATTGAGGGCGGCATCCATCTCCTCTCTCCCTCGTTGCTTCACTTTCCCTGACCCCTAAAAAGGGCAGGTACCCATTTACAGCTGGGTGAACTGGGGTGGACTGTACTGAAGCCAAGGCGCGCAAACGGTCACCCATCCAATCGGCAACAACGCTCGATACTACTTAACTTTGACTTAGGGAAAGCGAGCAATCAATCACTTAGCTATCCCGCCCCCCAAAAGAACAAAACTAGAACCCAAAACCAGTCTTCCATAGCTACCAGCAACATTAATTCATGTTGTCTTCTCCAAGCCTCTACCAACCTGTTCGCGATGACAGCTCTGGCCTGCAAATCTCCTCTACCTTTTTTCCAGTGTATAGTCCCTAGTACAGCTAGCGCTCTCTATCACTCCCACAGGTTAGTAAACCCATTATCCGGGAAGCTATCTATATCAACAAGAGTGCATGACTTGAGCCTGAACTGTTGATGACACCTCACATCTTGCCCCAGACAAGAGAGGAGGGAGGGAGAGAGGGAGGGTACATTTGGGGAGGGGTGGGGGGTGAGGGAGGGGGATGGAATGCAGTTCTTCTGTCGGTATTCTATTGGGCACTGAGCCATTCCAGACTTGCAAGAAAACCAGACACAATGAAGACACGTCAGTCATATACATGAAGAGAGAGAGAGAGAGAGAGAGAGAGAGAGAGAGAGAGAGAGAGAGAGAGAGAGAAGAGAGAGAGAGAGAGATTACATACACAAATTACCAGGTGGTCTGCTCTTAAAAATGATTATTGCTGCAGGTTTGGGATAGTTAAAATAGCTTATGCAAGATTTTCTTATTAGATTAAAGATATGAGCACGTGCATATACACGTGTCTTCGCGCGCATGTGCGTGCACACACACACATATACACACAACACACACATACACAAAAACACACGCACGCATGCATACACACACGTACAAACGCACGAACTCACAAACACACACACACACATAGTTATAAACTCAAACACACACATATTTTTAGTGGAAATTATTTTGGGCATTCGGATGAGACTATAAACCGAGGCTTCGTGTGCGAACGCACGCAGAACATCTTGCGCACACGTAAAAACCCCGTTCCGCCTTTCGGAAGAGCAGGCCATCATGTGCCGGTAGGAGCGGATGACAAAATTAAAAAAAACCAGCATGCACACAGGTGTCGTGTTTAGACGCCATCCCTGAGAAAAAATCGGGAAGTTGGAGTCCCCAAGGTGGCTCGGGGCTGTATATGGCAACGTTCTGGCGGCTCCTGCGACGGTACTGGAACCATTCGTATCGGCGACTGCCTTTCTAATGGATCATTCCAGTGGCGTGGAGAGGTGGGAGGGGGTCTGCTGCATGGGTAACAGTTTGCCCTCCATATTTACTTACCCAGGCTTTGCGCTCTAAAGACTAGAGCGCAACTCCATAGTCTTCCGAGACTGATGGGTGCCTACTACAACTATTTTGGGCAGAAAGGTAATTAAAACTGACGTTTCTTTTGTTGTGTCAAATAAGTCTGCATGACTTAAAATGGCAATAAAATGTTTTGAATCTTGAATCACCACAACACACACACACACACACACACACACACACACACACACACACACACACACACACAACACACACACACACACACACACACAACACACACACACACACACACACACACACACACACACACACTCACCATCTGGAAATAAAAATTCAACTTTGACTTTGATAAATAACACACTGCATCTCATCACATAAGTGTATCGGTGGGAACAGACGACAAGATTTACCAGACTGCATACACACGGGGAATGGATGTAAAAAGCACATGAGCGCTTATTCCATTATCCTCGATATAAAAGAATGAATAAATAAATAAATAGAATAAAAATAAACAGTAGGCAACGCGTGCTATTGCCGAGTGGTTAAGACAATTCTCCTTCAACCCCATGGGTGCATGGCGGCGTCTGGTAAATTAAGGATAGGGATTTTTTTACGACCTCCCAGGTCAGTTTCAAGTGAAGACCTGCCAGTGCCTTAATTTCCTTTGAGGATAATTATAATTGTACACATGCAAGATGTTCTGCGTGTGTTCGCGCACACATGGGTCCTCGGTTTATAGTCTCATCCGAAGGACTTTTGGGGAGAGTGGAGTCAGCACTGATGTTAACTCCAGAGGAAAAAAATCCCCTCGAACGGGGAATCGAACCGGGTCGTCAAATTGCGAGCACAATGTTCTAACCACTAGGCTATCCCCGTCCCCCTTTGACGCAAGCTCTCCTATGTACTTCATTAACACCCTTACCTACCGCACAGAGGATTGTGTAAACCAAGTTCATAGCAGCCTCTGTATCAACAGAGCAGAGGAGTTGATGCCCAACTGTTGACGACGCTTCACACATTGCCCCAGACAAGGGGGAAGGGGAGGGGAGGGGAGGGGTTGGAGGGGGGGGGGGGGGGTAGGGAGGAGGGAGGAGGGAGGGGGGAGGGGGAATGGGGAGGAAGAGACCAATGCAAGGGTTATCGGTTGGGCGCTATTCCAGACTTGTTAGAAAATCCTGGACACAAAGAGAAACTGTCAGATATGTGCAGAAAGTAGGGAGGGTGGTGGTGGTGGTTGAAAGTGGGGGGGGGGGGGGGGGGGGGGAAGGGAAAAGTGGGGGGGGGGAGGCTATGACGTCATAAGAGTTCCTGAATAGAGGGGTGGGTTATGTACACCCATTATTGTGTGGTCTCTATATTGAAAGACTTTTGATAGAGAGATTTTCTGGGTTTTTTAAGCACATGGAGACATGAAACACTCATGCACGCATGCACGCACATACACAGTACATACACACACAAGCACACAGACATACACACACTAGCACGCACACACGCACACATGCATGTGTGCACGCACGCACGCACGCGCACACACACATACACACGTACGCACTCACACATTTTCCCAATTTAGAGGAATAAATTTAAACTAAACTCTCTCTCATACACACAGCATGTGTGCACATGCACACACACACACACACACACACACACACACACACACACACACACACACACACACACACACACACACACACACACACACACACACACAACACACGCAACAACAACAAAACCAATACTTTGTTATCTCAATAAAGATAGAAGTTTATGTGGTTTACAAGCTATAAACAATAAACAGAAACACATTAAACACTTGCACGCACGCACGCACGCACGCACACACACACTTACACACACACACACACACACACACACACACACACACACACACACACACACAGAGGCTTATTTGTTTCGGGGGGGGGGGGGGGGGGGGCTTGGTTGCTTTCTGTCATAATGTATTCTGAGCTAAAGAAATATACAATGTTGGTTGGATAATCTGAGCAATATTCTCACCAACATATTCTGTAAAGTAGATACACTTTATTTATATTGTATTTTATTTTATTATATTTTATATTTTATACCACTTTATGTCACAGCAGATTTCTCTGCGTGAAATTCGGGCTGCTCTCCCCGGGGAGAGCGTGTCGCCACACGTGCAGCGCCTACCCATTATTTTTTCCCCTCAGGGAGGTGTCTAAACACGACACCTGTGTGCATGCTGGGTTTTCTTTTTTTTATATAATAATTTTGTCATCCGCTCCTACAGGCACACGATGGCCTGCTCATCCGAAAGGCGGAGCGGGCTTTTAACGTGTGCGCAAGATGTTCTGCGTGCGTTCGCATACGCGCCTCGACAAACAATATAGGCTATTGGATAACAACCAGTTTGTCCCACTACCCCTCCACCCTAAAAAAAAGCAAGAAAAACTCCTGACAACAACATTGAACTCAAGTCCATTCTCTGCTCTGACTAAGTCTGGTATGCTGACCACATTGCCCTCGTGAATAAAGGTAAAAAGGTAAAAGTGTCCCATAACCTATGCGGACGTAGGAGAGCCAGGCATCAGAGACCTTAGCTTCTCTAGGGGCCAGCATATTGAGGGCGGTGCCAATCTCCTCTCCCTCGCTGCTTTACCTTCCCTGACCCTAAAGAGGGCAGGTACCCATTTACAGCTGGGCGGACTGGGGAACTGTACTGAAGCCAAGGTAGGCAAACAGTCACCCATCCACTTGGTAACCACGCTCGATGCTGCTTAACCTTAGCTTGGGGAAATGAGTGCTCTGACCACTGAGCTACCCTGTCCCCCATGGTGAATAGTCCTCGTTATGTTTCCTGCTGCAAGTCTTGTAGAGAATTCATACAACTAAAAGTTTGGTTTGATAAAATGTCGTTTCACTTCAAAGACCTGCTTGGAGTTCCAAAGCTCCGAGACCAACAACGCCTTGAAGTGAAAACACTGACAGGATGGAGAAGAAGAATTCTGTGTTAGATGCGTGAAGTAGTGATACTGCCTCAGTATAGTGGAGCGTGTCTCTGACTGATTTGTTTCCTTCCTTTCGGCTACACACCAGTGTTGATTTTGACTACTTTCACATCTATTTTCATATATTTCTCTTGCATTGCACTGCCCGGACTAAGGCATTGACAGAAAAGTGATAAAAAAAAACACTTTTTCAGAAAGACTAGCCCCTGACTCAAAACTCTAAACAGTGATTTTTGCACAAATTTGGTAGGTTTGAAATTTAAAAAAAAAATACAGCACACACTGTGCCCTCTTAGTCCTTTGTCGTCTGCTAGCTTCCTAACCGCAATAGGCATGCTCGGGGTCAAGGCTGTAGGAACACAAGCAATCCTCATTTTGATGATCATTTCCAACTTTCTCGTGACTACCTGGTATTGCTCTATGTCCTCAATCGCCCCAAAACAAGTGCACAGTGCATTTTTTCATTCTTTAAAAAAAAGTCTGTGAAAATCGACAAAAAAATGTTCCCACCCGCACTCTATAGAAGACACTACACGACCCACAAGCTAATACTGGAGTGTAACCTTCCCTACCTGAAGAACCATCCATTCATTCATCATTCTGAAATGTTCAGGCAGTAGGTCTTAGGCAAGTTTGAGCCTGGTGAAGCCCAATCTTCAGGTTTCAGATTGCATGCTGGGTATGTTGATGTCATTCCAGCTGTCAGTCACATCTGGTCTCCTCTTCTGCAAAAGATGGATTGGTGGTTTGGGGTTGTTTTTTGTGGGTTTTTCTTGTAATGTGTACGCAAAAAGCTGTACGTGTATATGTGACGTGACCTGAGTGAAAAGTTTCATGTAGCCTAGGCCTAGTAAGTAAAAGGGGAAAAAAATCACTCTTGTTTTGTTTTGCATATGAGGAGTATAAATCAACCCTGTAAGACTGAGAATGAGTAAAAGGAGAGGGGAGGGGGGAGGCGAAATTCCTAATCATTTTCCGAGACTTACCTTTGTTTTGATAGTAGCTAACCTGGCACTATTTTTGTTAAAAACAAGCAAACAGCATGAAACTCAAAGATATCGTATAGGAAAGCATTTAACATCATTTGTATATTTATTCATCTTTAAAAAAAAAAAAGAAGAAAAATGTGTTCTTGTTTTTGTTTTTGTATAGATCTAGTTACGAAGAAACAATCCCCCTGAAACGATAAAGGGGCAATACTCCTACCCTATCCAAGCCGGAAGAAAAAAAGAAAGAAAGAAAGAAAGGGAGAGAAGCGCTAACGGAACTGCTATCTTGAAGCAGACGTAGAGGTGTGCTTGTTGGCAGTCCAACCACCTGTACATTCAGCAGGCTGTTTATTGTTGTTGGCGGGCCACAACTCGTGTTGGGTGGAGGAGGTGGAGTTATGCGCCTTGGCGGCGACAGGTCTGATGTATTACCCAGTGTTGTAAGGGAGATGAGGCCTGGCTGATTATTGGGAACTGTTGCAGCGTCACTGCTGCTACTACTATACTACTACAACAGCCATCAGCGCAGTGCAGTTTGTTTTTGTTGTTGTAGGAGGGTATCGTTTATTAGTGGAGTCTCTTTGTGCCTGTGTTTTGTTGTTGTTGTCGTTGAGTGTTGCTGTGCTGAGCGGTTCGGCATTGGCCTGTATGTATGGTGTAAACTCCTCTGTGTGCGTGTGTTAAGTCAGGATTCATAAACACCTGAGTGACTGATGCTAGTATAAATGTATAAATGAGAGAGCAGAGGAGAGGAGAGCAGAGCAGAGCAGAGCAGAGCAAGAGAGAGAGAGAGAGAGAGAGAGAGAGAGAGAGAGAGAGAGAGAGAGAGAGAGAGAGAGAGAGAGACAGACAGAGAGAGAGACAGAGAGAGAGACAGGAGAGAGAGGGGGGGGGGGAGGTAAGGGGAAGGGAGGGGAAAGTGGGGAAAGAGGTTTTTCATTGAAAATACAAACACAAAAGTTTGTAAGTGGTAAAAGCAAATCAGTTTTACAGATCTATATATTTGTTCCTCGGTTAGTGCCCCGATGTTCACCAATGGTGAGATTATGCTATGCCACCGTTTTTGCCCACCGTTAAAGCAGCCACATTCTGACTTCGGGGATGTACACTACAATAATAAATTATCAGTATCTGATCTGAAAGATGAAGTTTTGTTTTTCACCCCTCGGCTAGAGCTCCGAGGTTCAGATGACATTTTCGCGTATGCGACCATTTTGTCCCACCATTTTACAAAGATGTACCATTGCATAGCCTACAAATACGAAATCTTTAATGTCTCAAAAAGGGCGATAAATTCCTACACACCAAACCCACAAATATCAGCACAGAGTAAACTATCAGGCATATGTTATTTCAGACAGGAAGGAAGAAACGAAATTCTCCTCAATTCCAGTGGTCACATTCCCCCCCCTGCATCAACTCATGCTCTCGTTTGACCAGTTCCCTTAGACTATAGGCCAAAGACATAGCCACTGTTATCTGCTGATTTCACTACAGAACTGCACAGAGAGAGAGAGAGAGAGAGAGAGAGAGAGAGAGAGAGAGAGAGAGAGAGAGAGAGAGAGAGAGAGAGAGAGAGAGAGAGAGATTCTTATTCATTCTTTTCTTCTTATCGAGGATAATGGGATAAGTACTCGTGTGCTTTGTTTTTACATCCAGTCCCCGTGTGTTCTCCCTTTACCTACCCCGTGTGGATGAGAGAGAAAGAGAGAGAGTCAGAGACACAGATAGATACACAGAGACAGACAGAGACAAAAGAACAACGACATGCAGGATCACACAGTTGGCAAACACAGTCTCTCTCTCTCTCTCCTCCTCCCCCCTCCCCCCATCTTTCTCGTTGTCAGGCGGCTGATGATGGGGCCTGATAAACAGGAAGAGAGAGGAGTTATGGGGCGGAAAGAACAGTGGTAGTGGGACCGAGCAGCTTCTTCCATTGTTCCCATTCTTCCTCGGCATTTCTCCCTCTGTTGCCAGCTTCAGTCTGTCTCGGTTCACTCCCATATGTGAAAGGTTGTGTTTGTAGGCATGGGTAAGTGCATAACCCTTTTCAAGGCCGTGTACGTGTACGAAACAAGATGAATGAAGCCACAAGACTTGCTGGTCTGTCTTGTATTGCTTGTTTGCTGTTATGGTTCGGGGACAGGGATAGCTCAGTGGTCAGAGTACTTACTACTCGCTCTTCTCAAGGTAAGGTTAAGCAGCATCCAATGTGGTTGCCAAGTGGATGGGTGACTGTTCGCGCGCCTTGGCTTCAGTACCGTCCACCCAGTTCACCCAGCTGTAAATGGGTACCTGCCCTCTTTAGGGTCAGGGAAGGTAAAGCGGCGACGGAGAGGAAATGGGCGCCGCCCTCAGTATGCTGGCTCCTAGAGAAGCTGAGGTCTCTGACGCCTTGCCACCCTACGACCACATAGGTTATGGGACACATTTACCTATTTACCGTGGATCAGATTAGGCTTTAGTTGCTGCTTTTTTATTTTATTTTTTATATTAACTTGAAACAAAAAAACCACTTTATGTCACAGCAGACTTTTCAGTGTGAAATTCGGGCTGCTCTCCCCGGGGGGAGCACGTCGCCGCAAGTGCAGCTACTACCCATATTTTTTTTCTTTTTCCTGTCTGCAGCTGTATTTGTTTTCCCTATAAGAGTCGCTTTTTTCTACAGAACTTTGCCAGGGACAACCCACTTGTTGCCGTGGGTTCTTTAACGTGCGCTAAATCATAATGTGTAACACACGGGACTTCAGTTTGTCGTCTCATCCAAAAGACTAGCACCCAGACCACCACTCAGGGTCTAATGGATGGGGGAAAAGTTTTTGGCCCAAACGGGATTCGAACCACCGCACACTTCCACCCAGAATTTCCGCTTTGTAGACAGACGCGTTACCTCTAGTTTAGTCACTCTCTGCATGGTGACATATGGACGTATGTTTATTGCAGCACATCATCATGGATTTATATTATACAACTCCAGTGGTAAATGGAAAGAGGCTGAGTGGATGTAGCTGTACCCACGTCTGTCTGGTCTGACCTTGTTGTGTTGTGGATGAGGTATCTTTTAATTAATTAAGCAGTCAAGAGGTTTCTCTGATACCTGTTTTGACAATGACGAATGTCGAGTGTCAGTTTTAGCCTTGCAGTGTGTGTGTGTGTGTGTGTGTGTGTGTGTGTGTGTGTGTGTGTGTGTGTGTGTGTGTGTGTGTGTGTGTGTGTGTGTGTGTGTGTGTGTGTGTGTGTGTGTGTGTGTGTACGTGTGCACGTGTACATTTGTGTGTGTGGTGTGTGTGTGTGATTTTTTATTTGATTTATTTTGATTTGATTTATTCTTTTATATCGAGATTATATATATATATGTTTTATATATATATATATATATATATATATATATATATATATATATATATATATATATGTATGCATATATATATATATATATATATATATATATATATATATATATATATATATATATATATATATATAGAGAGAGAGAGAGAGAGAGAGAGAGAGAGAGAGAGAGAGAGAGAGAGAGAGAGAGAGAACAAAACAGGATATCAAAAGAAAAAGAAATGCAAAGGATTTCAGGTGTTCTCTCTGCCTTGTTCAGAATCGTGAGATACAGAAAACAAAACTGAAGACAGTCGCACTGATCAACAGCCATTTCACTTTAAAAGGAAAGCATCCACAGTTCAAAGAAGTCATAACTGATGTATACATAAAAACATAAGTATTTCATAAAAATAACAAGAAACAAACCCTACAAAACAAACAACAATACAGAAACAAACAATACAAAAACACACAAACCCAAAAAAAGAAAAGAAAACCAAACACAAAAAACCACCGTTGTATTCGTTGCTAGGTTGTTTGTAAAGTGACCAGACTATGGAAGAAAATGACTGATATAAAAAGAAAAGCCCCCCCCCCACCACCCCCACACCCTAAAAAAAAAAGATAATCCTCATTATTCTTCAAAGCAAGTATCAATATCGTTAATGTAAATCAAAACAGCTTTTGTCCACTCATCTTCACCTTATTTGTTTATTTATTTATTTTATTCTTTTATGTCGAGGATAATGGAATAAGCACTCATGTGCTTTTTTTTTGCTCATCCAATCCCCGTGTGTATGCAGTTTTGTAAATATTGTCATATATTCCCTCCAGCACACTATGGCATACTCTTACGAAAAGCGGAACAGGATGTAACGTGTGCGCAAGATGCTCTGCGTGCATTCGCACACAGGGCCTCGGTTTATAGTCTTACCCGAAAGACTTTTTGGGAGAGTGGAGTCAGCACTGATGGCCTATTCTTACAAAAAGCGGAACAATGTTTCAATGAACAAGCATGCCTCTTACCAGCCAGGTTAGGAGAGTCAGTCAGCTACACAGAGGGAGGGGGCTGTTTACATAACGCAGCAGAGGAGTTGATGCTGAACTGTTGATGACACTTCACACACTGCCCCAGACAAGGGATGGGGGGGGGGGAGGAAAGAGGAAGGGGGGAGGGGGTGGGCGGGAGGGGAGTGGGGAGGAGAAGGGGGAGGCGACCCAATACAATGCAGGATGATATGGGCTGGGTGCTAGTAGGGCTATTTCAGACTGGCGAGAATCCAGGACATAGAGAGAAAAACGTTAGGTATGTGGGGGGACAGATGAGGGGGGGGAGGGAGGGGGAGAGGTGAGGGGGAGGGGGGGGGAGGGAGGGGGAGAGGTGAGGGGGGAGGGGGGGGGAGGGGGGAAGAGATGGGGGTGGGTGGGTGGGTGGCCTGAGGATTAGGTGAGAAGAGTGATGGATGAGATGCACAAAAGAACAAGGAGGTTTGTTGTTAAACACATTAATCTTGTGATGTTAGGTTTTGGAAATTCCTTTAAAAATTTTTTTTTTATTATTAGATAGCTGGTAACTATTTTTGAATGCACATAAACACGCTTTTTGTGATCATGTACCCACGCATACTACACACACACACACACACACACACACACACACACACACACACACACACACACACACACACACACACACACACACACACACACACACACCCACACCCACCCACACGCACACACACATGCACACACGCACGCACACATGCATGCACACACACGCATGCACACATATGCACGCTCACAGACACACACAGACACAGGCGCAAACACAGATACAGACACACAGACACACAGACACATACACACTCACGCACGCACGCACGCACGGACGCACGCATGCACGCAAACGCACGCAAGCACACACACACACACACACACACACACACACACACACACACACACACACACACACACACACACACACAACACACACACACACGGGGAGGGGGATATAGCCTAGTGGTCAGAACATTGCGCTCACAATTTGACTACCCAGGTTCAATTCCCGGTCGAGAGGATTTTTCCTCTGGAGTTAACATCAGTGCTGACTCCACTCCCCCGAAAAGTCCTTCGGATGAAACTATAAACCGAGGCCCCGTGTGCGAACGCACGCAGAACATCTTGCGCACACGTTAAATCCTGTTCCGCTTTTCGTAAGAGTAGGCCATTGTGTGCCGTGGGAACAGATGACAATATTTACACAACTGTATACACACGGGGACTGGATGAAAAAAAAAGCATATGAATGCTTATTCCATTATCCTCGATATAAAAGAATAGATAAATAAATACATAAATAAATAAATAAATGAACACACACACACACACACACACACACACACACACACACACACACACACACACACACAACACACACACACACACACACTGTAGGCCTACTATTTTGCCTCCTTTCCTCATTCTTTGGCCAGACAAAATGCTGGCCTGAATTTGAGGACTACACCCACGGTAAGTCATTATCTGTAAATATTTGTAAATATAAATGGCTTGTTGTCCCAGAAAAATAGAGTTGTCTTAGCCTTGTAAATCGGTTGGTTGCCTAATTAAATTTGATATTAAATTGGTTTGTTGTCCACATAAAATTGGTAAAGTGGTTTGTTGTCCTAATAAAATTAGTAAATTGTTGTCGTTGTCCTCATAAAATTAGTAAATTGTTGTTGTTTTCCTAATAAAATTAGTAAATTGTTGTTGTTGTCCTAATAAAATGGGTAAATTGGGTTATCACAGTAAAATTGATAAGTTGGGTTGTTGTCCTAATAATACTGGTAAATTGTTGTTGTTGTTGTTTATTGTTACATCCTGTCCATGTTCGGGTGAGACTATAAACATTTTGGACACACGTTAAACCTGTTCCCCTTTTCGGAAGAGTAGGCCATTGTGTGCTGGTGGGAACGGATGACAACATTGACAAAACTGCAGACACACAGGGACTGGATGTAAAAAAAAACGCACATGAGTACTTATTCCATTATCCTGGAAATAAAAGAATAAAAAGATGTAGTGCCTCTGATCAACCCAGCATCACTTACAAGGGAATTGTTTCTCCTACTCTAAGACCAGGTTTGATTGGCTAGAAGTTTAACTGACACTCATTTCCCTTTTCATCATACATGCAGCAAATAATGACAAAATTCAATATTTGTTAAGTTTGGAGATTGTGTGTAACTTCATATCTTGAGCTAGAACGCACGCAGAACATCTTGCGCACACGTTAAACCCTGTTCCGCTTTTCGTAAGAGTAGGCCATTGTGTGCCGGTGGGAACAGATGACAAGATTTACAAAACCGCACGCACACAGGGACTGGATGTAAAAAAAAACACATAAGTGCTTATTCCATTTTCTTCGATATACAAAAAAGAGGAGATATCAGTGATTTAGACTTTTTTTTCTCAAAGACAAGTAGATGCAAAAGATGAAGGCATTGTCCTTATACTTATGCTGAAGCAGAAGACTGCTAACTTTGCTCTCTCTCTCTTCACAACAAAACTACGAAGTTTTTTGGCAGTCACATCACCTGTAGGTTCAGTAGTGTGTTTATTGTTGTTGGCGGGCCGTAACTCGCACTTGGTAGAGAGGGCGGAGTTACGCACCTTGTTGGCGATAGGTTTGAAGCGTTGCTGGGTTTGTAAATGGAGACACTCTGACTTATTATGAACTTCTGCAACAATGCTACACACATCCGTCAGCAGAGGGTGTGTGTGTGTGTGTGTGTGTGTGTGTGTGTGTGTGTGTGTGTGTGTGTGTGTGTGTGTGTGTGTGTGTGTGTGTTGCGATGTTTGAGTGTGTGTATGTGTGATATTTTGGGGGTTTTTTGGTGTGTGTGCGTGCGTGCGTGCGTGCGCGCGCGCGTGTGTGGTGTGTGTGTGTGTGTGTGTGTGTGTGTGTGTGTGTGTGTGTGTGTGTGTGTGTGTGTGTGTGTGTGTGCAGATGAATGAATAGTTTCCTTAAAAAAAAGAAGATAATTACTGGAAAAAACCTTCACTTGAGAGTGGAGAAGAGAAGGATTGATGATTCAGAGAAGTGTTAGACCATGGGAGACCACCTAGCAAGGGAGAGTATAATTATAATTATAGGATTATTTTAATGGTCTTCCATCGTAATTACCGCTGACAGTGCCCAATCCATTCTAGAACATGAGCCTAACAGAATGTGAGAGAAGAGGAACACCCGTTTGTAATATAAAAAAGTAAAGGTGTCCCATAACCTAGGCGGTCGTAGGGGAGCGAGGCATCAGAGACCTCAGCTTCTCTAGGGGCCAGCATATTGAGCGCGGCGCCCATCTACTCTCCCTCGTTTGTAATAGGAAAAAAGAAAAGCCCAGATCTCTGAAATAAACAAGGTACTGTCTGTGCCACACTGCCAACCCAATGCAGATGGTAGTTCTACCACAATCCAATCCAATCATGTTGATTACAGCCCCGCCGACCACACAGGCCACACCGGGGCTGTCTCTTCGTCAAATTTAAAACTCAGATTAAAACCGTGCAACCATTATACAGATTAAAACGGGGTATAAAGCCAACTCTGCTGTCAAGCTACGAGTTAATAATTGATTCAATTAGCGGAAGGGAAAATGAAAAAGGCTTAATAAGGAGATTAGTATGGATTAGATGTAGCAACGTGACTGGGAATGGGTTTTTTACGGGGAGGAATGGAGGGAACTGGTTGTCAAGTCTTCGGGGGTGCCCCCACGCTCGCCAGACAAGGTCACAGATACATAGATAGACAGACAGACAGATAGATAGGTAGATCGATCGATAGATAAATAGATAGATAGACAGACAGACAGATAGATAGGTAGATCGATAGATAGATAGATAGATAGATAGATAGACAGACAGACAGATAGATAGGTAGATCGATAGATAGATAGATAGATAGATAGATAGATAGATAGATAGATAGATAGATAGACAGACAGACAGACAGATAGATAGGTAGATCGATCGATCGATAGATAGATAGATAGAGAGATAGAGAGATAGATGGATAGATAGATAGATAGATAGATAGATAGATAGATAGATAGATAGACAGACAGACAGATAGATAGGTAGATCGATAGATAGATAGATAGATGGATAGTTAGATAGACAGACAGACAGACAGATAGATAGATAGACAGACAGACAGATAGATAGATAGATAGATAGATAGATAGATAGTTAGATAAATAGATAGATAGATAGATAGATAGATAGATAGATAGATAGATAGATAGATAGATAGATAGATAGATAGATAGAAAATTGTGACAAATAAAGTTGAATCTGCTAGAAATACAGCACCTTTATTTGAACATTTTTTAGTGGTGAAAAATGAATTGAACATACCAAGGCATTTTTGCTTGTTTGTTTGTCCGTCGTGTTTGACGATGACCTCCAAAACAACAGAGGAGGCAGCTGCTTTTTCGGAAACTGGGCACAAATTTGATCATAGTGGAGTTGCCTTGCCCACAATACACCCCTAATCTTTCTGTCAAGATGGCATAAGGACAGTCAGCGTTGGAGATGTTCTCCAAAGGCCAACTAGCCCCCAGGGCTGCAGCACATAAGGACTGTGCAAGTCAAGCCTCCTAGTCAGAGTCATAGTCGATCACTAAAGACTAAGCTGTAAAGTGGAATTCCATGAGTAGGAAAGAAAGCCACCGATCATACAGCCTCTCACTTTGCTGTTGCCCCCAGCGTCAATGGTTTAATCAAGAACTGTGATAAAGCCGAGGCGCTGAAAGCATTAGCCATACCTCACCTGACGAAACATTTCTCTTTTTTTTTTTAGGATAGTATGTTGTGTACTGAGATATGAGTAATTATCAGAAAGCACCAAACCCATATCTCAGTACACAACACACATCCTAAAAAAAAGTTTCGTCAGGTGAGGTACTACACAAAAAAAGAGAAGAAAGACAAGAAACATCCTCATTAGCCTCATCAGCCAACTCCATTATTCTCTGCCCTTGTTTTTATTATCAGTTTTCTTTGATGTAGGCAGGCCGACCACCGTGGCCACTGTTGTGTGTTGAGGCTCTCATATAGATAGCAGGGGAACAATAGATCTCTCTCTCTGTCTCTCTCTCTACCTGAGCGAGCTACCTAGCTACTACACCTGTCCTGGGCTGTTGTCAGCAGCCTGTGTGTACCTCTCTGCCTATCTCCTGACTGATAACGGGTTCATAAACAGGAAGACTTAGGGAGCAGAAAAGAAACACATCAGCTTCAGTTGGTTTGTTGTTTCTTTTTTTCTCTCCCCTAGAGTTCTTTCATCTTCACTGTCGATGCTATAATTTACTGCTGTCTGCAGTTTACTTTGGTTTTTGTACTCGAAAAAAATTTCAGGTATTGGTGAGGTAAAGGTAAACGTGTCCCATAACTAAGGCGGTCGTAGGGGAGCGAGGCATCAGAGACCTCAGCTTCCCTAGGGGCCAGCATATTGAGGGCGGCGCCCATCTCCTCTCCCTCGCTGCTTTACCTTCCCTGACCCTAAAGAGGGCAGGTACCAATTCACAGCTGGGTGAACTGAGGAGACTGTACTGAAGCCAAGGCGCGCAAACGGTCACCCATCCAACAGGTAACCACGCTCGATACTGCTAAACTTGACTTGGGGAAAGCAAGCGTTCTGATCACTGAGCTATCCCGCTCCCCGAAAAAGATTGCAGGTACTGGACAATACATATCTTGTTTAAACATTGTTTATAAAGTGTATGATACAAGCGGTGATTGTAGCTTGTGTGACAGCCATGATGGACTATGTCAAGAGTTTGCATCGATTTTGTGATGATTCTAACTCTCTCGGGAAGGAGGGAGGAGGAGGAATAGGGGTGGGGGATGGGTAAGAAGGTACATGTGGATCACAAAGGGACAAGAATAATTTCGAGACGGAATAGGAGAAAACATTAAAAAGAGACGGCAAGCTCATTCTGACCTTTTTTCTGGTCTTTAAATCAGTATTGCAACTTATGAAGATGTTCTGTGAATGTTTTTTTTAATGGAGAGAGAGAGAGAGAGGGGAGAGAGAGAGAGAGAGGGAGAGAGAGAGAGAGAGAGAGAGAGAGAGAGAGAGAGAGAGAGAGAGAGAGAGAGAGAGAGAGAGAGAGAGAGAGAGAGAGAGAG
>CM060327.1:62093317-62098317 GCA_030674155.1 Stramonita haemastoma | reverse complement strand
CCGTAAAGGGGGGGGGGAGTAGAGGGAGGCGGGGAGTGAGTGGCGCCAATGGAGGGATCCCTTAACTTCCGCTTCAGATGACAGATGAAGGAAGGCAGGAAGTCAGGAAGGAATGGAGGATGGCAGGAAGGAAAGAAGGAACGAAGAGAGGAAGGAGTGAGGTAAGGAAGGAAGGAGTGAAGGTAGGCAGGAAGGAAGGAAGGAGGGAAGGCAGGAAGGAAGGAAGGCAGGAAGAAAGGAAGGGAGGAAGGAAAGAGGGAAGGAAGGAAGAAAGGAAGGAAAAAAGGAAGATGGGAAGGAAGGAAGGAAGAAAGGCAGGAAGGAGGGAAGGAAGGAATGAAGGGAGGAATGAAGGAAGAAAGGAATGAAGGAAGGAATGAAGGAAGAAAGGAATGAAGGAAGGAAGGAAGGAAGGAATGAAGAAAGGAAGAAAAGAAGGAAGAAAGGAAGGAAGGCAGGAAGAAAGGGAGGCAGGAAGGAAGAAAAGAAGGAAGGAAGGCAGGAAGGCATGGCAGCCAGCAACTCATGAAAAAAAGGTTTCCAGTTCGCAGTCTGGGAGAATCTTGCTAATGAAGCGAGAAGAGAGCAGTCACACTGCGTCTATAGCGATGGTTAGGTAGGTAGGTAGGTTCATACCGTTTAATTAGTGTATAGTACAGGCAGGAGGAAAGAGGAGATATCTGTTTGTCTACTAATGTTCTTCTTGCTAATGAACTTGCGAGAAGAGAGCAGCCAGACTGCGTCTATAGTGGTGGTTAGGTGGGTAGGTGGGTTCATACCGTTTAATCAGTGTATTGTATAGGCAGGAGGAAAGAGGAGATAGATAGAAATCTGTTTGTCTATGTCTTCTTTTCTCACTTGTCTTGTTTCCTGATCTTTTCTTTTCCGGCCCGCATTTTGTGTTTTGTTTTGTTTTGAGAGAGAGGGAGGGAGGGAGGAGAGAGAGAGAGAGAGAGAGAGAGAGAGAGAGAGAGAGAGAGAGAGAGAGAGAGAGAGAGAGAGAGGGAGAGGGGAGTATGCTTTATTTATTTATTTATCTATTTATTAATTTACTTCGAAAACAATGGAATAAGCACTCGTGTGCTTTTTACATTTAGCCCCCGTGTGTATGCAGTTTTGTAAATTTTGTCATCCGTTCCCACTAGCACATAATGGCCTACTCTTCCGAAAAGCGGGACGGGCTTTAACGAGTACGCAAGATGCATATTCAAGCGCATTCATGTGGCATCACTGATGAGACAGAGTCATAGTCTAGGTATTCATTAATTTTCATGTTGAAGTTTTACTTGATTTGGGTTCACCAAATTAATATACCACTGTGTGCAAATATATGCAAGCACACACACCACACACACACACACACACACACACACACACACACACGACGAGGTGAGTTGTTTTCATCACCGTAGCAAGACGTGTTTTGGGGAGCTCTGCAGATTAATTGCATTAATTGCTCAATATCTGTGGAATTAATTAAGTAAGGATCTTAAATTTTGATGGAGGAGACAGTATACACCATGCCGATCAGTTCGGTATGTTTTCGAGCCATTTGTGGCAACTTTTACTGGACTTTTCTCCGCTTCATGGCGAGACGTGCACGGATGAAAATTGCCATGCGCTACAGAGTCGTGTGTGTCAGCCGAAAAGTAGCTGTTGTGTTGGTGTATCTTGTCGCGTTTCTGCTGCAATGCGGCGACGTAGAATCGAACCCCGGCCCTACTGACAGACGATCGTCGAAGCAATCCACTCTGACATCGCAAAGCCAGCCATTCTCTCCAGCTGCAGGAAGTGGGTCAAACGTTTCCGAGACTTCTATTGCCGAAGTGATAAAAATGCTTACGGCAATGGACAAGAAGATTGAAAATCTACAGTCCACGATGGATGAACAGAACAAGAAATTCGAAACGGAAATGGCGGGTGTTCTAAAAGAAAACAGGGACCTGAAAGATAGAATCGACAAGTTGGAGAGCAAAGTGGACGACATGGAAGGAAGAAGCCGACGCAACAATCTCATCTTTCATGGAATTCCCCCCGCCCCCAGGGACAGAGAGAACTGTGGTCAGACTGTGAAAAGGCAGTGAAGTCAGTGCTGAAGGACGAGATGGGGATGACAGAAGACGTGGAGATTGAACGTGCACATCGACTTCAGGGAGGTGGGCAGTCCCCGCGTCCCATCATCGCCTGTTTCCGCAGCTTCAAGGACAAGGAACGCATCCTGGCCAACTGCAAGATCCTGAGGGAAAAGAAGTCATCCATCTTCGTCAACGAGGACTTGACTCCTCGCGTGAGGGACCGGCGCCGACAGCTGCTACCGTTCCTGAAGAAAGCCAAGGCAGAAGAGAAACGGGCTTTCCTGCGTTTCGACACCCTGGTCATCGAGGGAAAAGTCCACGTCTACGACGCGGCCACCCAGGAACTGGTGCCCCGGCAGGGAGGGAGCTGAGGGTCAGGCCGACCCCGTCTTCAGGCAACCTGCAGGAATGATGCTCCCTACACACCTTCACTCAGCAACACTAAGGGGACAGAGGACAGTGTGACAGACAAGACGACAGATGACAACAAAACACATGTTGCCAACCACACATTACAGGAACAGAATATAGTTTCGACAGAAAACAACATAGTTATTGATGACAACGAAATGACTGACGAAACGACAGCAGACAGAACAATACCAGACTTGAATTATGCTGACCAACAAACTGAACATGACAATATGACAAATGATGAGTCCAATCACACACACACAAACAACCAGAATTCTCAATGTGAAACTTCTGTGTTAGAAATAATGTCTTGGAACATTCAAGGACTTGTCAACAAGCTGAAAAGTACGTCATGGAAATCTTTTCTGTGTAAAATTCAAAATATTTGCATTCTCGGAGATTTGGTCCTGCAAACAAAGTGACATTGAACAAGCCTTTACGGATTACACAGTGTATTCTTCTCATCGTACACAGAGGCTGAAAGGTGGGGTAGTTGTGTGTGTTCACAAAAGCATAGCATCATCTGTGTCTCGTTTGTTAACTTCAGCTTGAGGACGCTGTTTTCTTGAAATTAGGTAAGTCTGTTTTCAATTTTTCTTGTGATATTCTTGCCGGGTTTGTTTATGTTGCCCCTGAACGATCTGTTGTTTATGGTGAAGATAATCTAGATGGTATTGATACACTGGAAAACTCTATGACTGAAATCATGCAAATGTACCCTGATTTACCCTGGATTTTAAGTGGTGACTTTAATGCGAGAACGTCGGATTTTCCTGATGTTGATATCACTGATAAAGATGTGCAAATCCCTTTGTTTCAAGATTTAGATGATTTGACTTCAGAGGGACCTCAAAATGTCAGAAAATCAAAAGATAACGTTATAAATAACTTTGGAAGAAATCTCTTGGAGTTCTGCAAAGAATTTGGTTTTATTTATTGTAAATGGTTAGAACTAAAAGTGACAGTGAAGGTGAGATTACCTGTACAGCTAACAGAGGGAAAAGTGTTAGTAGACTATTTTATCTGTTCAATGCCACTCTATCAATATATAACAGACATGTATGTTGCTGGACAGAACAGAATCTGACCATTTTCCCATCATTCTTTCTTTCCCCTCTCACCTCACTCAGGCTGCATATGAAACAGTGGATGATATAAATTTAGAAGAAAACACATCATTTTTTGTGGAAAGAAAATTATGCTGAGTCATTCAGCGATTACTGTAATGAAAATGCCAACTACGAATTCGAAAAATTTATGTCGGCATTAGAAACTAGCACTGAGGAAGCATGTCACTGTTTTATTTCCTTCCTTCACAGTGCAGCAGACAAAATGAAGTTAAGGCAGAGTAAGCAGCAAACACGTGCACAGCCACCCTGGTGGGATGCAGAATGTGAGCATACAAAACAAGAGAAATACAGGCACTTGAAAATGTTTCGACACTCAAACACACAGGATGATTTAAAACAATTACATTGACAGCAAGAAAGAACTTAAAAACATAAGTAAAAAGAAACAGTCAGAGTATAACGAACAATTGCTAAAAGAATTAAATGAATCTTGCAAGGACAAAAACTCTAGATCTTTCTGGCAAAAACTGAGGAGATTTACCTCTAACAAACAAAGTAGGGCAGAAGACATCACCCCCAGGGCATGGTATGACTATTTCAATACTCTGTTTAATGTGAAACAGTCAGCAGATGACTTAGAATTTTCTGAAGATGTACAGACATGTCTAAACTCACACAGTTATGATGACTGTGAAGAATGTGGTAAAGCACAACTAGATGATGACATATCAGAAGCAGAAAATCTGGAGGGCATTGCAAAAACTGAAAAGTGGTAAAGCCTCAGGTCCTGATGGCTTGTCCTCTGATTTCTTTTTGCATGCCCCCGATGTTCTCATAAAGTTTCTACTCCCTTTATTCAATAAAGTCTTCTTATCTGGACAATACCCTGAGAGTTGGACACAAGGACTGATTTTCCCTCTGCATAAGAAAGGCAATGCCCAAAATGTTGATAATTACAGAGGAATATCCCTCTTAAACATTGTCAGTAAACTGTACAGTATGGTTATAAACGAAAGACTGTGCCAGTTTTGTGAGGATCATGATGTCATCCCAGAGGCACAAGCTGGCTTCCGAAAGGGCTACAGCACAATCGATAATATCTATACTCTCCAGAGTCTTGTTCAGAAATATCTCACAAAACAAGGAGGTCGATTCTATACTCTTTTTGTTGACTTCTCCAAAGCATTTGATTGTGTAGATAGAGGAAAGTTGCTGTATTTGTTATTGCATAAAGGTATTCATGGAAAAATGTTTTTGACACTACAAAGTATGTATGAAAGGGTGAAAGCAGCTGTTAAAGTGGGTAGCAAAATCACAGAGTACTTTGATTGCTTATCTGGAGTGAAACAAGGATGTATTCTAAGCCCTTTGTTGTTCTCAATATTTCTTTCTGAACTAGAAGATCAAATGAATTTATGTGGTGCCCATGGCATAGATTTAG
>CM060327.1:62083317-62085817 GCA_030674155.1 Stramonita haemastoma | reverse complement strand
TGTGGTGTGGTGTGGTGTGGTGTGGTGTGGTGTGGTGTGGTGTGGTGTAGTGTAGTGTAGTGCGGTGCGGTGCGGTGCGGTGCGGTGCGGTGTGGTGTAGTGTAGTGTAGTGTAGTGTAGCGTAGCGTAGCGTAGCGTAGAAAAGGGGCGCTTCATTCACCAATATTCTCCAGGGAACTGTTAAGGAAAGGTGAAAAGGGATAGACACTCTCCAGGGATAGACACTCTCCAGGCATAGACACTCTCCAGGGATAGACACTCTCCAGGGATAGACACTCTCCAGGCATAGACACTCTCCAGGGATAGACACTCTCCAGGCATAGACACTCTCCAGGCATAGACACTCTCCAGGGATAGACACGCTCCAGGGATAGACACTCTCCAGGGATACACACTCTCCAGGGATAGACACTCTCCAGGGATAGACACTCTCCAGGGATAGACAGACTCTCTGGGAGATGGAGGCTCTATAGGGAAAGGAGAGGAAGAGATAAAGGGTGGGGGTGGGGGGCAAGGATGAAGGTAGATCATCAACGCTTAATCTCTGTCTGTCTGTCTGTCTGTCTGTCTGTCTGTCTGTCTGTCTGTCTGTATGTATGCATGTATGTATGTATGTATGTATGTATGTATGTATGTATGTATGTATGTATGTATGTATGTATGTATGTATGTATGTATGTATGTATGTATGTATGTATGTATGTGTCTTTGTGTCTGTGACTGCGTTTCGTATGTGTATGCTTACGTGCATGCATTGTATTGTATGTGTTATGTGTGCCCTTGCTTGTCTCTCTCTTCTCTCTCTTCTCTCTCTCTCTCTCTCTCTCTCTCTCTCTCTCTCTCTCTCTCTCTCCCCTCTCTCTCTCTCTCTCTCTCTCTCTCTCTCTCTTTTCTCTCTCTCTCTCTCTCTCTCTCTCTCTATCTCTCTCTCTCTCTCTCTCTCTCTCTCTCTCTCTCTCTTCTCCTCTCTCTCCTCTCTCTCTCTCTCTCTGTCTCTGTGCGTGCGTGCGTGCGTGCGTGCGTATATGTACGCGTGTGCGCGCAATTTATTAAACTGTCACCCCTTTTTATGATATCACAAAGCCACAATACAGGACTGGACAAAATGGCGTGTATGGATTATAAACCACGAGCCTACACATGCTCATATATGTGGTATAGCCTTCGCTTCTCTTTCTCATTACCCTATTTCTTACATACAAATGATCTCTGTAGTGAGGAATAATAATGAGTGCCAAAAATAAAAACTGAATGAAATGAAGACACCTAGCGTAAAGAAACACTTCATCACACCCATACACTGCAAGCTGAACAGAAAACAAACATGTCACATACAGAGAGAGAGAGAGAGAGAGAGAGAGAGGAGAGAGAGAGAGAGAGAGAGATATATATATATATATATATATATATATACATATATATATGGAGAGAGAGGTCACAGAGAAATATATATATAAGAGAGAGATAGATAGATAAATAGTTAGATAGATAGGTAGAAAGATACATAGAGACAGACAGAGAGACAGACAGAAACAGAGACAGAGAGAGATAGAGAGAAGCATTTCACAGAGAGACAGAGAGACATAGACAGAGAAAGAAACATTTCACACACACACACACACACACACACACACACACACACACACACACACACACACACACACACACACACACACACACACACACACACACACACACACACACACACACACACCTCTCTCTCTCTCTCTCTCTCTCTCTCTCACACACACACACACAGACAGAGACAGAGAGAGAGAGAGAGAGAGAGAGAGAGAGAGAGAGAGAGAGAGAGAGAGAGAGAGAGAGGTCACAGAGATGATATCTATATTTATACAATATATATATATATATTATATACACAGAGAGAGAGAGAGAGAGAGAGAGAGAGAGAGAGAGAGAGAGAGAGAGAGAGAGAGAGAGAGAGACAGAGACAGACAGACAGACAGAGACAGACACAAAGATAGAGACAGAGACAGAGAGAGATATATATATATGTATATATATATATATACAAGTCATTAAGAGCTTCTACAAAAACTTCACATGCAGAGTAGGAAACAGTGAAACCAGCTTCAGTGTAAAGACCGGCGTCAGACAAGGCTGCCCCATGTCGGCACTGCTCTTCAACCTGACAATCGACTGGGTGATGAGACAGACAACAGCTGACCAGCCGCGGGGCATCAGATGGACCCCTTTCACAACACTTGAAGACCTAGATTTTGCTGACGATCTGGCACTGCTCTCACACACCTACCATCATATCCAGGAGAAGACATCCCGTCTCAACACTTTTGCCCAGCAAGTAGGCCTGAAAATCAGCCAGAAGAAGACAGAGGTGATGATGCTAAACGTTCAGAATCCCTCTCCTGTCACAGTGAACGGAGAAGATCTGCCAACAACTGAAGAGTTCACATACCTTGGGAGTATTGTCAGGCATGATGGCGGAGCAAGCAGTGACATCAAAAACCGCATCAACAAA
>CM060327.1:62063317-62078317 GCA_030674155.1 Stramonita haemastoma | reverse complement strand
CTATCTCTCATGACATCAATGATACCATGGTGGTCATCCCTGTCTGGTTCTGTTTGGCATGAGGGTACCTAAATATGAGAGAGAGAGAGAGAGAGAGAGAGAGAGAGAGAGAGAGAGAGAGAGAGAGAGAGAGAGAGAGAGAGAGAGAGAGAGAGACAGACAGACAGACAGACAGACAGACAGACAGACAGACAGACAGACAGACACAGGAGAGAGAGAGAGAGAGAGAGAGAGAGAGAGAGAGAGAGAGAGAGAGAGAGAGAGAGAGAGAGAGAGAGAGAGAGAGAGAGAGAGAGAGAGAGAGATTTATTCTTTTATATCGAGGATAACAGAATAAGCAATCATGTGCTTTTTTTCATCCCGTCCCAGTGTGTATGCAGTTTTGTAAATATTCTCAACTGTTCCCAGCGGCACACTATGGCCAACTCTTACGAAAAGCGGAACAGGATTTAACGTGTGCGCAAGATGTTCTGCGTGCGTTTTTGCGGAGAGAGAGAGAGAGAACTCGGAACTCTGGAAATCGGATTTTAATTGTAAGGCCACCGGCCTGTATACAAGGGGGTACACATTTTGACAAAAGAAACTGGAAACAAAACAATAAACAAACAAAAGATTGTTGGCATTGCATCAGTTGTTTTTTTTTCCAGAGAGAAATAAACTACTTCAACTTTTTCTACACCAATTAATTATACTTAACTAAGTTATCTGGCTTTCAGAGTATAAAACATACACATACCCAAATGTCTCAACTGGCAAACATTTTCACTATTCAAAATAGTTTGAAGGCAATGTTCATTATTATTTGTGAAGTATGTGGATAAGTATTTCTCCCTCAAGGAGAAAGACAGACAGACACAGAGACAGACAGACAGACAGAACAGACAGACAGAGAAGAGAGAGAGAGAGAGAGAGAGAGAGAGAGAGAGAGAGAGAGAGAGGAGAGAGAGAGAGAGAGAGAGAGAGAGAGAGAGAGAGAGAGAGCACAAAGAAACAAATTCCAGGAAAGGGAGGTAAGTTGTGTCGTTAAGTGGTTTTTGTCATCACGTGGACAGGCTCAACACAGATAAGAACTCCTCTCTGTCTGGAAACTTCTTGTGGATACTGACCTTCTCCTCTCCTTTACCAGTACAGTGGGCTGCCAATGCACAGGCAGCAAACCACAAGACAATCGATTCCAAATCTGACAATTCTATTTGTCTATGTGAATATAGCCAATCAGTCAAACAAGAGTTTTCTTTGAAAATTAGGGAATACTCGTTTTATGTTTGCAGTCCCCACTGAATTTTTATCCATGTCTTATTTTTTTCAAATGGCTTGATTTATTAAAAAAATCCATGTTGGTTGACAAAAAGTGAGGTTGAGCTTTTCTAATAAACAGGTTGGAAAGATCCAATGAATCAATGCAAAACAAAACATGCATACAGATCCACACATGTTGGTTGTAGGGATTAGTGGAACTGAGCCTGTGAACTATGGGGATTGTTGTCAGGCAGCTGATTGTCTGAACAAAGTAGGAATCCGCTTTTATTCTTATTATTTACTTTTATATTTTATTCTTTTATATCGAGGATAATGGAATAAGCACTCATGTGCTTTTTTTTTTTTTTTTACATCCAGTCCCCATGTGCA
This sequence comes from Stramonita haemastoma, assembly GCA_030674155.1. Taxonomy (NCBI): domain Eukaryota; kingdom Metazoa; phylum Mollusca; class Gastropoda; order Neogastropoda; family Muricidae; genus Stramonita; species Stramonita haemastoma. Next base: position 62,076,688 of record CM060327.1, on the reverse strand, counting down.
TGCAGTTTTTGTAAATCGTGTCATCTGTTCCCACCGGCACGCAATGGCCTATTCTTACGAAAAGCTGAACAGGATTTAACGTGTGGCAAGATGTTCTGCGTGCTTTCGCACACGGGGCTTCGGTTTATAGTCTCATCCGAAGGACTTTTGTGGAGAGTGGAGTCAGTACTGATGTTAACTAACTCCAGAGGAAATCAGAGGGAATCTGTTGTGCTTCCAGTGAGGTCTTGGATCACGTACTGCCGCATATGAAAAGCAAAGCTAAGAGATCCAGCCATCTCTTTCTGGCTGAAGGAAATGTTATTGTATAATCCCAGAGAGCCAATAGGCCCTGATTCAGCTGTCTGCCATTATAGTACACGCCTGATCAGTCTCAGTACACAATACAGTCTTCTCTCTGACTCCTCCCCCTTCCACCATCACACACATACTCACACACACACAACACACACACACACACACACACACACACACACACACACACACACACACACACACACACACACACACACACACACACACACACACACCACCACCACCACCCCCACCATTGACGCTTCATTCAGCCCTTGTGAGGCCAGAGAATATGGTCACAGACAACTGGAGGCGTGTTACCATGGCTGCCAGGTAAAAGACAAGCAGGTCAGAGATTAAGTTCACGCCTGACCTCTTCTCTCTCTCTCTCTTCTCTCTCTCTCTCTCTCTCTCCTCTCTCTCTCTCTCTCTCTCTCTTCTCTCAGGCCAAGTTGTTTATGTCAGCTGAGCATTGAGTTGACAAAGCAGAGGCCATATAAAGTGTCCTAGTTGTAGGGAGACCGACAGATGACCCATTTACCTTCCCAAATGGCCATTCTGGGAGGTAAGCCCCTTGTCAGGTTGAGTGGTATTGCCCTCAACATCATTCATTGACACCTGCCCCCCCCTCTTCACACTTGCCATCCCCTCTCCTATTTCACGCCTTGCCCTGACCCTGTCCTGTGCTTCAAACAGACCGTAAACCTGTTCATTTGTGTTGAAACATTCCCTCATAAAATACTCATAGGCACCTTGCTGTAGGACAACATGCTACTTTACCTTTTTTTTTCTTTCTAGAAAACAGCCATCAGCTCGTCATTAGTTTCTACAGACATCTAAAGCAACCCTTTTCACAGGGGAGACGCTAAAAGAGCTTTTATGTGTTGATCCACTTGGCGGAAAGACATTTAGAAATGAAGCACAATCGTACTATTGAATGTAAAACATAAATAAGTTCGCGCTAGCAATAATTTATTTGGTCACTCATGAATTATTCATAGGAATTAGTTTTCTGTCTGTTGGTGACATGAGATCAAACCTCACCCTTTTCAAGGCTGGGTATAACGTTATGGCTGCAAAGCAATAAGTTTCTGTGTGTCCATTTTTAATGAGAGCCCCTGAACAGCTTTTTGAAGGACCAGAGTGAATGCAGTGCTTATTCATCCTGCTGCCCTCGTGGTTTGATCGACTTAACCTTTTGTTTTGGGCTTGCGTCAGAAACAGACAACTAAGGGTGTTGTATATCTAGGAGTCAGAATCTTTGTAGGACTTCGAGCTACAAACATCTGGCGCTTAAGCTCTGTGAAAAGTGAACAGCAGATGGAAGTGGAGCAGATTGACCAACTTAAAAGGCAAGGTGTTAATGTGGGTGGTCCTTTTTGGTATTAAATGTTCTTTGCAAAGGTGAGTATCTGCGTATAAAGCATAACTGAGCGAGTAGTTGTGGAAACCATGGATTCGAGCATGCACTTATTATGTGCTAGTGTGCCTGTGTGCACGTATGTGTGTGTGTGTGTGTGTGTGTGTGTGTGTGTGTGTGTGTGTGTGTGTGTGTGTGTGTGTGAATGACAAGAATGGAAAGTTTTGTATAATTATGGTCTACGGGGCACTAAAGTCGTCTGCAAAGTAAACATTCTTGCTGATTCTCATGCAAAGCCTTTTGTGCTGATACGATTTTACAGTGCATCAGCAATGACGCGTTTCAGAAATATTCTAAAAAGTGTGGGAGAAAGAAGGCAACCCTGGATAACTCCAAGCAGAGCATGAAAGCACTGCCAAAAACACGACATTTCGAGTGCTGCACTTGCTGCTTGGGAGTCCAGTTGCTGGCTGGTGTTGATCAGCTTCTGCCTGATGTTGAGTGTGTACATTGTGGCTCCAGCTACCTGGGCTTTACCATAGTTCCTGATTAAACCATTGACGCTGGGGGCAACAGCAAAGTGAGAGACGGTATGATCAGTGGCTTTATCCCAGCTCTTGATTAAACCATTGATGCTGGGGGAAACAGCAAAGTGAGAGGCTGTATGATCAGTGGCTTTATCACAGTTCTTGATTAAACCATTGATGCTGGTGGCAACAGCAACACAGTTCTTGATTAAACCATTGATGCTGGTGGCAACAGCAAAGTGAGAGGCTGTATGATCAGCCACTTTTCCACTTATGGAATTCCACTTTACAGCTTAGTCTTTAGTGATCGACTATGACTCTCTGACTAGGAGGCTTGACTTGCACAGTTTGTTATGTGCTGCAGCCCTGGGAGCTAGTTGGCCTTTTGAGAACATCTCCAACACTGACTGTCCTTATGCCCACTTGGCCGAGAGAGTGGGGATGTACTGTGGGCAAGGTATCTCCACTATAATCAAATTTCTGCCCAATTTCCAAAACAGCATATGTCTCCTCTGCTGTTTCGGAGGTCATCGTCGAACATGACGGACAAACAAACAAAACATTCTTCCTGTCAGCCACTGTTAAAGCCTTTCCAAAATCTGAGAAAACAGTGTAGAACCTCCTTTCATGTTAACAGGATTTTGTTTTGTTTTTCACAAAAAGTATATAGAATAAATATCTGTTTGAATAGATCACGTTAATTTAGTTTAGTATTAGTTTGGGCAAATACTGCTGAAAAAATTCTATGTGGAAACAGAATTTACACAAAGCGCTCTCTGTAATGAATTTTTATTTTTATCATTCAATACTTCAAAGTACAAGATCCTTCTTAAACTGCTGCAAAGATTGTGAACAATCTTGATTGTCACATACAAAAATAAAATTGACAAACAGATTTCACCAGTGAAACTGCAACAAAGCAGTCTATATTCTAAACCAAATTACATTGCGTAATTATATACAAGTTTACTATTTTGAATGCATCAACAAGATAAAAAAAACCCTCATGACTTTGCAGCATACTCATAAATCAAATTGACCAAACTGACAAAGGGATAAGATATGCTGATCACAGAGAACATGTGAGGTGTGAGGGATGTGCCTCCTTCATGATATACACTCCAAGACAGGTCAGGTGGGTGGGCATCGGTGGCTCTCGCAAGTGGGGAGCATCATGCTTGGCTCGCACAGGCGAGTTCCTGGCTGGCCCGTCCTGGGAGCCACTGCGCCCTCCTCTACTGGTAAATTGTAGTCCAGTACTACCTGTCACATTTGGGCAGACAGGACGCGGTGGCCCAGTAAAGCAACTCACCTACAAGAAGGAAATCTCTGACCCCAAATACAAGATCCAGCTAAGTGTTTAAGAGCTGCACCAGAATGGCTAACCATGACATGAAAATTAGCACCAACTCAGTCAGTTTCTCTAGAACAGCATCAAAAGCAGCAGGAACAACAGGATCAGTGGCTGGAGCCAGCAGGAGATGCGGCAGTAACAGCAATACTGGTAACAGCAGGAGTCGTGATCCTGAACATCAGTCCTCTGTTGTTTCTCCCAGCTGAAGCCGAGAGGGTACAAAGCTATTGTGGAGTCTCCACAATCCATCCCATCTCATTCCTGAGCTCTTCATTTTCCTCTCCCATCCATCAGTCTGGCACGTGCGCAAGCAGACATCAGACACGTGGTCTGTGAGGGCAGCTGTCCAGAGAGAGAGAGAGAGAGAGAGAGGAGAGAGAGAGAGAGAGTGTGTGTGTGTGTGTGTGTGTGTGTGTGTGTGTGTGTGTGTGTGTGTGTGTGTGTGTGTGTGTGTGTGTGTGTGTGTTGTGTTTTGTTGTATGTATGTATGTATGTATGTATGTATGTATGTATGTATGTATGTATGTATGTATGTATGTTGTGCTGTGTTGTGTATGTGTGTGTGAATGTGTGTGTGTGTGTGTTGTGTGTGTGTGTGTGTGTGTGTGTGTGCGTGGGTCTGTGTCTGTGACTGTGACTGTGTCTGTATCTATGGTCCAGACAAGTTGCTTGTACAGTTATTTTTCGGTGACCTTTGACAACCGGCGGAGATGAGGTGAGGTGATGGGTGTGGGGAGGGGGTGGGAATTTGGGGTAGAGTAAGAGTGTTCTCTTTGGGGAGACAGACAGGCAGGGGCAGAGATGTCAGTGTAGGGAATAGCAGAGTGCTGTGTCTGGTCCTGTCTGCCGAAAAGGAAAGTATGGGGGGGGGGGGAGGGTTTAGTTTCAATATAGGAGTGTTAGTGCAGTCTGGTCAGTCTGCCCTGACTGACTCTGTGTGTGTGTGTGTGTGTGTGTGTGTGTGTGTGTGTGTGTGTGTGTGTGTGTGTTATGTGTTGTGTTGTGTGTGTGTGTGTGTGTGTGTGTGCGCGCGCGCGCGCGCACGCATGTGTGTGTTTCTTCATCATCATCATCATCATCATCATCATCATCATCATCGTCGTCGTCGTCGTCGTCGTCGTAGTAGTAGTAGTTGTTGTTGTCATTGTCCTCGCCGTTGTTATTGTTGGTGATGCTGCTGCTGCTGCTGCTGCTGCTGCTGCTGCTGCTGCTGCTGCTGATGATGATGATGGTGACGATACTCGTTATCTTTAGAGTTATAATGTTGTTGTTGTCGAGAACCCAGAGTAAAACAAAAAGTGCTGCTGGCAAAACAGTGTAGCCCACACTCATTCTTTTTTTGTTATATCGAGGATAATGGAATAAGCACTCATGTGTTTTTTTTACATTCAGTCCCCGTATGTATGCAGTTTTGTAAATCTGGTCATCTGTTCCCACCGGCACACAATCGCCTACTCTTACGAAAAGCGGAACAGGATTTAACGTGTGCGCCAGATGTTCTGCGTGCATTCGCACACGGGCCCTCGGTTTACAGTCTCATCCGAAAGTTTTGGGAAGAGTGGAGTCAGTACTGATGTTAACTCAGGGGGAAAATCCCCTCGAACGGGAATCGAACTCGGGTCGTCAAATTGCGAGCGCAATGTTCTGACCACTAGGCTACACTACTCCAGGTGGAAAAAGAAAGCAGGGGATGGGGAGGAGAAGGATTGCACTGTGGTCCCATCCTCTCCCTGGCCGCTTCAGACTCTATTCACCTAAAGACAGGTCTGTTCTCTTTTAAACCGCTGCAAACAACACAGAACGTCATTTATTGATGAAAAATAACACATGATACAAAAACACTACAGATCTCCTATTTCTTTTGATGTAAAATAATGTTTACATTCAATACATGAAAAATACAGAGTGATTTCTCTCTGTCCTTTTTCTTGTACTTCACTATCTATTTACTACTTGGTTCTTTTCGTTCTTCTGTCTGTTTGGTTTTCACAAAGGTTTCCCTCTTGATTTTACCATTTCAGAGTAACGCAGATGGAGAGAACTTAGAGATCATGTTCTCGCGTCAACTTTAAAAAAGAAATTCTATGAAATGGCACAATGATGATGATTTTGACGAACTGTTGGTTATTCCGTTCCTGGGTCTAACTTATCCCAAAATTTGTTTCCCAATTTTCGAGTTTTTTACCCCCATTAAAACAATTGTAGGCAGGCAAGTGCTTTGCGAATCAAGTATACTCGGAAATTCTATATAAAATAATGTTCTCTGGTATCAGTTCGGTGATAATGATGCAGATCTGCGATCAGATATGTAAATCACATGATGCATTCCTACAACTTACCCAATTTTGTCTGCAATTTTCGAATTTTTTTACGCCCTGTTCAAAATGAGACATTTGATACTTGACGCTATTCATAGTACTATAACAACGATTACTGCAATGTTTCGTGCAGATCACTGCAGTGAAATGGTCTTTGCCAAGTCTGGATAGAATGATCGCTCAGGCATTTGTACTGAAGTCGGGCATTATCTGGGATAGACTTATAGATAAAAAGGGTGCGTTCTGCATTGTTCGACAATGTTTTGCACAGTGTTGTGATGCTGTATAGGATTCTAGAGCTCCATGATTCATCAGTGGTGAGATTTTTGTGTATGCGACCGTTTTGCCCACCATTTAGGTAGCCACCTTCCGACTTTGGGGAACTGTGTGTGTATTTATCTTAACATTAACCTTCGCTGACAATCAATACCATGTACCAACATCCAAGTGCTTCTGTGAGTAATATGGTTCCAAAACATCGATGAAATCCTGGAAAAGAAAATCAGTAAAGCTAGGAAACTGAAGAGCGCGTGTGCGTTTTGTAAAGACATTTTGTTTTTAGAACAAAAGATGCCCAATCAGAGTAAAACACAACTGGAAGTACAGGTAAGGGGTAAAACTGACTGTAGTGATCCTTTCAAGTCCATCACAATAGAAGAAGGAAAACAAAGACTCCCTATTCAGTACTCCTGAGGCTACATATGTGATTCTGTCACATCGTAGTTGATAACAAGAAATTCTGAAAATCTGATCTCACAAAAAAGACTATAGTGATCTTGGTTCACGTTCAGACTGGCTGGACAAGTTGTGGGGCATAGAGCCATCAGTGGATGGCGGAGATGACTGCAATACCAATCCATCCCACAGTCTTGAAAAATGAGCACTGTGCTGAAAAATGACCATTGAAGAGGATGAATGGGCACAACAGTTGGTGCCAGGACGTACCCACACTTTTCATGGTGCCCTGTGGTTTCTCCTTGACTTCCACCCAGTCCCTCTTTCAACCACCCTCCCCAACAGACACCGTGTCTGTGTCCAGCTGTTTGGGTCGTTAGCATCGATATCACCAGAGGAAGAAAAGAAACCATATTACCAGACATCGTTATCATCACCAGAAGTGACGAAACCATGTTACCAGACATCGTTATCATCACCAGAAGTGACGAAACCATGTTACCAGACATCGTTATCATCACCAGAAGTGACGAAACCATGTTACCAGACATCGTTATCATCACCAGAAGTGACGAAACCATGTTACCAGACATCGTTATCATCACCAGAAGTGACGAAACCATATTACCAGGACATCGTTATCATCACCAGAAGTGACGAAACCATGTTACCAGACATCGTTATCATCACCAGAAGTGACGAAACCATGTTACCAGACATCGTTATCATCACCAGAAGTGACGAAACCATGTTACCAGCATCGTATCATCACCAGAAGTGACGAAACCATGTTACCAGACATCGTTATCATCACCAGAAGTGTCGAAACCATATTACCAGACATCGTCAATATTACCAGTAGTGACAAAGTCATCTAACCAGACATCTTCAAAATCCTCATCAGAAGTGGCGAAACCAGCTAACCAGACACAAAGGAAGTGACAATGGCATTCAGTCAGAGACCAGCATCGTAACGAGACTTGTGCACTGTGACTTTCAAAATTGTACAAACATTTAATATTTTTGATACAAACTAAAAAATAATGTATAAACTAAACAAAACACCAAAACAAAAGGCCTAACATTCCATTTATTGTTGACATTAAACAGATTAATAAATAGTTTGGCACTATTTTCTTTCGTGTTAGAATTCAAAAAGTGAGCGCTTTGGTCACCAAGCATTGGTGACCCCCTAAAATCTGTCCCCTTCCCTTGACAAAACTTGTTGGTGGGCTACAAAATTAACTGACTTCTTGGCATGGTGGGCAGATTTGAAGGACTTAGTCTTCAGAGCTATTTGCCCAGAAATGTGAGCCAAAGTAGTGGAGATAGAGTCAGTCATCTGGGATTGAGCTCTGCTACTATCTGGAGATGGCCTCCTGTGGGAAAGAGAAGGCGTTCAGAGGTCAGATAGTGAGATATTAGGGTAACGGCTATCCAGTTATGACCTCCATGGATACAGAGAGAGAGAGAAGAGAGAGAGAGAGAGGGAGAGAGAGACAGAGAGAGAGAGACAGAGAGAGAGAGAGAGAGAGAGAGAGAGAGAGAGAGAGAGAGAGAGAGAGAGAGAGAGAGAGAAAGAGAATGATAATAGTGACAATGACAAGAGAGAAGGGGAGAGAGAGAGAGAAGGGGAGAGAGAGGGGGGAGAAAGAGAGCGAGACGGAGAGAGAGGGAGGGAGAGAGAGAGAGATTCGGATTCGGATTCGGATTCGGATTGTTTATTCATTTATAGGCCAAGGCCCCTTATGAAGGGGTATACGAACATGATACAAACAAATACAGTAAGATCAAAATACACAAGAAATAAATACATACTGATTGCATGTGACAAAAGAAAAATTCTTACGACATAGCAAGGTCTCTAAGCTTAAATGCTTTGTATAAATACAAGGCAAAATTACGGACCACTTCCGGGGAGGATGATGACATCAACAAGGTTAATTTGAACATTGATGGCTCTCTATAATATTTGGGCTTGATAAACTGTTCTCGAATGGTTGTTAGAACAGGGCAACAAAGAACAAAGTGAACTTCATTTTCTTCTGCCTCTTTACACAGACGGCAAACTAAATCATCATTATTAGCATTTCTATATCGATAATAATGAACAGCCAATTCCGATACACCTAATCTAAACCTTGTTGTCATAAACATTAAATGTTTATCCATATCCAGCTTTAAATATGGCTTCAAATCAGAAAGGCTGCAAAAATGTCTGTAGATTGTAAACCTATTGCTATTCTGAATATGATCAGACCATTTCTGCCAAGAACAATCTACTAAACGTTGACGAAAAACACGTACAAAACTATCAACACAGCCAACACCCTGATTTTGCCAAACAAAGCCAAACCCATATTCAAACAAACATACACGAACTTTGGTTACCCAATTTTCTTTACCTCTAGCATCTAAACTATGTAACATGTCGTATGCCTTACGGGGTATTCTATCACTAGTCATATGCAGTAATTTGAACCAGTAGCGAACACAATTAACAGCGGATACTATGTAAATGGGGTGGCGGTTTGTTTCCCCGTAAACTAAGTCATTGGGAGTTCGCTTATCGACACCTAAATATCTCTTTAAGGCAAAAGTATGAACCTGTTCACAGTGGACTGCAGCTTTTTCTAGCCCCCATAATTCAGAACCATACTGCATGATGGGCTGAACTTGGGCATCAAATAACCTAATAAACACCTTAAAGGAATTATTGTCAAGTGTTCGTAGCTTTTTCATAATAAATAACAACACATTTTTGGCCCTACTTGCAAGATTTTTACACGCTCCACTAAAACTCAAACGAGTAGAAAAGAATATTCCTAGATATTTATAAACATTCACTACTGGCATTAACACTCCATTATAAACCCACCTTTCTCTTACGCTAAGATAACCTCCCTTCCGAAATACTATAATGTTACTTTTATTCATATTAACTTTTAACTGAAGTTTTGCAGCTGAACGATGCAAGTTGTTTAGTTGTGTCTGCAAACCTGTCACAGTCTCTGACATTAGAATGACATCGTCAGCTAACAAAAGTATAAACAATTCAAAAGCATCTATTGATAATAAAGCCCCATGTCTTCCATTATTAATAACTTCTAATGCTAACTCATTAATGAACAATGAAAACAAAACTGGGCTGCAAGCATCCCCCTGTTTCACACCAGCAGTACAATTAATGTAATCAGTTAATTTATCACCACAACGAACTCTAGCTTTTACAGAATTATACATGCTTCTAACACATCTATAAAGTTTACCTTTAATACCATTCTTATCCAAAACAGACCAAAGAATACTACGATTAATGGAGTCGAACGCTTTCTCAAAGTCAATAAAAGCAGCATATAGTTTTCGATTATGTGCGAATTGCTTTTGAACAAGTGCCAGTAAGGTAAACATATGGTCTACAGTTGAATATCCTCTTTTAAACCCAGCCTGATGATCACCTGTAATGTTATTTTCATCTACCCATTCTTGTAAACGCTTATTGATAATTATTCCATAAAGTTTACTGCTTACACCATTAAGTGAAATCCCCCTATAGTTATTAGGATTATTTACGACACCCTTTTTGTAGAGTGGCAAAATAATAGACTCATTCCAGTTATTTGGGTAAACACCATCATCGAATAATTTATTAAACAGCTTAATGAAAAATTGGACAACTTGATCAGATGAATTTTTAAACAGTTCACTAATTATACCATCAGGACCAGCTGCCTTACGATTTTTTAATTTTCTTATGGTTAGCAAAACTTCCTCTCTAGAAATAGGGCGATTCATATAATCATTAGTGTTATCCTCTGATACATATTCAAGAACAACAGTTTCAGAGCCTGATTCTAATAAAGCTTTAAAATGACAAAACCATTCATCAGTAATTATTGTGTGTCTGGATTGTTTCCCTTTAAACGACATTTGACGAACAGTATTCCAAAACTCTCTTTGGTTGTTCACCGAAGTTATAAGCTTCTCTACAAAAGATTTATTAAATTGTCTCTTTTTTCTCTTTAATAAATTCTTATATTCTCGCCTAGCAATTAAAAAAGCATCTTTATCATTTGCTGTGCATGAACGTCTACATATTCTTAACAATTTTCTTACTTTCTTTTTACTTACAACACATTCCTGATCATACCAGTCACAAGATAGCTTTTTACCATTCACACGCACTTGCTTTTTCATACAGATCGCGCTTTCCTTAATGCAATCATTAAACATACTTAATGCATCATTCACATTAACATCTATTAAATTTGTTGCCACATCAATCTTTACACTAATATCTTCACTGCACAATCTATCACCAAAAACATGAGCAAACTCATCATTCCATACGAATTTTTCTATAACAAAGTCTTGCTCTTGACTTTTTACACACATGTTTTCATTTGGAAAAGAAATACAAAGTTTCAAAGGCATATGGTCTGAATCAATGCGTTCCAATACAGTTAATTCACAACAGTCTATTACTTTAGAAAATAATTTTTTGGAAAATAGAAAATAATCGTTGACACTGCTACCTGACTCAGAAAAATATGTATAGCAACCTTCCAGGTCGCCTTTACAATGACCATTCAAAATACACAAATCCAGTGCAGTGCACATATTTAATAGCAGTTTTCCATAATTATTTAAAACGCAATCTTCTGAATGGCGAAACGAGCTAACAGGACTACTTTTATGTTGATTACTGTAAACATCATCTGCAAGGACATCTGGAGAAATATTGGCAGTTCTACTGTTCAAGTCACCATTTAATATAACATAAACATCAAGTGATAATAAACAATCAGTGAGACACTCCTCAAGCATACTAATTCCATTCTCCACATCAAAATGGGCATAAAAAGGAGAACTTTCCGGAGGTACATATGAACAGATATACAACACATCTTTATCCAAACCAAACAATGTTTTATTAATCAATAACACACAAAAATTGGCATAATTGACATCAACAAATTTAACAAAGGACTGTAATTCATTCCTCACTAAACAAACCACTCCTCCCGATCGTCTCCCTTGCCTTGAGAACTTAACTGCAGGTTTGCAAAAAACCGTATATCCTGAAAAAATATGAGAACATTCTTCCATAAAAGTTTCTACCAAACAGACAAAATCAAAAGTATGAAGAAAAGAAATGAAATCACAATCAGAAAGTTTTGAGAACAAACCATTGACATTCCATAACAAAAAAGAAAAGGGTTTATTTGAAGACATCATACACGCTGTACCAGTTGTGTGTGTGCACGTGCAACGTGCTGACACTTCAGCCTGGCTGTTCTGGTTTGCCTGGCAGTGTTCAGCAATGTCATCCTGACCTGTAACAGAGCGTGACGATAGCACCGGTGTCAATCTTTCTTTTCTCCCCTCTCTACTTTCGTCCTGGACAAAACCCTGGTCAGAAACAGGCGGCCACTGTCCTATCTGTTTTCTGTCAGGGCACCATGGTCATCAAGGAAATATTTCCTGCCATCTATCAGTAGATGGTCAAAGACCATGGTGGCCCTTTTACCCTCTGCCTTTGCTTGTTTTAGGTGGGGAGACAGCTTTCGCCTGATATCTCTGACTCGCTGTGAAAAATCTTCCCCTATGAAAATGTCGCTGCCCTTCAGATTACGTTTGGCTTTAAGCATATCTATTTTATCTTTGTAGGAGGTGCAGCACACAATCACGGGGGAATCAGGTTTTCCATTTAACCTGTGGCAGCGGTCAAACTCTACATCTCTTGTCATGCTGAGTTTGTCCACAATGACATCCCTCAGCTTCCCTTCCAGCTCTTCCCTTGACTCATTACGATCTCTAGAGATACCATGGAATATCAGGTTATTTCGTTTGCTTCTATTTTCTAAGTCATCGGTCTTTTTCTCTAACGAGTCAACTTTGGTAAGAAGATCAGAATTTTGTTTTTTCAAATCCACATTTTGTTCTTTCAGGATTTTTACTTCATCTTTCAGGTCCTGAACCGTAGTGTGCAGTCCAGCAAACTGTTCTTTCAGTTCCGTAATGTTGTTGTCGATTCGTTTGATGTTACCGTCCATAGTCTGTAACATACCCATGAGGTCGAGTAGTGAGGGCTGCTCGGGAGAAGATGGAGTTGCCCGTTCGCTGCCTCCAGAAGCGCCAGTCCGGTCCGCCCCCGTCCCACGTCCTGCGCTGCTCAGTCTGCCCGGGCGGGTGGTAGGTCCTGGGTTCTGCTCAACATCACCACAGCGCAGCAGCAAACTGCCCCAGTACAAGTAGGAGAGGAGCAAACCCAGGGTTACACCGTCTGCTCGCGTTCGCAGTGTCAATGTGGCGATGCGCATTGCCAACTTTTCAGCGGCCCGTTTCGCCATAAATGTCACGAAGACAGAGACGAAGGTGCCACAAGTGGCACGAAAGGTGAGACCCGCTGACGGCATGGTACCTTCGCTGCCTGCTGCCGAAGTCTTGGACTTTGACTATGTCGCAGTCCGTCAGAGTGGACAAAAACAACGGAGCTTTGTGACACACGTCTTGCGCGGACAATGTCACAAATCGCACCCCCGAGAGAGAGAGAGAGAGAGAGAGGAGAGAGAGAGAGAGAGAGAGAGAGAGAGAGAGAGAGAGAGAGAGAGAGAGAGAGAGAGAGAGAGAGAGAGAGAGAGAGAAGAGAAGGCAAGGCAAGGCAAGGCAAGGCAAGGCAAGGCAAAATTCTTTTATTCGAGGATAATAGATAAGCACTCATGTGCTTTTTTACATCCAGTTCCCGCCCTTTTCAGGGATAACATCAAGATAAAAAGATAGCCTCAACTAAACAAGAACAATTATAATGATCCAATTACCAAGAGCAAAAAACCTTACCAA
>CM060327.1:62035817-62045817 GCA_030674155.1 Stramonita haemastoma | reverse complement strand
CGTGATGTCAGCGTGATGTCAGAGGGATGTCAGAGGGATGACAGTGATGTCAGAGGGATGACAGAGGGATGTCAGCGTGATGTCAGCGTGATGTCAGAGGGATGTCAGAGGGATGACAGAGGGATGTCAGTGTGATGTCAGAGGGATGTCAGAGGGATGTCAGCGTGATGTCAGAGGGATGTCAGAGGGATGTCAGAGTGATGTCAGCGTGATGTCAGAGGGATGTCAGAGTGATGTCAGAGTGATGTCAGAGGGATGTCACAGTGATGTCAGAGTGCTGTCAGAGTGATGTCAAGTGATGTCACAGTGATGTCACAGTGATGTCAGAGGCTCCCCCTTCAGCCTTCCTCCCTGCTTCTTTTCATCAGTGGATAAAGAACCCAAGAATATCTCAACCTGACCTAACGAGAGGAAAGAGCAGTGTAGCTTGCAAACAGTGCGAATGTTATCAGACTAAACATACACTTGTTCCTGTGGCTCGGCGGCCCCTGTTCAAGTTTTCACCTCATTCTGAATGGCTTTCCTAAAACCACAGGGTGGATGGGTGAGTGTGTGGGTGGATGGGTGGGTGGTGTCACTTTAGGGTGTGGTGAAACGTGACGTCTGCTCTGTGTGGGTGTGTTTTTCCACAGACCTCAGGGGCTAGAACAAAGAACCCAGTTTTACGACAGATGTACTTCTATCTCTTTTGTTGTTGTTGTTGTCGCCCCAAACGCCACATCACGTCATTCACGTGTGGCAGCCTAGCAGGGTGTGTTTCATTGCAGGGGGGTGGGGTGTACTTTCTGGCTGTAGTGTTGTAAGGAAAGGCGAAAAAGTCTGTTGCATGGGGTGTACTTTCTGGCTGTAGTGTTGTAAGGAAAGGCGAAAAAGTCTGTTGCATGGGGTGTACTTTCTGGCTGTAGTATTGCAAGGAAAGGTGAACAAGTCTGTTGCATGGGGTGTACTTTCTGGCTGTAGTGTTGTAAGGAAAGGCGAAAAAGTCTGTTGCATGGAGTGTACTTTCTGGCTGTAGTGTTGTAAGGAAAGGCGGAAAAGTCTGTTGCATGGGGTGTACTTTCTGGCTGTAGTGTTGCAAGGCAAGGCGAAAAAGTCTGTTGCATGGGGTGTACTTTCTGGCTGTAGTGTTGTAAGGGAAAGCGAAAAAGTCTGTTGCATGGGGTGTACTTTCTGGCTGTTGTATTGTAAGGAAAGGCGGAAAAGTCTGTTGCATGGGGTGTTCTTTCTGGCTGTTGTATTGCAAGGAAAGGCGAAAAAAGTCTGTTCAGGTTGATCCAAACTTCCCTGTGCTCACTCACCATCATCACATTTTTCTTTTTGCTGCCTCATCTTCTGTAACGTTCCCGTCCTGCTGTTTCCACGCCGCTCATTTCAATCCCCTCCCACCACCACAGCCATGCCCAGATTTGTTATGTCTCATCCTCAGGGTCGGGAGGTCAACTTCCAGACCGAAATCCAAGGCGCTCACATTTAACCACTGCGCCATGGCGGCTGGTCCCTCATCACATTTTGATGAGCAGGGTATTTACTGTAACGTGTGTTTCATTCTTTCTTTTGGCTATTTATTTATCGATACTTTGGTGAGAACACATAGAACATATCATAATTATGTCTGCAGCATAGGTGGTATTTCCAAAGGTCCATATTCCCGATGGAAATGGAGAATTCCAATAGATCATGTGAATCCGTTTTCATCAGCAGAATATCATGCATTCAAGAAAAACATGTTCCTTTTTAAAGGTCAAATAAAAGGTAAAACAAAAGAAAGGTAGTGTAGTCGTAGGGGAGCGAGGTGTCAGAGACCTCAGCTTCTCTAGGGGCCAGCATATTGAGGGCGGCGCCCATCTCCTCTCCCTCGCTGCTTTACCTTCCCTGACCCTAGAGAGGGCCAAGGCCGAATAGTTTGTCTTTTAGGTACCTGTTATAGAGACAAAAAAAAAAGAAAAAGAAATTGTGTTTCTCAGTTCATCACTGGAGCAGCTGTTTTGTCCAGATGGAAAGATGCAGTAGAGGGTTTCGGCAGTTTCTTCCGTTTGATCAGTGTCTGAGCAGGCTAAGCTCAAGTCAAGTCAAGTCAAGTCAGTTCAAGTCAAGTCAAAGTCAAAAACATATGAATAATCTCATGAAGGGCAATCACAATCAAAGTGTTTTGACTTGACTTGACTTGAGTTTCATAGTCCTTCGGATGAGACTATAACCCGAGGCCTCGTGTGCGAATGCACGCAGACCATCTTGCGCACATGTTAAATCCTGTTACGCTTTTCGTAAGAGTAGGCCATCGTGTGCCGGTTGGAACAGATGACAAGATTGACAAAACTGCATACACACGGGGACTGGATTTTTAAAAAAGCACATGAGTGTTTATTCCATTATCCTCGATATAAAAGAATAGATAGATAAATAAATAAATAAATAAATAAATAAATAAATAAATAAGCAAACAAACAAACAGAAAAGTGCAGACTAGAAGGTAAGAGCAACAACCGCTCTTGCTGCACTCTCTGTTCCTCCTGTGTGTGCAGGTCAGTGCTGCTGGCTTTCCATACACAACCCATCTCCAGCTGGTGCCATGTTTGCTCATGCATCTCGTTCGAAGCCAGATATTTCCTCCTCCCGTACTGTGGTCTGGGCGCTAGACTTTCAGCTTATACGGTAAACTGAGGTCTGGTATGCAACATGAATGAACATAGGGAAATGAACCCGCGGCAGCAAGAGAGCCCCTGGGCAAGTGCTGTAAGAATAAAGCCACTTTCGTAAAAAAAAAAACCCAAGTATTTTCGCTGACAGGAACACGAAAAATGGGCGTTGGTACGCGGGTGATGACATGTTTTCATTTTCATTTATTCTTTTATATCAAGGATAATAGAATAAGCACTCGTGTGAGTTTTTTTTACATCCTGTCCCCGCGTGTATGCTGCAGTTTTGTAACCTTTGTCATCGGTTCCCACCGGCACACAATGGCCTACTCTTTCGAAAAGCGGAACAGGTTTTAACGTGTGCGCAAGCTGTTCTGCATGCGTTCGCACACGAAACCTCAGTCGTCAGATTGCGAGCGCAATGTTGAAATCAGTAGGCTATCCCGTCCCCCCTCTCGACACTCTCTCCATGCGGAGAGAAGTAGATATTTCACATAGAAATAAGTAGTGTAGCCAAAAGAAAGCTGCATAGGTTGGTTTATGCTGACAGGCCCCTCCACTTGGGGAATGCGGCTAGCTACCTTAATTAATAGATGATATTTTCCCCTGGAGTTAACATCAGTACCGACTCCACTCCAGAGAGAGAGAGAGAGAGAGAGAGAGAGAGAGGGGGGAGAGGGGGAGGGGGAGAGAGAGAGAGAGAGGGAGGAGAGAGAGGGGGGGGGGGGGAGAGGGAGAGAGAGAGAGAGGGGATGGGGAGAGAGGGGGAGAGAGAGGGGAGAGAGAGAGAGAGAGAGAGAGAGGAGAGAGAGAGAGAGAGAGAGAGAGAGAGAGAGAGAGAGACAGACAGACAGACAGACAGACAGACAGACAGACAGACAGACAGACAGACAGACAGACAGACAGACAGACAGGCAGAGACAGAGAGAGACAGAGAGAGACAGAGAGAGACAGAGAGAGACAGAGAGAGAGAGGATACCATACAACGATGCAATATTTACGATACGAGAGAAAACACTGAACACACTGAACACCGAAGTGATTTAATGTACATTGGCCTTGGACCACAATACATCGGTTGGGCTTGGGGTGTACCAATGGGTTCTTCCATTTCATTTGTAAAGCAAATGCACAAATAAGAAATGATTTATTACTGATTGAAGAAGAACACACATTTACTCTTTTTCCTGATCATAAACCTCAAATCAACCATAACCTAATCACAGAATGACTATGATGTTTAGTAAAAAAAAACAACAACATAAAAAGCATGTATATTGAGTACATATCAAAAAGCAACAGTTATTCAATAAACTACTTGAGACAACATTGTTTTCGTTTTGTTAATATAATGGAAAATATATCTAGACAAACCATGCATGTACTCATCATTTCCTACTCTGAGCAGATCTGGCAATGGTACATTAATACCTTTGCTTAAAAACTTTTCTCTCAAGCTTGTATACATGTAACATTCCGTAGAAAAAGGGCTTCATTTTCAATTTTCGTTTTACAACATGGATACAATCTGTCTCGAATATTATTGCTATATCTAAACACATTATTATTAAGAGGTTAAACACTAAACCTTGCTTGTGAAATTGCTACACGGAAACAATAGACATCTATGGAGTTTAAATACTGCTCTTTTGCAAAAAATACGATCTATAAATATCATACCTCTCTTTATCTCTTACAGTCTCATCCGATTCTTGTATAAACATATAAACATATCCACTAATCTTTGTTTAAACATACTTACAAAAGGTTTCACATCCCTGACACATTGTTGCATTCAAACAATGTTAAAACCTGTCTCACAGAAAATTTCCCTTATTTTTGAAATCCAACAAGACTGACCATTTCTATCTAACTCTAACTGCATGCAGTAAGCATGATATGGTATTCTATTCTGATCCAGTTGCAATAGTTTTAACTAGTACCTAATGGTATGTGTACATGAGTTGACATAGAGTGGATAATATCTACCTAAATCACCGATATGAGAGAGAGAGAGAGAGAGAGGAGAGAGGAGAAGAGAGAGAGAGAGAGGGGAGAGGAGAGAGAGAGAAGAGAGAGAGAGAGAGAGAGAGAGAGGAGAGAGAGAGAGAGAGAAGAGAGAGAGAGAGAGAGAGAGAGAGAGAGAGAGAGAGAGAGAGAGAGAGAGAGAGAGAGGAGAGGAGAGAGAGAGGAGAGAGGGAGAGAGAGAGAGAGAAGAGAGAGAGAGAGAGAGAGAGAGAGAGAAAGAGAGAAGAGAGAGAGAGACAAACAGACAGACAGACAGGCAGGCAGGCAGGCAGGCAGGCAGAGAGGGTAACTTAATTTAGGATGTTATCTTGGGATGGGCAAAGCAAAGAGAGAGAGAAAGAAAGAGAGAGAGAGGAGAGAGAGAGAGAGAGAGAGAGAGAGAGATGAGAGGAAGGGAGAGAGAGAGAGAGAGAGAGAGACAGAGACAGACAGAGACAGAGACAGAGGCAGAGATAGAGACACAGACACAGACACACAGAGAGAGAGACAGAGATACAGAGAGACAGAGACAGACAGACAGACAGACAGAGAAAAGGCAATAATTATTTCTGTTGATGTGCAGTAAAGCCTTATGGGACCGTTATGTGCAGTGGAGCACGGGGCAGCATAATGTGCAGTAAATCGTGGGGTGCCTTGATTAACGAGAAAATCTCGGCTGTCATCACCCCCTGTCACTGTACTGGATGTACATACGTACGTACAGTCAATAGTTTTCTACCGTCAATCTATCTGACCTACCTGCCTGCCTGCCTGCCTATCACGAGTCCCTCACTACCACTTCACATACACGCACAGAAAAAACTGTGACATCAGCAAATTCTGTTTTGATACAGGGTTTTTTTTGTCCAAAAGGAAAGTATAAAATGTGCTTACATGCAAACACATAATTATGCGCCCTTACAACATCCACTTACCTCACTTAATACCTACCTACCTACCTACCTACCTACCTACCTACCTACCTACCTACCTACCTACCTACCTACCTACCTTCCTACCTTCCTACCTACCTACCTACCTCACACACACCACACACATACACATCTCTCTCTCACTTTTCCCCCTCTCTCCCCTCCCCCCCCCCCCCCCCTCTCTCTCTCTCTCTCTCTTTAATTTTTAATTTTTTTTTTTTTTGCTTTGATTGGTTTTTGTTTGTTTTTTTGTACTCAAATCAAATTCTTCATTGATTCTTACTACATATTTTCGTTTCTGAATGAGTGCCTTTTTATAACATTACCTTAATATTGTATCTCTGTCTTATTTCTTACCTGTTGTTGTTGCTCTTTCTCACCCTTTATCAAAATCTTATGTTTTATGGGACATATTTTGATGATAGATGGTGGTGGATTGATGTTTTCAGTCATCTAACTTCATCATATTCTCATATTTGATCTATAATCATTCCGCCTTTTTTTTGCTTTGTTTTTTTGTTTGTTTGTTTTTGTTTTGTTTTGTTTTGTTGTTGTTGTTGTTTGTTTTTGTTTTTGTTTTTGTTGTTGTTGTTTTTTTGTTTTGTTTTTGTTTGTTTGTTTCTTTGTTTGTTTGTTTGCTTGTTTGTTATTCAAATCAAAATCATCATTGATTCTTACTTCTTATTTTCGTTTCTGAATAAGTGCCTTTTTTATAACATTACCTTAATATTGTATCTCTGTCTTATTTCTTACCTGTTGTTTGATACTTGGTGTGGTTTGCTCTTGGTAATTGGATCATTATAATTGTTCTTGTTTTAGTTGAGGCTGTCTTTTTATCTTGATGTTATCCCTGAAAGGGGCGGGGACTGGATGTAAAAAAGCACATGAGTGCTTATCTATTATCCTCGAATAAAAGAATTTTGCCTTGCCTTGCCTTGCCTTGCCTTGCCTTGCCTCCCCTCTCCCCCATTCCCCCCTCCTTTCTCTCTACCACGCCCACATTTTAAAGGATGTGAGAAAGATAAAAGAGGGACGTGGAACATACGTCATAGGCTGATAAACATGTTTCCTAGTGAGAAGAATATACACAATGGAGGATGGTAAAGGGAGAAGAGAGAGAGAGAGAGAGAGAGGGGAGAGAGAGAGAGAGAGAGAGAGAGAGAGAGAGAGAGAGAGACAGAGACAGAGAGAGACAGAGACAGAGAGAGAGACAGAGAGAGACAGACAGAGACAGAGACAGACAGACAGACAGACAGACAGACAGAGATGTTAAAAGTGAAAGAGAGAGATGGGGAAAGAGAGAGATGGGGAAAGAGAGAGAGAGAGAGGAGGAGAGAGAGGAGAGGAGAGAGAGAGAGAGAGAGAGAGAGAGAGAAGAGAGAGAGGAGAGAGAAAGAGAGGAGAAAGAGAGAGAAAGAGAGAGACAGAGAGAGACAGAGAGAGACAGAGACAGAGAGAGATGGGGAAAGAGACAGAGACAGAGACAGAGACACACAGAGAGAGACAGAGAGACAGAGAGACAGAGACACAGAGAGAGAGAGAGAGACAGAGACAGAGACACAGAGAGAGAGACAGAGACTAGAGAGAGAGAGAGAGAGAGAGAGAGAGAGAGAGAGAGAGAGAGAGAGAGAGAGAGAGAGAGAGAGGGCAATGTTTTCTATTTGCATAGTCAGATTCTTAAAGGCGTTATCAAACATTGCCATTGTTAACAAAGTGTCCGTATGTCTGAGACCTGCTTTTCTGTCTGTACACACGCTGCAAATCATTGCACACATACCCCCCTCCCCCTGGTAATGTGCGAGGGGGGAGGGGGGGGGGGGCAGGGGAGGGGGGCTGTCAGTATAAATAGCATCTCCACCTTCTAGAAATTCTGTGCTCCACGAATTCCCTCTTTTCTATCCTTCTGTTTCTTTCTGCTTCCTTGTTCAGCTGTCAGTATAAATAGCATCTCCAACTTCTGGAAATTCTGTGCAAGAACTTTCCTCTTTTCTATCTCTCTCTCTTTGTTCCTGCCTTGTTCCTGTCACCTCCTTTTTTGTCTAATGTCTGCCTTCTTGGTTCATTCTTTTGCCTTTTTTTTTTTTATTTATTTATCCCAGAGAGACTTATAAAATAACAATTCTTTCCCACTGGGCCTGATTCATTCGTCAATTGCTTAACGGAAGCACAACGCATTTTCGCTCATGTGACAGACAACAGTAGTTGCTGTTTGAGCGTTTGACGAAGAAGAAAAAACGACACACATGCTCCGCACCTTTAGTATCATTCAATCTGGCTGCATGCATGTAGTATTTATGGCTTGTTTAATGCAGAAAAATAAATCCAGTCTCTAGATAGACTTGGTCACTGTCTCAACCATCAAGGTTCGGAATGTTAATACGGCTACCTTACATCACGGTGAGCAAAAAGTCGCATATGAAGACTGTCACCACATCACGGTGAGCAAAAAGTCGCATATGAAGACTGTCACCACATCACGCTGAGCAAAAAGTCGCATATGAAGACTGTCACCACATCACGGTGAGCAAAAAGTCGCATATGAAGACTGTCACCACATCACGGTGAGCAAAAAGTCGCATATGTAGACTGTCACCATTGGTGGTAACAACAACAACAACCGCAACGAAATCAAGATTTTCCCCCCCATAGTTGTTTACATTACATACTCCACTGGTTTGCTATCAGAGGAAACGGAGACAGCGTCAACCACTCCCACCCCACCCCCCCAAAAAAAGAAACAAAACAAAACCAAAAAAAGCAAAAATAAAACAAAACCCCCAAACCAAACCAACAGCCCCCCCCCAAGAAAACAAACCAAACCAAAAACAACAATACAAAAAAACACACACACACACAAACAAACCAAACCAAAAACAACAATACAAAAAAAAACACACACACACAAAAAACAAACCAAACCAAAAACAACAATACAAAAAACACACACACACAAAAACAAACAACCAAAAATAAATTAAAAAAACACCGAAAACCCAGCAACGAAAAGTAACACACACACACACACACACACACACACACACACACACACACACACACACACACACACACACACACACACACACACACACACACACACACACACACACAACCCAACAAAAGAAAACCTATGTCATTTATCCACATTATTTTTTGTTGGTGCTTTGGTGGACATAGCTATATATATATATATATACATATATATATATATATATATATTATATATATATATATATATATAATATATATAATATATATATATATATATATATATATATATAATATATATATATATGTATGTATGTATGTATGTATGTATGTGTGTCGTGTCGTGTCGTGTCGTGTCGTGTCGTGTCGTGTCGTGTCGTGTCGTGTCGTGTCGTGTCGTGTCGTGTCGTGTCGTGTCGTGTCGTGTCGTGTCGTGTCGTGTCGTGTCGTGTCGTGTCGTGTCATGTCATGTCATGTCATATCATATCATATCATATCATATCATATCATATCATATCATATCATATCATATCATATTATATTATATTATATTATATTATATTATATTATATTAGACTGTTCAAGGCCAGGTCTCCCAAACCTTGTCAACAAGGACTACCACCCTCAGAGATATACAGCTTATAAACAACACAGGTAGAAACATGTGTCCTTGATAGACATTCAATTTGGATCCGTGTGTAGGTGGTATAATATGTCCTTGTCAAACACTGAGTTTGTATCCATTTGTAGGTGATATATGTCCTTGCTGAATACTCAGTTTTGATCCATGTATAGGTGACTTATGTCCTTGCCAAACACTCACTTTGGATTCATGTATAGGTGACATATATCCTTGCCGAACAGTCAGTCCGTGTGTATTTATTATTTCTATTTTATTTATTCCTTTCTACCGAGGATAATGGAATAAGCACTCATGTGCTTTTTTTTTTACATCCAGTCCCCGTGTGTATGCAGTTTTTGTCAATCTTGTCACCTGTTCCCACCGGCATACTCTTACGACAAGCGGAACAGGATTTAACGTGTGCGCAAGATGTTCTTCGTGCGTTTGCACACGGGGCCTCAGTTTATAGTCTCATCTGAAGGACTTTTGGGGAGAGTGGATTCAGCACTGATGTTACCTCCAGGGGAAAAATCCCCTCGAACGGGAATCGAACCCGGGTCGTCAAATTGCGAGCGCAATGTTCTGACCACTAGGCTATCCTGTCCCCTTATATAAAGATACAATATGTCCTTACCAAACACTGAGTTTGGATCTATGTGTAGGTGATATATATCTTTGTCAAACACTCTGGATCCATGTGAAGATTAGGTGGTATAATATGTCCTTGCCAGATACTCAGTTCAGATCTATCTGTAGGTGATGTAATTATGTCCTTGCTGTACACTCAGTTAGGATCCATGTCTAGCCTAGGTGACATA
>CM060327.1:62028317-62030817 GCA_030674155.1 Stramonita haemastoma | reverse complement strand
ACCTCGATCCTAATATCCTGAAGAACTATAGACCTGTCTCTAATCTGCCTTTTATCTCTAAAGTCCTTGAAAAAGTTGTTCTGAAACAACTCAATAGCCATCTTCTTTCCAATAATCTCTTCCCCCCTTTTCAGTCTGCCTATCGCGTCAACCACAGCACTGAAACCACCCTGGTTCATACTCTAAACATGCTTCTCCATGCTTCTGACTCAGGGAAAATCTCCCTTCTTACTCTTCTCGACTTATCTGCTGCCTTTGACACCATAGACCATTCAATTTTTCTCTCCCGTCTCCAAAACATGTTTGGCATTAAAGGCACAGCCCTCACCTGGTTCATTTCATACCTTAAAGACCGAGTTCACACAGTTGCAGTAAACAAGATTCAATCAGCACCTGCCAAACTGGAATGTGGTGTCCCTCAGGGATCAGTTCTGGGCCCTCTTCTCTTTACCCTCTATACTGCTCCACTGTCACATATAATAGACCGTCATCATATCAATTATCACTTTTATGCTGACGACTCGCAGATTCAAAGCAGCGACACACCTGAAAATCTTCCTTCTCTCTTGACAAATATGACCAGCTGCCTTCAAGACATCCAACACTGGATGATACAAAACAAATTACAACTAAATGCAGATAAAACCGAAGCCATGCTTGTAGGCACCAGACACAAACTCTCCTCCATTCCAACAACTTCAATAGAATTCGGCAATACGTCAGTTCCGCTATCCACTTCCGTGAAGTATCTAGGAGTCGTTGTGGACAACACTCTCTCCATGCAAAAATTCATTACCCAAACCTGTCAGTCATGCTACTATCAACTACGGCGTATTAGCGCAATTCGAAAGTACCTGTCCACTGATGCAACATCCAAACTCGTCACTTCTCTTATTCTCTCACGTCTGGACTATTGCAACTCTCTTTTGGCTGGTCTGCCAGCATCATCCATCCACTCCCTTCAACGTATACAAAACTCTGCTGCTCGTCTTGTCCTCAGAAAGAAAAAAATCTGAGCACATTACCCTCTCTTGAAATCTCTCCATTGGCTGCCTGTACCACAGAGAGTAAACTACAAGATCAATACCCTCTGTTACAAATGTCTCCACAATACTGCACCCTCCTACCTCTGTGAATGTCTTCACTTGTACACACCTTCTCGCTCCCTCCGCTTGTCGGCAGATACTTTGTCCTTAAGAATACCCAGATTCAACCTATCTACCGTTGGCCGCCGCTCTTTCTCTGTTTCTGGTCCATCGATCTGGAACGACCTTCCTATCTCCCTCCGGCAAAAGCCTACTTATGACACTTTTAAATCCAACCTCAAAACACACTTATTCCAAACCTAAGTTTTCTCCTTTCCGCTTCCATCTCTTACCTGTCCCTGCCTTCAACATCCACCTGCCAAAGTGTATAACGTTTGTAGGTGTGTGTGCCCGCGCGCGTGTTGCGTGCTTGCGTGCGTACGTGCGTGAGTGTGTGTGTGTACATTCGAATTTGTTTAAAACTGTAAATTGTTGTTAATTGTGTGTTGTGTTGGTCGAATGCAAGCGCTTTGATTTGTTTTTACAAGACATAGCGCTATACAAATTCCATGTATTATTATTATTATTATTATTATTATTATTATTATTATTATTATTATTATTATTATTATTATTATTATTATTATTATTATTAATTAACAGAAGACTGGGATCAAGTGTCACACCAAGATTTTTGTTTATTCATTTTATTTTATACCCCTTTATGTCACAGCAGATTTCTATGTGTGAAATTCGGGCTGCTCTTCTTGGGGAGAGCGCGTCGCCGCAAGTGCAGCGCCTACCCTTTATTTTTTAAAATCTTTTTTCCGTCTGCAACTGTATTTGTTTCCCTACCAGAGTGGCTTTCTTCTACAGAATTTTGCCAGGGACAACCCTCTTGTTGCCGTGGGTTATTTTACGTGCGCTAAATAATAATGTGTAACACACGGGACCTCGGTTTATGGTCTCATCCGAAAGAGTAGCGCCCAGACCACCACTCATGGTCTTATGGATGGGGGAAAATTTTCGGGCCCAAACGAGGTTGCAACCACCGCACACCCCGACCCGGGCTTTTCACTTCTAAACAGGTGCGTTACCTCTATACCATCGATCTTTCACATAGATAAAAACTCAGTCGATTCTGCCAACGTAAAACGAGTACTCCCAAATTTTCCGTGAAAAATCTGGGTTGTTTTACCCGATTTGTACACTGACAAAGACGGTAATTCTTGTCAGATTTGGAATCATTCGTCTGGCGATTTGCTGTTTGTGTGCAGCTCACCTGATGAACAAATGAAGGAAGATGTTAATAAGTTTCCACAGCAAGTCTCCATACCTGGGAGGATTCTTTTTTTGTATACCACTTTATGTCACAACAGATTTCTCTGCGTGAAATTCGGGCTGCTCTCTCCGGCGAGAGCGCGTCGCTACAAGTGCAGCGACTACCCACTTTTTTTTTCTCTCGATAGTTATTG
>CM060327.1:62020817-62025817 GCA_030674155.1 Stramonita haemastoma | reverse complement strand
TACACTACACACTACACTACTTGTTTATTTCATTTTATCTTTTATTTATTTTATTTTATTTCAAAAATTAAAATAAAGACAATGAAATAAAATAAACACACACCATACACACAAAATAAATAAACACAGACACACATAAAATAAATAAACACACACAGACACCAGACACTGGGCTTAGGAAACCCAGACACACAGTATTATAGATCTAGTGTACTCTGGATCTTTTAATTAATGACCAAAACTTGGGTATAGTGTGTGAGGCTGCAAAGGCGAAAGCGAACATGTGTAAAAGATATTATTCTCAACCGACCCCCCCCCCCCCCCCACTCCCCTGAAAATAAGGAACTAGGAAAGAAAAAAATCCGTTCAACATAAAGGACTCTGGAAGTCAAATTATCGATCCTTGCTGCGCCGTTTTGTGTCTCTTGATCACAACTTTCCAACAGCTTTAAGTCTGCAAGTGCATAACATGAATTGAAGGACAGAGAAAAAAAATATACGAGTCGTCTGCGTACGTTACACTGCTTTTGAACTCGTGCTGCACAGCTGACTGGGTGTGAAGCAAACCCTCGCGCCTTTCACTCTAACCTAACCTAGACACCCCTCGCACTAAGCAAGGCGACTCCTCTCAGTTGCTGGAAGAAACCAGACGAGTCTCGCGCCAGAGCTTGCGCATTGACTCTTCGCAGGGGAGGAAGGTTTGGTGAAATGAAGCGAGCAGACGACAGGTTTTGTAAAGCGGCGGCCGCGTGCAAGTGGCGTTGGAGAGAAGAGTCTGGCAATCGATGTTGGTGTGTGAGTGCAACACAGCGCCGGCGTCGGCTCTGCGTCGTAGGCTAGTCTGTGGAGGAAAAGTGGCAGTGGCCGTGGTGGTGGTGCAAGTGAAAGTTGTGCATGTTCCGCTGCTGATATGAATGGAGTTTGACAGCTCCGGGACCGCCATTTCTGTCGTCTGCTTGGACTGTCACACCGGTTTGTTTGTATAGCACTAAACAATAATGATAGATTTGCATTTTGTACTTGATAACGTTTTTACTTTAAAATAAAATTTATAAAAATAGCACGGCGATTTTTTCTATTTGATCTGCTCTTTCGCAGTTGCATTGCAAACAGTTGACTTTTTCAGCAGAGAGAACCAAACTAAAGTAAACGTTAAAGTTTTACTGATTGACTAGACCAGTGTGTCTGTTACACTTGGTGATTGTCAGTTTCTTAGTGGGTAGTTGTTTTCTTTTCTAAGGTAAATCTTTATATCGTATACTCCACACACTTATTCCGGTTAAAATTTGCTATCATTCAGGTGATTAATGATTGGAGGCTGGCGGATTTTTTTAAGGTAATCATTCCAACATTTTTCCAATAAGTACACAGAATTTTTTCATCATTTCGCTTTGATCATATCTCGTTCAGGCAATCAATATTATCTGAAGTAAAGGGGTTTCATTATCAGTTTCATGTTTTGCATATGATCAGTGTATAATAGTTTACCGATGACTTTTTTGTCTAAATCATTGCGTATGTTTACTAGGCATAGTTTCTACTGCGAATGCAAAACACGCACCAAGTTCGTTGTTGCCTAAGTAATGCATTATGCTGCGCAACTATCACTTTCTTCTTTCTTTAAGAATAAATGCATTTAAACCCTCTCTAGGCCGGTTTACAATACATCGCAGGCGTTTCACTGAATTGGTGATTCATCATTCCTCATAAAAGAAGACAAAGAAGTTTATTGAGTCTTCATTTTGACTTTTGCTTTTTGTGTTGATAAATTGATATAATTTGTTTGGATACTGCTTCTCGTAAAATTTTCCTAAAAAGTAATTTGTAGGAAAAAGCAGGGAGCTTACCTTTGTAAACAATATCGTGACGTTTCGCACGAAGAAAGAGCCAGTGCATATGTTGTTCAGGATGGTTTTGTATTTATAAATACTTTCATGCTTTTTTGTATGAATACGTTAATTTCGTTAAAAAAAATTGTTGACAGAATTTACTGTGCTTTAGTTAGGTAAGCAGAGTCGAACAAAGTAAGAGTGTGCCTTTATTCAGGATTTTGTTTGAAATGAAACGCTATTTTGTCAGTCGAAACTGAATTGAAGTGTTTTTTTCATCTGTATTGAAGTGTGTTCTTCGATGACCACAGAATTAAGGTGTGTTTTTCCACCCACCAGAATTGAAGCTTACATTCACCAATCGACCTCAGAGTGAGTCTATATTTTTTCATCAAAATTTAACCTAACTTTCATCAATCATCGACAATAAAAAAAATTGAAGTGTGCTTTCTCTTAATAATTAAAACTTAACGTTCAAGAATCGACGGTAGTATTCAAGTGTAGATTCATACGCATAAGACAACCAAAATTTGAAGTGCTCTTTTTCTTCAAAGACAAGAGAGATTGAAGTGCGCTTTCGTCAATCGACGACCAAAAAAAATTGAAGTGTGTTTTATTCCTTGGATACGGGTTCTTCAACGGAGACAATGACAGTGATGTCTGTGAGGGAGGTGTGGGGGTGAAGGGGGGAGGCCATGGTTTGCTAGCGGCTCGCTGGGGATTGGAACAGCGATGGTGCATGGGCGCCGGTGGGGGTTGTCTTACTGCCGGTTGCTGTTGTCGTCGTCGTCGTCGTCGTCGTCGCTGTGTTTGACACGTCGGGCATGGGAGCAGCGGGCTCCGCTGACCCGGTCCTCGCTACACCGCTGGTCGTCTTCTGTGTCGTCTGCTTCTTGGGAGGTCGGTGTCCCGAGGGTGTGTGTGTGGTGGGTGGGGTGTGTGGTGGTGTGGTGTGTTGTGGTGTTGTGTGTGATGTGTGTGTGTGTGTGTGTGTGTTGTGTGTATATGTTGTGTTGTCTATCTATCTATCTATCTATCTATCTATCTATCTATCTATCTATCTATCTATCTATCTACTACTATCTTCTATCTTCTATCTTCTATCTATCTATCTATCTATCTATCTATCCCTTAGTCTGGCGACTGTGGGGCACCCCTGAAGACTTGACAACCAGTTCCCTCCATTCCTCTCTCTGTTCTGCCTTTCTCAAAGTTTTGTTGAGTTCTAGGCCTGTCCATTCGCTGATGTTGTCCTCCATCTCTTCCTTGGTCTGCCTCCTTTTTCTTTCTTCTTGGACAATGCCTTGCAGTATTAAAGTGTTGTGTGTGGTGTGTGTGTGTGTGTGTGTGTGTGTGTTTGTGTGTTGTGTGTGTGTGTGTGTGTGTGATTTATTTTTATTTATTCTCTTTTGTGAGGGAGTGAATGAATGAATGAAAGGATGAGTGAGTGAGTGAGTGAGTGAGTGAGTGTGTGTGTAGTGTGTACGTGTGTGTGTGTGTTTGTGTGTGTGTGTGTGTGTGTGTGTGTGTGTGTGTGTGTGTGTGTGTGTGTGTGAACGAGCATGCGTGCGTACGTTTAAATGACTGTATATATGTGCTGTGCATGCTTGATAGTCGAGACATTGTCCATTATTCAAATTTGCAAAACCTCTTTTTTCCTATCTGGATCACGTTCCTTCGCATTGCAATTCTTTTAAACGTAAGGGGAAATATATAATGTCTGTCTGTCTGTCTGTCTGTCTGTCTGTCTGTCTGTCTGTGCGTGCGGCGCCCGCGCCGCCCCGCGCGTGCGGTGCTCCTGTGTGTGTGTGCGCGCGCACATATGTGTGTTCATGCGCAGGTGCACATGTGCATGTGTATACGGTACAATTTTATGTATGACGTGTGTGTGTGCGTGTGTGTATGTGCGTGTGTTTGTGTGAGCGTGTGTGTGTGCGCGCGCGCACGTATGTGTGTGTATGTGTGCGTAATATTTTAAAATATTTTTTCTGTGTGTACACTCTGTTATTCATGTAACATTTCGGATGTGACAGCACGCTGTAGCGCTATCAGTATTGGGGTATCCATTCTGGCTGGGATTCAGTCAACAAGTCAGCACAGTGTTGGCATCACACGCTTGCACAGACCGCCCTCTCTGTTTCTCTCTTTTTCTCTTGTCTGTCCGTCTGCCTGCCTGCCTGTCCGTCCGTCTGTCTGTCTGTCTCTGTCAGCCTGTCTGTATAATGCACGTGCTCCTTAGTCTGATTTATGTGTAAGTGGTTTCTCTTAGTTTCGTCTTTTTTCATCATTGATAAGCCGATCAGTCTGTCTGTCTGTCTGCCTGTCTTCTGTGATCTGTCTGTCTGTCTCCCACCTCCTTCCCCACTCTTTTTGGTCTTAATTTTTTCGTGTGTGTGTGTGTGTGCGCGCGTGCGTGCGTGGGTGCGTGCGTGTGTGTGTGTGTGTACACCTACGAGTGTGTGTGTGTCTATGTGTGTGCATGTGTGTGTGTGCACGCGCAAAAGAACGCAGTTGTCTTTGCGTGTGTTTTCAAAAGACTGCAGTTGTCTTAGTGTGTTATGTGCGAATGTTTCTAGACATATGAGAGCGTATTTCTGTTTGTTCACATGTTCATTGGAATGTTAATGATAGTGTACAACTTTTGTCTGCAAATGATTAGGGGCTGTTTGCAGTCTTTTCCCAGAAACGGTCACGCTGCTGTTCTTGTCACTGCTGCTACAGTTAATGCTATTGAATTTTGTAGTTTTTCACACTTCTCCTGCCTAGGTTCTGCTATGTTTACGCCGCCATTGTTTTATAAAGGAGACTATAGATCAAGGAAGCAGCATCAGACTACGAGAACTGTAGTTTTACCTCGGTATTGGACTGTCTCTCACTCAGTTTCGTTCGGTATAAAACTCTCTCTGTCTCTGTCTCTCTCTGTCTCTGTCTCTCTGTCTCTGTCTGTCTGCCTGTCTCTCTGTCTGTCTCTCTGTCCTGTCTGTCTCTCTCGGTCTGTCTGTGTCTGTTGACTGTCTGTACTGTCTGTCTGTCTGTCTGTCTGTCTGCTCTTCCTCCCTCTCTCTTCCTCCTCTCTCTCTCTCTCTCTCTCTCTCTCTCTCTCTCTCTCTCTCTCTCTCTCTCTCTCTCTCTCTCTCTCTCTCTCTCTCTCTCTCTTGCAGTGTCTGGAAT
>CM060327.1:61980817-62008317 GCA_030674155.1 Stramonita haemastoma | reverse complement strand
CTTCTTCTTTCTTCTTCTTCTTCTTCTTCTTCTTCTTCTCTTCTTCTTTGCATTCTTCTTCTTCTTCTCTTCTATCTTCTTGTTCTTCTTCTTGTTCTTGTTCTTCTTCTTCTTCTTCTTCTTCTTCTTCTTCTTCTTCTTCTTCTTCTTCTTCTTCTTCTTCTTCTTCTTCTTCTTCTTCTTTGCATTCTTCTTTCTTCTTCTTCTTCTATTCTTCTTCTTCTTCTCTTCTCTCTTTTCTTCTTCTTCTTCTCTTCTTCTTCTTCTTCTTCTTGCGTTCTTCTTTGCGTTCTCTACTTCTTCGTCATCGACGCTCAACAGCAAATTTCGTTGCCTGTCATATGAGGGAAAATGCGTTGTGCTGCCGTTAAGGCCTGACAAGTCAGGTCCAGCGCATCCGACTTAGGCGTTGGAGAGCATTATTATCTTGTAAGTCTTTCTGGAAAAAAGAAAGGAAAATAGACCAGAAAGGCAGACAATAGAAAAGGAGGTGACGGAAAGAAAATGAACCAGGCAGAAACAAAGAGAGGGCTAGAAAAGGGGGAATTCCTTGCACATAGTTTCCAAAAGGTGGGGATGTTATAATTTATACTGAAAAGGCCCAGCGTTCACAAGGGGGATTATAATTTTTTTTAACGAGAGAGAGAGAGAGATGGAGAGAGAGAGAGAGAGAGAGAGAGAGAGAGAGAGAGAGAGAGAGAGAGAGAGGAGAGAGAGAGAGAGAGAGAGGAGAGAGAGAGAGAGGAGAGAGAGAGAGAGAGAGAGAGAGAGAGAATGGAGAGAGAGAGAGAGAGGGAGAGAGAGAGAGGAGGGAGAGAGAGAGAGAGAGGGGAAGAGAGAGAGAGAGAGAGGGGAGAGGAGAGAGAGAGAGAGAGAGAGAGAGGAGAGAGAGAGAGAGAGGAGAGAGAGAGAGAGAGGAGAGAGAGAGAGAGAGGAGAGAGAGAGGAGAGAGAGAGGGGAGAGAGAGGAGAGGGGGAGGAGAGAGAAGAAATCATAGTGAGACATTTTTAAAATGTATATGAACTTCAGGATAGATAAGTGGGAAAAAATCAAATATGAAATGTACCAGGGTATACACACGCTCATGAATACAAAGTACGTATCACTGTTGTAAAATCAAAGTAGAAACTTGCAATGAAAAGATTTCCAAGTATCATTCGAGAGAAACACAGGATAAGAATGAGAATGAGAAGAGAAGAGAGAGAGAGAGAGAGAGAGAGAGAGAGAGAGAGAGAGAGAGGAGAGAGAGAGAGAGAGGAAGAGAGACAGACAGACAGACAGACAACAGACACACAGACACACAACAGACACACAGACAGCACAGACAGACAGACACAGACAGACACAGACAGACAGACAAGACACACAGACAGACACAGACAGACACAGACAGACAGACAGACAGACAGACAGACAGACAGCACAGACAGACAGACAGACACACAGACAGACACACAGACAGACACACAGACAGACAGACACACACAGACAGACACAGACAGACAGACACAGACACACAGACAGACACACAGACAGACACAGACAGACAGACAGACACAGACAGACACACAGACAGACACACAGACAGACACAGACAGACACACAGACAGACACAGACAGACAAACAGACGAACACAGACAGACACAGACCGACGACACAGAACACAGACAGAGACAAGTCCACCGCACAGCCACAGAATCCGTGTACCTGCTTATAATTGAAAAATGCAAGTCCTTATCTGCTACTCCACATCGATGTTATCTGCTTTTAATTCTTTCTCTTCTTTCCCCTTTTCACATCGCCACTGTTTGCAGGCTTTTGTGGGAGAGCAAAGCGGATGGAGGGAAGGGGCCGTGGGAAGGAGATGGAGGAGGGGGTAGTAAGGGGGGGGGGGATGAAGCCTAACGGCTGTGTTCGATCGGAAAGTGGAGGACGCAGTGACAAGTGGTGCTGCTGGCGACCTCAGCTAGGGAGACAAGGCCAGTCATCGGCTCTGAATCATCCTGGCCCGGATGGAAAAAGACACTTGGGAGGGAGGGAGGGAGGAGGGAGGCGAAGGGGGTCGAGAGGAAGGAAGATGAGATCTATACAGAATGAGTTGGAAAGACGAGGGAGGAAAGTGGAAGAAAAGAGGGGGAGGGGGGGGGGGGGGACAGCATCGGAAGTTGTGAGGCAAGAGGCGTAGTCTGCAGCCTAGAATTGGATTCCTGGCCGATGCTGGTCTTTCTTTATCTGTCTGTCTGTCTGTCTGTCTGTCTGTCTGTCTGTCTGTCTGTCTGTCTGTCTTCTATCTATCTGTCTGTCTGTCTGTCTGTCTGTCTGTCTGTCTGTCTGTCTATGTATGTATCTACGTCTTCTGTCTGTCTGTCTGTCTGTCTGTATGTATCTGTCTATCTATCTTATCTATCTATCTATCTATCTATCTATCTATCTATCTATCTATCTATCTATCTATCTATCTGTCTGTCTGTCTGTCTGTCTGTCTGTCTATCTATCTGTCTGTCTATCTATCTATCTTCTAGTCTATCTATCTTCTGTCTATCTTCTTCTGTCTGTCTGTCTATCTATCTATCTATCTATCTATCTATCTATCTATCTATCTATCTATCTATCTATATTTAGTCCGTCATGGAAATGTCAGTGTATACTCTCCACGCCTGCTCTCCCCCTCTCTCTTACAGTATTGCAAATTTTCCCTTTCTGTATCCATTCTCTGGCCACGCTTTACAGTCTTCACGTATTGATGTTAGTTAACACGGTTGAAACGCATTACACTACTGCAGAAAAGCAACGCCTTTAACGGTTCAGCTGAGCACTTGGAAATTTAGTGATCGGCGCGTCTGGAAAGAATCCATAACATTTTTCTTCAGAAATTATTTCCATGACCTGTACAAAGTGCTTAAAAATGTTCGTGTTTTCAGGCACATTGATTTCTTTAACTGAACGAACCTACTGTACTTGTCATTATTCATCATTTGTGTGTTATTTTGTAATTAATTCTAATATCTGTTTATATTTCGTTTCAGTATGTCAATATAAGTATGCCAGAGATTGACGGAAAATGTCCTTTTTTGAACAAATTGTTATACCAGAAGAACGATAACGGCTTGTATACTTTCGCCTTTTTTGTGCCCCCAGGAAGTAAGAATTCCAAACTGGCGTTAAAACACAAACCGTCCACGCTTCATGCGGAAATGAAATATTGAACTCTTCACCTGAAAACAGCGCTTTTCCACCAAATATGAATATCGATTGGGCGCAGAGTTAGCGAGTTCTAACACGTTCCTTTGGCATTTCTCTCTCACGTAATGATAACATTATGTCTGTCACAGAAAACTGAACTCTATGCAACGGTGATTGAAAATAGGTTAAAATTTGTGAAAAAATGATTGTACACTCTGCAGGTTTGTTACACCTCTAACTGACCAGGTGTGCTTGCGATTTGCGCAACCACACACCTCGAAAAAAGTTCAGTAACTTATGAGGTTGTCAAAATCTGTTATGTAGGTAACGGTGAAACACATTCTGTCTCAAATACGTTGAAAGGAATCAGGTTTAAACGTCCCGTTTCATACAGGTGCTTCTTTCCTTCTGTGTATTTGTGGAAATCACAAAATGTCTTAGAAAAAGGAAAAGTAAAGGACACGAGGAGTTGCATCAGAAAATAAAACAAACTCTTTTTGCTGGGTTTTTATCGTTGAATTTCTAGTTCTATATTATGCCCTTGGATCGTACAAAATGTTGGCAAAGAACAGTTTTTTTCTTCAGGGAATACTTCATCTTCTTCACCTGTCCCGTAGTCCCGTGGATCGTGGGGGCACTACTGAAGACTTTTGCAACCAGCTTTCTCCACTCTCCACGGCCCTCTGCCCTCCGTAGCAGATCGTTCCACCCAAGGCCTGTCCACTCTTGATGTTGTCTTCCCATCGTTTCCTCTGTCTGCCTCTGCCTCTGTTCCCTGTAAGACTGTCTTGGCCAGTCCAGATCATCGTGTGACTTGCCCGTGCCACTTTAGCTTGCGTTTTTTTCACTGTAGTTAGCTCTTCATATGGACCCATGGCATTCTTTATTCCAGTTTTCACTTCTTCATTAGTGATGTGATCTCTGAATGAAATGCAAGGAGTTTGCGAAATACTATTTTTTGCAAACTTACACCAGCAACAGGAGCAGAACATCAAGAGATGGCGAAGCTCAATACCTCCCGCAGGATTACCAAGAATCTGGTGGACGCATACTTAGGCGATAAAATACCCCTACGAATCGCCAGCGATGAAATTCAGCCCCACCTTATTCACAACGCATGAGATACAGGGGCTGACTGGCACAAAGGGCCGATCAGATGATTTAATGTCGTGTCACACCAGTGAAATCCTACCGTCACCACGGTGTCCATCCGGACTGTGTGATCGGACAAGCGTACTATATTTATGGTCTCTTAGGTTGCTGTTTAATTGTCGCTCTATCACTGAGAAGAGAATTTAGAGACGTGGTGGCGTGGAAAAGTTTGTTAAAGCAAGCCTGTCGGTGTTGTTGTGATATTGTGCCGCCTTTCATCGCCATGAAAATAAATCGCGGCATACTTTTAAGGGTTTGAGAGGCGTGGAGTTCCGGTACGTAGGTACCCATTCTGCCATTTGTAGTCAAGAGACCAGATTAGAGATCTATAGATGTTAACCTTTCCGTAAAATGATAATAATAATAATAATAATAATATAATAATAATATATAATGATAATGATGATAATGATAATTAATAACAATAATAAAATGGCAGTGGAAACAGGGGGTGGAAACTGGTCATGGCTGCTGGGTCAGGGTTTATTGCAGGAAAACAAACATAAGTGTTTTTGAGGAGTAAGGATAATAAAGCAGAGATCTTCTGCGAACTAAGCTAAAGCACATGACAAGTTTATTTTGATGTATAAGGATCGCATCAGCAGTTGCGTGTGTGCATGCGCTCTCTCTCTCTCTCTCTCTCTCTCTCTCTCTCTCTCTCTCTCTCCTCTCTCACTCTCTCTCACTCTCTCTCTCTCTCTCTCTCTCTACTCCTCTCCCACCACACACACACACACACACCCACACAAACACACGCACACACACACACACCACACACACACACGCACGCACGCACGCACGCACGCACGCACGCACGAACGCACGCGCGCGCACAAGAGAGAGAGGGAGAGAGAGAGGAGAGAGAGAGAGAGAGAGGAGAGAGAGAGAGAGAGAGAGAGAGAGAGAGAGAGAGAGAGAGAGAGAGAGAGAGAGAGGTGAAGTTTAGTACTGTTCAGAGATCGGCAAGGTTTTGTTGTATTATGAAAATCTAATGATGAAGTTGTTTTTGATTTATTTTGCTGCTTTTTTGTTATGAGGTTGTTGAACAAGCAGCGGTATGATTGTGACAGTGCTGTATTGACAAGATTCATGCACACACACACACACACGACAGTCATGAACAAGGCGTGTCTTGCCCTTCCAGGGCGACACGTTCAATCCCAGAATGACAGAGATATGTCATGGCTATGATTTATTTATTCTTCTCCTTGCGAATTTTTTTTTGGTTTATCTTCTGTCTAGCATTGTGTATTTTTTTTTTTTTTAATGTTTACTTTCTTTTGCGCCTATTCAGACGTATTCCCACGTGTGTTCTCTCTCTCTCCCCTCTCTCTCTCTCTCTCTCTCTCTCTCTCTCTCTCTCTCTCTCTCTCTCTCTCTCTCTCTCTCTCTCTCTCTCTCTCTCTCTCTCTCTCTCTCTCTGGCGCGCGCGCGCGCGTGTATATACTGTGAATTTTAGACAGAACTCGTTGTCTCGTGTGTTCTTTGATGTTGCCGCTGCCTGGTTCCTTGATCCTGGGTATTAAGTGCTTGATCTCTGATATCCATCTCTCTCTCTCTGTCTCTGTCTCTGTCTGTCTGTCTGTCTGTCTCTCTCTCTCTCTCTCTCTCTCTTCTTCTCTCTCTCTCTCTCTCTCTCTCTCTGTCTCTCTCTCTCTGTCTCTTCTGTCTGTCTACGATGCTGTGTCCTGTGTCTGTGCCTGTGTCTGTCTTTCTCTCTCAATGTCCATGCACGCCATTCTATGTACGTGCATGCGGTGTGTGGGGTGGGGGTGGGGGGTGGGTGTTGTGTATGTGAGTGTATGTGGTGTGTGTATGTGTGTGTGTATGTTGTGTGGTGTGGTGTGTGTTGTGTGTGTGTGTGTGTGTGTGTGTGTGTGTGTGTGTGTGTGTGTGTGTGTGTGTGTGTGCGTTGCGAGCATACATTTGTACCTATATGCGTGGTTGAGGAACTACGTAACTCGTGCGAACCTTCAGGATATGTGCGTCACTATTCATAAAATACACACATGCATGTGCATCGTCAGAGCTCTTTTGTAAGTAATGAATATACAGACATACACGCAAACTTCTCATCTGGTGCACTTCCTATCTCACGGTGATTCCCAGGTGAGATGAGTCAGAGTGCATATTGCGGGTGACCCCCAGGGTGTTAAGCTGGGGAACGCACAACAACAACAACATATGAATTATGCATGAAAAGAGAAGTCTGCATCGTCTGCCGATGTTTACCAATTATCAGCGTTTATCATGTAGACTGTTAGGGCAGATCCTGTGGGAATCTGCATTGAGCAGGGTCTCTCTCTGTCTCTGTCTCTCTGTCTCTTCTTTCTCTCTGTCTCTCTGTCTCTGTATCTGTCTGTCTGTCTGTCTGTCTGTCTGTCTGTCTCTGTTTGATTGTTGTTTTTCTCTCTCTCTCATCTTGTCATTGTCATTTTCTCTCCCTCTCTCTCTGTGTCATCATTGTCATTGTCTTTTCTCTCTCTCTCTCACTGTCTCTCTCTCTCTCTCATCATGTCTCTGTCTTTGTCATGTCATGTCTGTCTTTTCTCTGTCTGTCTCTCTCTCTCTGTGCATTGCTGCTCAGCAGTCTTTGTCTGTCTGTCTGTCTGTCTGTCTGTCTGTGTCTGTCTGTCTCTGTCTATGTCTATGTCTCTGTCTCTCTGTCTCTCTGTCTCTCTGTCTCTGTCTTGTCTGTGTTGTCTGTCTGTCTGTCTTCTGTCTGTCTGTCTCTCTCTCTCTCTCTCTCTCTCTCCTCTCTCTCTCTCTCTCTCTCTCTCTCTGTGGCATTGCTGCTCAGACAGACAGACAGACAGCTAGCTAGGCCTCGCAAGCTCGTGCTGTAGGCGCGGGTCGTTATTGGCGCGGGTGAAGCCGCTTACTTAGCCCTGACCTTTGCCTCGTCAATAACTGTCGGTACCGCCGCCCATTAGCTGACTCTCAACCCCTGCTTGTTGTCTGTGGAGAGAGAGTTCCAGCAGGGAGGCTTCGTTTTGTTGTAATCCGTGAATTGCATTGGCAGGTCACCCGGATAGGATGGATCACCGTGCCGGCATAATGTGTATTTTTTTTTGGATATACCCATGCTAGTGCTTACATCAGCGGTTGTGTTGTGTGTGTGTGTGTGTGTGTGTGTGTGTGTGTGTGTGTGTGGTGTGTTGCGTGGTGCGTGCGTGGTGCGTGCGTGTGTTGGTGGTGCGTGGTGGTGTGTGTGTGTGTGTGTGTGTGTGTGTGTGGTGTGACACAGAGGCCTGAAGAAGTGCTTACGAATCAGTTGACATGCTGATGCTTTTTAACATCATAGGGCACAGTGTGTGTGTGTGTGGTGCGTGTGCGTGTGCGTGTGTGTGGGGGGGGGGGTGGGGGGGCGTGGTGTGTGTGTACAACCAGGTGGCGTTATATCTTCGTCTGTTGGTCTGGTGCTCTCTTGCAGACTATCATTCTGCAGCAATAGAATTCATATCTGTGTCAGTGGTACTGATGCTATTATGCTCTCAGTTATCTATCTACAACAATGAAATAACAACTAAATCATTAACGTTAAACAACGAGTGAGTTGCAGAATAAATAGATGTACCGGTGAACTGTATTTATTTATGTATTTATTTATTTTATATCAAGGATAATGGAATAAGCACACATGTGCTTTTTTTAAGATCCAGTCCCCTGTGTATACAGTTTTGTCAATCGTGTCATCTGTTCCCACCGGCACACGATGGCCTACTCTTCCGAAAAGCGGAACAGGGTTTAACGTAAGCAACAATGAGCAAGAGTGAACCAGAGTTAACAAGAATCGGAGCAAACAGATAAATCGAGTAACAATAAGCCAAAAGAATAAATAAATAAATAAGAGATAAATAAATAACCCAGACTAGAATGAACAGAATGAATGAACAGGATCAACAATTAACATAGAACAGCAGTGAACATCAATGGAAGGAAAGCAACAACGAGCAACAGTGATCTGGATAAACCGTATGTAGGGCGAAGAGCAACAATTTGCTATCTAGCTGTGAGCCGAAGCAACAACAACAACAACAACAACACAGTAACACACAGAACAACAGAGAAGCGCAGCAGCATAGAGACACCACTGAGCCAAGGTAACACAGAGCAATTATGAGCCTTGCTTAATTTTAAGTGAGACTAAGAGTTAAGATGTGGCGGCAACAGTGAGCAACAGTGAGTCAGCAACAATGAGCAGAGCAACAAATCAGAGCAGGAGTGAGTCGGAGCAACAGTGAGCAACAAGTCAGAGCAGGAGTGAGTCAGAGCAACAGTGATCGGCAACAAGTCAGAGCAACAGTGAGTCAGAGAACAATGTGTGATGAGTAAGATCAACACTGGGCAACAATGAACCAGAGTGACAATGAATGAGAATGAGCTAGATCAACACTGAACAAACAGTGGATTTATCATTCAAACTTGTTAGCCACTGATTGTATTCGGTGAGATTAATGTGGCCCAAACAACTGTTATTTGATCTATTTATTGATTTATTTATTTTCCATTTTTATATTATTTTTACACTAAAGATGAATGATGGGGTCCATACAGTAAGATATGCAAATATCCAAGTCATCCTGGTTTTTTTTATATTTATTTTAAGTTCTGTTCTAATTTGCCCAGTAGGCGTGCATACATACGCCAACGTTTTTTTGTCTTCTTTTGACAAGAAATGTAGGCAAACCAGTCGAGTAAATAAAACACTGGGAAACAGGTTTTTTTAACGCTTTCAAGACAGCAGATTATCATTAACTACTGGGAAACAGTAGCACACAGAGTGTATGACGAGCAGTCTCAATGTAGACACCTTGTTGCCAGTTTTAGCACTGAAGAGTATAGAAAATGTCGTCCTCAAAGTCAAAGTCAAAATTTTATTTCCAGATGGTACATTGAGTAAGCAATAAATTTGCTTTTTTATCAAGCCATCTGTCCTCTGTCAATGAAGACACATTGTGGCAAAGGTTTAGGACTGAATGAGTTTGGAACACTGAGGTGGTAATCTTCTGTCATGAAGACACATTGTGGCAAGGTTTTAAGGAACTCCTGAAGAGTTTAGAACATGGTTGGTGTACTCTGTCATGAAGACACATTTGGCAAGGTTTAGGACACTAGAGTATGGAAAATGTGTACTCTTCATGAAGACACTTGTGGCAAGGTTTAGGACACTAGAGGATGGAAAAAGTCGTCCTCTGTCAATGAAGCGGACCAAGAGGAAGCAAGCTGACAGCGAGCGTTCGTCAGCCTGGGGGTGGGGGTGGGGGGGTAGGTAACCTGATACCTCCATCCACAGGTGAAGGAAGGGAGCAGCCATGGGAGGGCAGGCGTGTCGGCCTAATTTGCCCCCAGTTTTTGTACCCGGCGATGTGACTGCATAGTTAAAGAGCGCAGTCGGCGGTTTAAAAAGAAACTTGAGAGAGAAACTACACGACTCTTGTGTCGTGGGCGAAGCAGAATGTAGATGGAGGTGATTATTTGGTGTGCATTCCATTCCTGGAATGAACCGTGTTGCGGCGCACTTAGGGCCGTGTTTTCTTTTATCTTAAATCAGTTATGCATACGTGGCGCTGTCTTGACTCAAATATGGGTAAAAGTTAAGTCACCATTTTTCTCTTATGAACCAGGTACTTCAGCTGCTCTCTACCCATAAAAACCTTTTTTAAAAAAAAAAATGCTGTTTACTATATGCTACATTTATTTCCAAAGAATATATGACATAACACCATCTTTAGAGTTACCGGTCTATTAAAGCAGTTAACCAGGAATATTGATCAGCCTTGTAAGAAAAGGGGTGGGGCAGTTCTGTACACTTTGTATTTTTGCAACGCAGCAGCTCGAGAAAAAGGGACGAGGAAGTGAGTCAATCCAGCTCAATTCAATTCAAACTCTTTGTTATCTCACAAACAGTAGAAATCCCCTGTGGGTTACACGCCATACTTAAAGACAGTTAACAGGAAAACATTGTATCACAGAAAAAAATACCACAACACAATAACAGGTAGATCTTTAAAGAGTCAGGGTTAGATTTTGAAGATAGAAACTGTCGAGGTATACGTGAGCAGTCAACTCTGACGACATGCTTCGTAAATGGCCTGTGTGCACTGATTCACACTACCCAGTGGTGTTTTTCTTCTTCCATTCGACACCCACGGTCTGTGACAAATTGACCTGTTTTCTTTGCAGAGCAGAATGATGTCTAATTGAGGGTAATGTATTCGTGAAAGCAGGCCCTCAGTTTCATAAAGGTGGGATTACCACAGGAGAAACGTGTCGACACAGGTCAGGTCAGGTCTGTAGTGTCAGTGTAGAACATCCTCAGAATGAAATTGGGAACTGTAGGAGGTTTAGGTAAAAAAAAGTACCTTTTACCTTTACCTTTAGGAGGTTTAAGGATTGAAAAGGGGAGTATGTATGTATGTATGTATGTATGTATGTATGTATGTATGTATGTATGTATGTATGTATGTATGTATGATGTAATGTATGTATGTATGTATGTATGTATGTATGTATGTATGTATTATGTATTCTTGCTTTAAAAACAAAACAAAAACCAAACTGTTTGACTCATTTATTATGTATGTATGTATGTATGTATGTATGTATGTATGTATGTATGTATGTATGTATGTATGTATTATGTATTATGTATGTATGATGTATGATGTATGTATGTATGTATGTATGTATGTATGTATGTATGTATGTATGTATGTATGTATGTATGTATGTTGTATGTATTTGTATGTATGTATGTATGTATGTATGTATGTATGTATGTATGTAGGGTATGTATGTAGGTAGGTAGGTAGGTAGGTAGGTAGGTAAGTAGGTAGGAGGTAGGTAGGTAGGTTGGTTTGTATGTATGTATGCATGTATGTAGCATGTATGTATGTATGGATGGATGTATGGATGTATGTATGTATGCATGCATGCATGCATGTAGGTAGGTAGGTAGGTAGGTAGGTTAGGTAGTGTGTGTATGTATGTATGTATGTATGTATGTATGTATGTATGTATGTATGTATGTATGTATGTTGTATGTATGTATGTATGTATGTATGTATGTATGTATGTATGTATGTATGTGTGTGTGTATGTATGTATGTATGTATGTATGTATTATGTATGTATATGTGTATATATGTATGTATGTATATGTATGTGTGTGTTATGTATGTATATATATGTATACATATATGTGGGGGGGGGGGGGGGGGGCACACGTGCACGCGCAATAATAAAGATGAGAACAATTGCTGTTCAAAAAGAGTCCAGAGAGAGAGAGGAGAGAGAGAGAGAGAGAGAGAGAAGAGAGAGAGAGAGAGAGAGAGAGAGAGAGAGAGAGAGAGAGAGAGAGAGAGAGACAGAGAGAGAGAGACGAAGAGAGAGGTTTATTGTGGTAAGCGTTGAAGCCCATCAACAAGGAGACAGTGGGTTGGGGACTGGGTACAAAACACATGATAAAGGAAAACA
Source organism: Stramonita haemastoma (assembly GCA_030674155.1). Lineage (NCBI taxonomy): Eukaryota > Metazoa > Mollusca > Gastropoda > Neogastropoda > Muricidae > Stramonita > Stramonita haemastoma. The sequence continues at coordinate 61,996,502 of CM060327.1, read as the reverse complement.
CAGCCATCGACAGCCCAAATGATCAGCATGCAGTTCCATTGGCTCCATTCTTTCACATGGAAGCTCGGCTTCGTGTGTGCACATGCAACAGCTTGCACACACACACACACACACACACGCACGCACGCACGCACGCACGACACCACGCACGACACAGCACGCACGCACGCACGCACAGCACCACGCACCAGCACGCACCACACACACACACACACACACACACACAAACATACACTCGCGCACACACACACACACGCACGCACGCACACGCACACATACACATCTCTCCTCTCTCTCTCCTCCTCTCTCTCTCTTGTCTCGTCTTGTCTTGTCTGTCTGTCTGTCTGTCTGTCACGATATGTACACAGCGAGACGTATTCGAGCTTTGCTTGGTCTCCATATACACGCACGTGTGCTCTCACATGTAAGCGAGTGCGGATACTTGCGCGCGCGCGGTGTATGTGTGTGTTGTGTGTGTGTGTGTGTGAGTGAGAGAGAGAGAGAGAGAGAGAGAGAGGAGAGAGAGGAGAGAGGGAGAGAGAGAGAGAGGAGAGAGAGGAGAGAGAGAGAGAGAGAGAGAGTGTGTGTGTGATGAATGATGATGAATGGTTGAAGGAATGAATTGAATGAATGAATGAAGAATGAATGAATGAATGAATGAATGAATTCAAATACTTTTTTGAACTGGCCCCTGCTCTGATGGGGAGAGAGAGAGAGGAGAGAGAGGAGAGAGAGAGAGAGAGAGAGAGAGGAGAGAGAGAGAGAAGAGGGACGAGAGACGAGAGGACAGAGAGAGAGAGAGGCATAGACAGAGACAGACTAAGAGAGCCTGCCTGTCCCCAAGACCTGCATGGGGCTTTCATCCACCTGGCGAAAGGGATGCTCTCCTCAATGAGGTGTGAACTCCCCTCTCCATCCCCTTCAGGCTTGATTCCTATCATTACGGTGTCTGTAAGTCATTAGGCGTCTCGCGCTGGCAGAGATTGCCAAAAACCATAGTCCAGTCTGGGTGCCCGCAACGGCCACGGGTTGTAAATGAATGGGAAGCGAACTGCCGCGGAATGTCAACAGTTGTGCCAGAACCAAGATGTGCAATGAAAACACAGGTTAGATACGGGTTGGTGCTTTTCATCAAGCTTGGCGTAACATCAAAAGACAGTTGATTGCCTTTGTAGCCTTGCGTTTACTTGCATGGCGCTGGACTGCCAGGAGATCTCGGTTGGAATTTGGCCAGCGTGGTGGGGAAAAGCTGAGTACCAAGAGCCTTCCACTTTTATTTCATTGACGTGTAGGGGTCATGGTTCAATTCTGGGTGCAGTTTAGGGGTTAGGGATGGAGATGTATGTGCCCAGAGTGCAAGGCGTATGGGCTACATCTTTATGCGCTTTATGCACGCGTGTAGAGGTAGAGGCGAAAAATTGAATAGGAAAGCGCGAGTTTTCTCTTGTGGACGAAGGAAATGCCAGATTGACAGCGTGGAACGGATTCATTCTCTCTCTCTCTCTCTCTCTCTCTCTCTCTCTCTCTCTCTCTCTCTCTCTCTCTCTCTCTCTCTCTCTCTCTCTCTCTCTCTCTCTCTCTCTCTCTCTCTCTCTCTCTCTCTCTCTCTCTCTCTCTCTGTCTCTCTCTCTCTCTCTGTCTCTCTCTCTCATATTATGTATTTGTGTGTATATGATAATTATATTTCTAGGTAGTATTGGGCTTGTGTGTGTGGTGTAACTAGAATTCCAGTGTGGAGCTGACATGCACCGTATCAAGCACTTTGATTTGGTTACTTCATAAGACTCAACATTTCAAAACTTCCATATAGCTTTTTATCATTATCATATCATCTCGCTTCTTACACGAACTTGTTTGCACAGTGTTTATTTGTCCTTTGAAGCTGTAGAAACATTTAATCTTTGTAGCACTGTCTAGTCTGTATATAATCTGCTGTAGACTGTCTACATTAGCGCCTGGGTTAGAAAAATATGTCAGTAACACGAATTCGCCATAAAGCGCTGTCAGAAAAACTAAAGTTGTAGTAAAAGAAGATGACCTAAGGATATTTAAGATCATTATTTTGATGTAAACGAAAGCCAACGATATGTTACTGCATGCCAAGTAGCACATTGTACCTTGGATATTTGAAACAAAGGAACGGGATTTTATCTAGTTAATGCCTGTAAGTTGTGATGTAACCTTTTCTAGGACAGTTCTCTGCTCTGTTCCTTTAAGTGTGCTTTCTAGCTTTGGTTGAAAGTAATGTTTTATACGCACTTTTCAATGGAACGTTGGATTACACGAAAACTGTTCCACATAGAAAATAGTATCACAGTGTGGACTAATCAGATATTTCACCAATTCTTATGCTAGATCAGAAACTGCAGACGCGTTAGCTTGTCAACCTTGACATCACATTGTAGGTAAAGGTAAAGGTGTTCCATAACCTATGTGGTCGTAGGTGAGCAAGGCATCAGAGACCTCAGCTTCTCCGGGGGCCAGCGTATTGAGGGCGGCGCCCATCTCCTCTCCCTCGCTTCTTTACTTTCCCTGACCCTAACCATATTGTAGGCCGAGCCTATATCTTGACGTGAAAAACTATCTCTGAGCCACAAACAGATGGCTATTGAGCGCAGAGTATTTTTCAGGTCGTGGTAAACTGTTCCAAGGGTGACCCAGACAGTAACTGATCTGACCCAACTTACCTGTGTTGTTTACAGGAGCTACAGTCTGGCAGCAGTTAGGAACAGGTGTGGGTGGGCAAGAGAGGGAGGGGGTGTGGGTGGTAAGCAGAACAGCAGAGGAGGCAGAAAGGAAGCCTCTCAAAATACTTTTGGAGAGGCAACAATGTTAATGAGCCACCACCCAAACATGCAGAACACATCGTTGCTGTGGCGCCTTCCTTCCTTCCTGCCTGCATGCCTGTTCTCTCCTGCCTCTTCCTCCTCCTCTTCCCTGCCTGATTCCTGCTGAGTTTTCACTTTCTGTGAGCGGGAGAAGTGGTGAATTTTCTCGCTTTTTCCCCTTTCGATGAGTTTACTTCCAGCTACTTCACAGATGGCATCTTTATTGTCGGCCTACTTTATCGCCTTTTTGCTTTCTCTGTGTTAGCTCCTTTTTCTCCTGTGTAGCCTTTTCATGTGAAATCTTCGTTTTATTACATACCTTTCCCTCTGTGTAGCTTTTTCATGTGAAATCTTCGTTTTAGTTACATACCTTTTCTTGTTAGCCTTTTTCATGTGAATCTTCGTTTTTCTTAAACTTTTCCCTGTAGCCTTGGTCATGTGAAAATCTTAAGTTTTATTTACATTTTCAACTTTGGTTTCTTTTTCTTCAGTGTTTTCTTCAAATTTCTCCTCTGTACCTTGAAGGATTTAAACCGCATATTCATTTGTAGATATACTTGGGTGCATGCAGTTCAGGTTGGATGTTTTTCCCCATACTACAAAAGACGCGGAAGGACTAGAAGCCGGAAGGGATGTTAAAAAAATAGAATGCTTAAGAACGGTTTATGACTGCTTTACAGCTGCAGCTCTTGTGAAATGGTTTTGCTAATACGCTCTATTTTGTTCTTCGTCTGGTCTCTGTCTGTCCGTCTGTCTGTCCGTCTGTCGCGTCTTTCTATCAATATCTGCCTGTTTCTCTCCGCTTCTCTTTTCTGTCTGCCTCTGTCTCTGTCTGCCTCTGTCTCTGCCTCTGTCTCTCTCTCTCTCAATATTTATCTGTAACCCTTGGAAGTAAGATAATCAATGAATCGACCAATCAATCAACCAGTCAATCAGTCAGTCAGTCGATCAGTCAGTCAGTCGATCAATCAGTCAATCAATCAATCAATCAATCAATCAATCAATCAATCAATCAATCAATCAATCAGTCAATCAATCAATCAGTCAGTCAAGTCAGTCATTATCTCTTTTCTGTCTGTCTCTGTCTGTCTGTCTGTCTGTCTGTCTGTCTCTGTGTGACTTACCGGCCCTTCTATTATTCATGTTTTTTCTTCTAAAGGTTGTTGCTGATAAGCTATAAGCGCAACAATTTCTTGTTCACCTACATTTGTACCCAGATTATGGATGCAGAGCCCTATGATTCATTGACAGATGGGTTTGCTTTTAGAGACAAACTTTAGCCAGCATGTCTGTACGCCATCTTTTGATGGCTGTCAGTATATCTATACATTTATTTGGATTATAGCAGTATACATGTCTATGACATCAACACAGCAGAAGCTAGTTTCACGAAAAAAAACCTTATTCTATTGTTTGCGTAGTTACCAGTAAGCGCTTTGAATTGTTTTTGCAAGATATAGCGCTATTTAAATTCCATGTATTATTTATTATTATTATGTATGTCTGTAACATCTGCAAGCTGAAGTTATGAAAAGGGAAAACTAATCGTTGTGTTAAGTACCTCCATCTGCTTTTCTGTTCTACCTCTTTGAATGCTTCCTTCCCTCTGCTTTGACTGGGATTTGGGTCTATAATCACCTGGGATTTATTCGTGCGTGTTCCCCCCCCCCTCTCCACTTTCCTGCCTATCTCTGTGTGTGGTATGTGTGTACAAACGTGCGCGTGCGTGCGTGCGTGCATGCATGTGTGATGTTTGTGTGTGTTGTGTGTGTGTGTGTGGGCGTGTGTTGTTGTGCGCACACCCTGTGTGTGTGTTGCATGTTCTTGTGCACAAGTTCTAACAATTTTTGCTTCTCAAGCAAGTTTTACGTGTCATGTGTCTAAGTTGCTTTAAAAGTGTACTTAGTTTCCAGTTGCTGACATGGCATAGGTTCAAGTCTTTTTGTGTGTAGTACATAATTATGCAAATTAGCTTGGCTGCTTACTCGTCTGTCAGCAGTTTTTAAAGTGTTTAGCATCCCCTGTGTTTTGGACTCACAAACACAATAAGAAAATAGCATACATTATAGTTAAGAGGGGGCGGGATAGGTAAGTGGTCAGAGCGCTCGCTTTCCCCCAGTCAAGTTAAGCAGCGTCGAGCTGTTACATGATGGTGACGTTTGACGCTTAGCTAGTCAGTCCGCCCATCAGTTAAGCAGCGTGATTACGTTATGGTCGTGCGCCTTGGCTTCAGTACAGTCCCCCCAGTTTCACCCAGCTGTAAATGGGTACCTGCCCTCTTCAGGATCATGGGAAGGTAAAGCACGAGGGAGAGGAGATGGGCGCCACCCTCAATATGCTGGCCCCTAGAGAAGCTGAGGTCTCTAATGCCTCACTTCCTACGACCGCCTAGGTTATGGGACACCTTCACCATTTACCTTTTTATAGTTAAGAGAGTAAAAACCCAGTCTTAAGTTTGATTTGTCAACTCACCTCACTCCCTTCAAACCCTAACCTTTTCCCTGCATGTACAAAAAACAGTAGCAGCATCACCGTCATCACTCATTCATGCAGTAAAGACAAACTGCCTCTGATTCGGTGGTACCGGTTGTTCTGGTCTCATGGGACCTCAGATTCAGTTTCCCCATACACTTCCTGCTCCTGTGATGATTTGTGTCAAAGCCTTCAAGGTTGGAGGTTTACAGTAGAAGGTTATTGGGTGAAGTGGACGTCTCACTCAGTCTGGCTTCACGATTGAGTAGTACTTACTTATGGGAATCTTGTAGTGGTGTCTGCGTATGTCAGCTCAGAACAGGCATCACTGAACACCGCCAGGTGACCCGGCAGTACAGGAGGTCCCCTTTGACTGGTAGCTCCACTGGCGGCCTGACATTGATAGTGGATTTCCCACCCTGAGAATGCGACAACGAATCTGGGTATGGCTTGAGCGGAGAGATAGGAATGAGCGGCGAGGGAACAGCAGGACAGAAGCGTCACAGGGGATAAGGACGCCCCCCCCCCCCCCCCACGAACGCTTCCCCCCAACATACCCCCCCCACCACCACCAACCAATAGACAAAACAAAACAAAAACGATAAAAAACACCCTTGATAGTCAGCAGTAGCTAGATCAACAACACTGTGATATCGGATTGAATAACTTGTGTTTGTTCTCTACGACTGGTTCAGAGAGCGAAAACGTGCACACCATTGTGAGGTGATTACGTGTCGTGTTGGCCCAGACAAGAGGGGAGGTGTCCCTCTGTGTTGATATAAATATATCATCCTGGCACCAGTCAAGAAACAGGATGTGGGGGGGGAGGACGGGAATGGAGTAAGGGTTGATTTAACAGCAAAGACAAGCATGAATGGGAGAAGGCAGTACTCATGTACTTTTGGAGTGGCAATAATGTCAATGAGCCATGTTTAAATAGCGCCCTCTGTAGCTTCACTGTTCCACTTCTTTCATGATTGTGCCTTCTGCTGGTTCGCATTCCTCACTGACCCTTTTTTGTATTCAGCCAAGTTAAGCAGCGTCGAGTGTGGTTACCGATTTGATGGGGACCGTTTGCGCCCTTGGCTTTCAGTACAGTTCTAGTTCCCCCAGCTGTTAAATGGTACCATGCCCTCTTTAGGGTCAGGGAAGGTAAAGCAGCGAGGGAGAGAGATGGCGCCGCCCTCACATGCTGGCCCCTAGAGAAGCTGAGGTCTCTGACGCCTCGCTCCCTACGACCACAAGGTTATGGGACACCTTTACCTTTTTTCTTTCTCACTGTCTCAGCCTTCCTCCTCGTCTTTTGCATGTAACAGTCGTTTTCTTGCAAAGTTCCACACGTGGCTTCGCCCTCTAAGGACCAAACGTTGAATGTTACAAGAAAACACATCTATCATGAATATGACTTGCACCCGTTCCTTCTGCTCGTGGCTGTGGGCGCTGATGGGGTTCGGATAGCAGAGGGGCGGATGTGAAATGGGATCAGCCGGAGGTACGTACAGGGAAAGCCACCCATCGCAGGAAACACTGCCGCCATCTGCTTTTTCCCGTTCTTCCTATGGGATTATTTTGCACTGTGTTCACTACGTTTACTTTTTTTTATTTTTTTTATTATTGTATGTTTTTTGTTGTCTGACTGTCTTTAAGTATTTAGTAATCCGTCTCTGTCTCATAAGTCTGTCTCACGTGTGTTGGTGTTGTGTGTGTGTGTGTGTGTGTGTGTGTGTGTGTGTGTGTGTGTGTGTGTGTGTGTGTGTGTGTGTGTGCGTGGTGGTGTGTATGTGGTGTAGTTTTGGTGGTTGGTGTGTGGCGTGCGTTGGTGCGTGGTGGTGGTGCGTGCGTGCGTGCGTGCGTGGCGCGCAAGCACATCGTACTGTAAACCGAAGAAAAACTGTTATGATAATGGAATCTTAGAAACGTGGACACAAACATAGTGAAAGTAACAGCACATGAACAAACAATTTAGACACAAGCGTAAAGACGGCATAGCACGTTAGGAGAACATGAATAACATTGAAAAAATATGCATCATCTGTACCTGTACTTTGAAGCTGATAAGGTGACGGGGTGATGGACATTGAAGACGCACAAAAAACATCACATTGACAGAAGAGCGCATCCGTTCTGTTATCCAGTGAAGGAAAATATTGCTTTTCCGTGTGAGCCCTTTAACCGCTATTCTCATCTTCCCGTAGACAGGCTAAGTCAGGATGGTTGCTGATGTAATGTCTGTAAGTTGTCAGATCACCAGGGCCTCTGTGAAAGATGCCAAAAGCCGTGGGCCAAAGTAGACAATGGCATGAGCATGATTGTAGATGAATGGGGGGTGGGAGGGAGGGGGGGTGGAAAACAGAGGAATGACAACAGTTGTGCCAGAGGCGAGGTGTGCAATGAAAACACAGGTTAGGTAAGCGTTGGGGTAAGGGGATTCTCATCAACCTTGGCACGGCATCACAAGTCCGGTGATTGCATGTGTACCTTTGCGTTACATTGCATAGCACTGGATTGGTGTGTGTAGTGGAAAAGTTGTAACTAGACCTTGGTCAGTGTGTAGTGGAAAGTTGTAACTAGACCTTGGTCAGTGTGTAGTGGAAAGTTGTAACTAGACCTTGGTCAGTGTGTAGTGGAAAGTTGTAACTAGACCTTGGTCAGTGTGTAGTGGAAAGTTGTAACTAGACCTTGGTCAGTGTGTAGTGGAAGTTGTAACTAGACCTTGGTCAGTGTGTAGGGAAGTTGTAACAAGACCTTGGCCAGTGGAAGTTGTAACAAGACCTTGGCCAGTGGAAAGTTGTAACTAGACCTCGGTCAGTGTGTGTTATAGACGAGTGATCGGAAAGTTGTACGCCTGTTTTCTGTGTACGGTTTTTCAGTTAAGAGCAGGCACAATCTACTTCATGGGTAAGCACCTACACCGGGACCAAATACACTCATGAAAAGGTTTCATGTCAGACATAAACAAATTGACCACGCACTTGTCAAAAGAAAAAAATTAACACCTGAAAGCGTGTTACCAATGGGATGGGCGACCGTTTGTGTGCCTTGGCTTAAGTACATTTCCCCAAGTTCACCCAGCGGTAAATGGGTACCTGCCCTCTTTGGGGTCAGGGAAGGTAAAGCAGCGAGGGAGAGATGGGCGCCGCCCTGAACATGCTGGCCCCTAGAGAAGCTGAGGTCTCTGATGCCTTGCTCCCCTACTACCACACAGGTTATGGGACGCCTTTACCTTTTTTTTGTTTTACCTTTTAATGTTAAAGAGTGACTTCTCATTGAAACGCACACACACACACACACACAGAGGCACGCACGCACACACGCACGCATGCGCGCGCGCACTTGATTTTTAAACACTTAACTTAAAAAAAAATTCATTTCATAATTTAATCTCGTTCGACATATTTCTATATGTTATTCATTAAAGTATTGTATCAGGGACATAAAAGACACTCTGTTTTATACCCAAGACAAGGATCAAATTCCATGCCAAGCGTTCTGGAAATAGTAAACATTGCCAGAATAACAGATCATTACCAATAAAGATTAAGATCAGATCGAATAGAACATGAATTTCTGAATCTTGACTTAAGCCATAGCAGGAAGATGAAGCTAAGAACGAGATCTTCACACATAGCGCTGCGTTGTCCGGTGGTGACCCAGCCATTGACGTATTGGATCCACCTCTGTTTACACCTCCGGCTCACTCGCACCAGCGAAGAAACAAAACAGGCGGGCGAGAATGCGAAAGCAAATGAGTACAGCATGTAAACAGAGGAGCAGATGAAAGGAGGAGGAAAAAAGATGGTGCTTAGGTGCCGTGGAGAGGCAGCGACGATGTTAACGAGCCATCACTGAGACATGCAGAGCGTAGCCTTGCTGGGCCTCTTTCTACCTGTTCTCTCCTATTTGCATCACTGAGACATGCAGAAGCTTGCTGGGCTCTATCACATGTTCTCTTCTCTCCTATTTGGAATCACTGAGACAGGCAGTAGCATAACCTTGTTGGGCCTCTTTCTTCTTTCATCGTGTGCCGGTGGGAACAGATATTTACAAAAACTGCATACACACGGGGACTGGATGTAAAAAAGCACAAGAATGCTTATTCCATTATCTAGATATAAAAGAATAAATTAAATCAAATCAAATCAAATATACATGTTCTGTTTTCTCCTATTGAATCACTGAGACAATCATGCAGAACGTAACCTCTATATGTTGTCTTCTCTCCCACTTGGATCATTTTTGCTTATACTTTTTTTGGGTGAGTTTCACATTCCGAGTCCCTGTGTGCGAACGCACACAGAACATCTTGCGCACACGTTAAATCCTGTTCCGCTTTTCGTAAGATAGGCTATTGTGTGTCGGTGAGAACAGATGACAATATTTACAAACACTGCAAATATACACGGGGATTCGGTGACAAAAGCCACATAAGTGCTTATTCCATTATCCTCGATATCAAAGAATAAAAGATTATATGTATATTCTGAGGACAGCTGGTGTTAATTCATTTGATTAAAATCTATCCCTGCTCCTTATTTTTGTGTGTGGCTTATTGTCAGTCTGTTCCAGAGATGACCACTGCTTTAATTAATCGATATCGTTGTGTGGTGATGTGTGTGGTGTTGGTGTGTGTGTGTGTGTGTGTGTGTGTGTGTGTGTGTGTGTGTGTGTGTGTGTGTGTGTGTGTGTGTTGTGTGTGTGTGTGTGTGTGTTGTGTGTGTTTGTGTGTGTGTGTTTTGTGGTGTGTGGTGTGTGTTGTGTGTGTGTGGTGTGTTTTGTGTGTGTGTGTGCGTGTGTGTTTGTGTGGTTGTGTGGCGCGTGTGAGGTGTTGTGCGCGCGCGCGCGCGTGTGTGTATGTGTGTGTGTGCTTTGTTTTCTCCCGCGTCTGCTCTGTTTTGTTGAATTTCTTCTCCAACTCTGATCTTCTTCATCTCTTCTTTCCTCGTTCTCTTTTAGTTTTTACTTCTCTTCCTTTTTTTCACATCTTCTTCATTTTTGTTCTTTTCTTCTTCTCTTCCGGGTCCACTTCCTCAATTTCCCCCGTTTCATCCTTCCCTCCACCTAGTTCTCATTTTGCTTTCTCTTGTCACTTCTTCCTGTGTCATGGCACCTTGTTCCCTATCCTCCTGTGTCTTTCTGCGGTTAGGCAGTCCATGCGCAGAGAAGAAAGCAATTCGTTAATACACGCACTGGATTTGTTTTTTCAGTGTTTTTAAGGAACAAGGCATGTCACATATGGAAAAAGGTCAGAAAAGGGCAAAATCATGCCTGCTGAAGAGAGTAGGGTCTATTCGTTTACTGATTTCCATTTCTTGTGTGGTAGGTTGTTCTGTTCTATATTAGTAAAGGTAAAGGTGTCCCATAACCTTGACGGTCATATTGGGAGTGAGGCGTCAGAGATCTCAGCTTCTCTAGGGCCCAGCATATTGAGGGCGGCGCCTGTCTCCTCTCCCTCGCTGCTTTACCTTCCCTGACGCTAAAAGGGCAAGTACCCACTTACAGCTGGATGAACTGGGGGGACTGTACTGAAGCCAAGGCGCGAAACGGTCACCCATGCAAACGGTCACCCATCCAACTGGTAACCACGCTCGACGCTGCTAACTTGACTGGGGGAAAGCGAGCGCTCTGACCACTGAGCTCTCCCACCCCTCTGTTCTATAATAGTTGCTTTGTTTCCACGCCATGGAGATTGCGGTATCTTCATTGTGGCTGTCGTTCTCAGGACCATCTCTCTTTTCCTCCTGTTAGTATAATATAATAAATAATAATAAATTTAAAGTGCTGTTTGTAAGTCGTTTGATTATTTCTGTCGTAAACCCCATTCTGACTTCTCTCGACTAGTTCAGCTATGAGTTGATGGACAGATGCCTGTCATCTGAATTACGGATATTATTTACCGTCCCGTTCGTATGCGCTTCCCCCTCTTTATCTCTTTGTAAACCTTTATGATGGGGAGCAGCGGTATGTATGTCTGTGACATGAAAACAACAGCGAAGATGTTTACAGGGAAAACCCTCCATTACAGCAGGAGACCGTACCATCTGTTTCTGTGCAGTAGGCCTACCGCTTTTGTTATAGTCACCTCATGCTGGTAGGGACATAGGCTTGTATTCACCTCGTGTGTGTGTGTGTGTGTGTGTGTGTGTGTGTGTGTGTGTGTGTGTGTGTGTGTGTGTGTGTGTGTGTGTGTGTGTGTGTGTGTGTGTGAGGGGAGGGAGGGAGGGAGGGGAGGAGGAGGAGGGGGGAGGAGAGGAGGGAGGGGGGAGAGAGAGAGGGAGGGAGAGGAGGAGAGAGAGAGAGAAGAGAGAGAGAGAGAGAGAGAGAGAAGAGAGACAGAGACAGAGACAGAGACAGACAGACAGACAGACAGACAGACAGACAGAGACAGACAGAGACAGAGAGAGCGCAATCAGCTGCCCCGTTAAGTGTAACTACTTTGAATGATGCTACTTTGCTACGTTCAATACGATAAAACAGCTACGCTGAAGTGGCATTGATCTTTTGTAGAAGAGCATGCTAGATAATATCTAGCATGCTCTTCTACAAAAGATCAATACATTATATTTTCGGTGGCGCAAAGCATACCTTGCATGCATTCTACGATCTGGTGGGAGATGAGCTCCGCTAGGATCGACTTACCCTAACCCATTGCTGGCATTTCAGTGCGGTGTCTCTTTGAGTCATCAAAGAATAACGGAAAACTCAAGTCAGCTTCCAAATGACTTTTTCGGTAGTTATAATATAGTAGTTCTGATCAGCTTCGAAATTACTTTTTCGGTAATTATAATATAATAGTTCTGATCATACCCGGTCATGATGAAACATGTGCAGTATTCATGGATGCAAAAAAGTGAACAAGACAGTTGTCAGATCACCCAGGTGAGGGAGGTGGCACACACACAGAAGGTGACAAGGCAGTCATCATGATCCTGCTACACACCTGTTTTCACCAGGCTCTGTCTGGCAGCAATTAAAACAGGAGTGGGAGGGTGGGGTACAGTGGTGAGGGGAGGGAGGGAGGGAGGGATGTTTTTGGTGCGCAGCAGGGCAGAAGGAAAGAAGGAAAGAAGGAGGGCGGGCAGAAGGCAGAAGGTAGAGAAGGCAACCCCCCCCCCCTCCCATGCTCCCGGAGAGGCAACAACGTTAATGAGCCATCACCAAAACATGCAGAATGCATCACTGCTGTGGCGGCTTCGTCTCCTCTCCTCTGCCTGTTTTCTGGCTGACAGTGTTTCCTGCTGAGTTTTCACATTCCGTGAACAGCTAGTGTTGAGGTTGTTTTTTGTTTTCTCTCTCTGTCTCTCTTTTTGTTTTCCTTCCCTCCTCCTCTTTGCTCTGCTCGCTTTCAGTCTGTTTCGTAGATAACGTCTGTATTGTACCCTTTCACCCTGCTTCTTTCATGTGTCTTCTGCCTTTGAAGTCTGTCTTTTTCTTCATTCCCTTCTTCTTCTTGTTCTGTTTTTGCTTTCTTTTCTTCTCGACTCTCTCTTCCTTTTCAGTGTGTGTGTGTGTGTGTGTGTGTGTGTGTGTGTGTGTGTGTGTGTGTGTGTGTGTGTGTGTGTGTGTGTGTGTGTGTGTGTGTGTGTGTGCTAAAATGATTCCGAACCTGTGTTTCTGTGCTTGTTTCAAAGGTACAGACTACTGAATGCTGATTTTTTTTTATATAGAAACATCAAACTATTCTTGCATACCTTGCATGGGGTGTGGTTTTTCCTGATTTTTCACTTGTTGATATTGCTTCAGCGATTGGAATTTAAGTGACAGAAGAGACTAAAAAGGTTATGTGTGTCCTTGTCCAAACGTTTATCATTGTCTGTGTTACTTTCTTTTTATATCTGTCTGTCCGAGTGTTTTTTTCTCTGTCCGTCTGCCTGTCTCTGTCCATCCGTATGTCTGCCTGTCTCTCTATCCCTGTCTGTCTCTGCTGTCTGTCTGCTGTCTGTCTGTCTGTCTGTCTATCTATCTTCTATCTATCTATCTATCTATCTATTCTATCTATCTATCTATGTATTATCTATCTATCTATCTATCTATCTATCTATCTATCTATCTATCTATCTATCTATCTATCTTCTATCTATCTCTCTTCTCTCTCTATCTCTCTATCTATCTTCTATCTATCTATCTGTCTGATCTATCTTCTATCTATCTGTCTGTCTGTCTGTCTGTCTACTACTGTCTATCTATCTATCTATCTATCTATCTATCTATCTATCTATCTATCTATCTATCTATCTATCTATCTATCTATCTATCTATCTATCTATCTATGTGTGTTGCGTACGTCCGTGTGTGTGGTGTGGTGTGTGTGTGCGTCCGTGTGCGTGCGTGCGTGCGTGCGTGGGCGTGCGTATGCGTGCGTGTGCGTGCGCGGTGTGTTGTATGTGTGTGTGTATGTATTCGTTCTCCCTATTTCTTGCGTGTTGTTCTGTGTTTGCTTTAAAAAAAAAAAAAAACTACCAGTGTGCGATAACGCGCATTGGTAACATTGTCTTGTGTATGACCTGTGTCTTCGCCATGCTGAGGTGAAGGTAGCGCAGTGGAGGTTTATTGACAGATGGTTGTGTTCTTGCTGAGGAGCGGCATCCATCACCCTGTCTGTCTGTAACCCGCTCCTCTCCATTCATCGCTGTAGACGCTCACATTGTTTGGATAGCAGCAGTGCGTACGACTGTGAGATTAAAACAGCTGAGGGTATTTTCAGGGAAAACCACCCGCCCAATGCAGGAAACGCCGCCCGCCATCTGCTTTTATCACTTCGTCTTCGACTACTTAGCTTGCTTTGCAATCGTCTTCACTTTTGTTTAGTTTTTTTTTAAACTTTGGTTTTTACCTGTCTGGTCTGTCTGATTGTTTGTCTGCCTTTCTTTCACCTCTTCCTTCACATCTTCTCTTCCTCCTTCCTCTAGCTGTCTCCCTTGTAGCTCTCTCTCTCTCTCTTGTCTCTATCTCTCTGTGTGTCTCTCTGTGTGTCACTGTTTCTGTTTGGAAGGGTGTTTGTACGTGTGTGTGTGGGGAGGGGTGCTTATGCATGCGCACAGAACACACATTTGTTTCTTTATCTGTCTGTGTGTAAGTTTGCTTGTCTATCTTCTTTCTTTCTTTTTGTATTTTCTACCCCTGGCTGTGTCTGCATGCGTTCCCGTCTTTCCCTGTTATGTTTTTTTCCTCTCTGTCTATCCCAGTCTGTCTGTCTGTCTTCCCTCCCTCCCTCTCTCGCCTGATTCCCTTTACTAAGGTAAATCTACAATTCTTTCGTACGTCGTAATCGAAAAATAGATTGGATCAGGGTTGTATATCACAAGTTTGATGTGTTTGCGTGATAGCAATGAGTGAGAGGGAGGGAGGTGGGGGTGGAGAGCATAGGGGAGATGTGTGGTGTACAATAGATACATTATTATACATATAAATGTATTATTGTAGGCACACACACACATCTCTCTCTCTATGCCTCTCTCACCCCCACCCTCCTCTCTCTCTCTCACTCTCTCTCATTGTCTATCACGCAAACAACATCAAAAACTTGTGATATATCAACTCTCTTGTATCTCAATCCTAGTTTTTCGATTTAACGACATAGCGCAAGAAAGTGTGTTAGATTTACCTTTTAAGTAGAGAGGGGAAATCAGGCGAGAGAGGCAAAGGCGGGTGGGCAGGGTCAGATTTCTGTGGATGATGAAGGATCGGTTCTGTCACAGATTTATGAAGATGACTTCACACATTTCCCTTCCTGTAGGCTTTGAAATGAGATGTCAGGGGAGAAAATTAATGGCCGTCACAGTACACGTCTGTACTGTCTACATTGGGGGTTTGTTTCCTGGAAGGTGCGATTGTGAGGGTAGCGTTACTTCCAGGTGGTGTTTACCCCCATGTGTGTGTGTGTGTGTGTGGTGTGTGTGTGTGTGTGGGGTTGTGTTTTGTGGTGTGTGTGTGTGTGTGGTGTGTGTGTGTTGTGTGTTGTGTGTTGTGTGTGTGTTGTTTGTGTGTTGTGTTGTTTGTTTGGTTTGGTTTGTTGTGTTTGGTTGTGTGTGTGTGTGTGTGTGTGTGTGTGTGTGTGTGTGTGTGTGTGTGCATGCGCGCGCGTGTGTGTGTGTGTGTGTGTTGTGTTTGTGTTGTTTGGATATGATATGATATGATATATATTATATTGTACCTATATAGACTCTATGTCTATAGATATATATGTGTGTGCGCTGTGTGCATATATTACATATTATATCCATCCATCCATCCATCTGTTCATGTATCTATTTACCTATCTCTGTCTGTCTGTCAGTGTTTGTCTGTCTGCCAAAGTTGTCATATTAAGTCTCAAGGAACAAGGTTGTTTTAAGGAATCTGGTTTTAGTGTTATCGTATTTTATGAGTCGCTGACATTGTTTCTTCCA
>CM060327.1:61973317-61975817 GCA_030674155.1 Stramonita haemastoma | reverse complement strand
ACACACACACACACACACACACACACACACACACACACACACACACACACACACACGCACGCCACGCACACACACATACACACACACACGCACGCACGCACACATGCACACACACACACTTTCTCTCTCTCCCTCCCTCCCTCTCCCTCTCTATCTCCCTCCTCCCTCCCCCTCCCTATAGAAATAGCAAGTTTATTGATCGTAAAGATTTAAGATAACGAAAGCTTCTGAGACTGGCCCACTTTATGTTAGACAGAGAAGGACCGATTGTTGGAAGATGAGTTGATTGTCGATAGTCACTGGGGCAGAGTAGGAAAATTCTCTTATCCACAGGCCTAATCGGAATAGTGTCTGTCTGTCTGTCACTGTCTGCAGATTGAGAAGAGAAGGCAGGCATTGAATCCTTTGGGTCTTTGCAGTGGGGAAAAAAAGGGAATTCCTCGTGTAGGTGTTGTGTTGAATGGTGTGGTGTGTTGTGGTGTGTGTGTGTTGTGTTGCGTGTGTGTTGTTGTGTTGTGTGTGAGTGTGTGTGGCTGTGTTTTGTGTTGTGTTGTGTTGTGTTGTGTTGTTTTGTGTGTGTGTGTGTGTGAGAGAGAGAGAGAGAGAGAGAGAGAGGAGAGAGAGAGAGAGAGAGAGAGAGAGAGAGAGAGAGAGAGAGAGGAGAGAGAGAGAGAGAGAGAGAGAGAGAGAGAAATTGATTGAAAGTCAAAGTCTTCTTTCCAAGACGGTACATGATGCATGTCTTTTTTCTTTAATCCATCTGTCTAAAAACATAAATTACTTCACCAATAACTGTATAACTACAATATCATTACAACAAAAAATGGAAGAAAAGACTCAAATTAAAAAGAGATACACTGTAAAGCACACATACAGACACACGCGCGCGCGCACGCACGCAGGCACGCACTCACACATGCACGCACGCACGTCCATACACACAAGATAAATAAACAAAAACAAAGGTTACGTTATCATTGAACCCGTTCTTTGACGTTCATTCATGAATAAGAAACACCTATGCATACTGGGCGTTCATTGCTGTTAGTAATGACAAACCTGTCAGCAAAGACATCCTTCCTCTCTCCACATACACGCATGTGTACTCGTGCACATGTGCTCCTATATTTATACTAGTCTGTTTTCGTTGTTGTTGTTGTTTTTTAACACTATGTGTGTGTGTGTGTGTGTGTGTGTGTGTGTGTGTGTGTGTGTGTGTGTGTGTGTGTGTGAGTGTGCGTGTGTATGCGCGCGCGTGCGTGCGTGCATGCCTGTGTCAATGGCTGTGTTTGTGTGCGCGTGTGCCTCCGTGCACTAGAGCAAAAATGTGCTATAAATGCGTGAGTGGTGAATGACTTCAGTCTTAATGAGATTAGGTTTGTTTTATACCTTGTCTGTTAGGAGCTCTGTCAACTAGCTTTTGCCTCCCACCAAGCGAGGGACCTCAGTATAAAGATGAGCTTTTTACAGTAGCTGCAAAGGTAGAGGCAGGGGGTCAGGGTTGGCTGGAGTGTCTCCAGCGGTTGTTCTGATGGTTCCAGTCCAGACTGACGATGGCGCAGGTTGAATTATTTAATTCTTCGTTTTTAATACCTGAGTCCTCTGGGCACGCTCAGGAGGACTCACAAAAAGGAATGGAAAACGAAACTGTGTCTCTGTCTGTCTGTCTGTCTGTCTGTCTGTCTGTCTGTCTGTCTGTCTGTCGGTCGGTCGGTCGGTCTGTCTGTCTGTCTGTCGGTCTGTCTGTCTGTCTGTCTGTCTGTCGGTCGGTCGGTCGGTCGGTCGGTCTGTCGGTCTGTCTTTCGGCCTGTCTGTCTGTCTGCCTGTGTCTGTCTCCGAGTCTGTATCTGTTTTTTTCTCTCTCTGTCTTTGTGAACAATTGTGAACAAGTACACGAGCACATCTACAACAGACATCCGACCACACACAGATAATAGATACATGTCCATGCGTGCTCACTCACGCGTGTTTATTTTTATCAGTAAGTTACAGATTATCTACCATTGCTTTTTGTCAGTCTTCAGAAATAAAAGGATATTGTTTTTGACTTTTTTCCAGAACGAATAAAAGCACACCATTCATGATACATGGAGTAAGAACATTTTTTTTTTAAAATGAGACAAAAGGTGTGTGTGTGTGTGTGTGTGTGTGTGTGTGTGTGTGTGTGTGTGTGTGTGTGTGTGTGTGTGTGAGAGAGAGAGAGAGAGAGAGAGAGAGAGAGAGAGAGAGAGAGAGAGAGACAGACAGACAGACAGACAGACAGACAGACAGACAGACAGACAGACAGACAGACAGACAGACAGACAGACAGACAGACAGAACTTAGAGACTCGGTCTGGGGTATCAGTGCAGCTGATTGAAACTGGTAAGTATGAATACCTTATTTCAAAACAGATAGATTGAAGGACAAGTTATGGCTTTTCCTTCTCAAAGGAAAGATTCTAATGAACTTTTGTCAAAAGTCAGTTGTCTCGCAGAGTTACTCTCTCTCTCTCTCTCT
>CM060327.1:61968317-61970817 GCA_030674155.1 Stramonita haemastoma | reverse complement strand
ACGCACACACGCACACTTGCACTCTCGCATGCACGCACGCACTCACACACCCACTCACACATGCACGCACCCGCGCACGTACACACACACACCTATTTATGCGTGCGTGCACGCACAGAGAGAGAGAGAGAGAGAGAGAGAGAGAGAGAGAGAGAGAGAGAGAGAAGAGAGAGAGAGAGAGAGAGAGAGAGAGAGAGAGAGAGAGAGAGAGAGAGACAGACAGACAGACAGACAGACAGACAGACAGACAGACAGACAGACAGACAGACTACAGACAGACTACAGAAACACACACACACAAGAGTGGCTAAGTTCAGCAACTAACAGGTCTGCGAGTTGTGAAGAAGACGAAAACCTGATCCCAAGCCAGGAAGAAGAAGAAGAAAAGTCCTCAAGGTAACACAGACGTACAGTAAGTAGTTTGCGTTGCGAGAGGTGGGGGCCTGATGCTGTGTTCCTGGCATTCCTCTGTCTGTCGCCAATGCCAACAACGCAGACAAGCGTCTGTCACGAGGAAAGAGGCCGCTGCTGAGAATGAAACAGGTCGCGGAGAGGCCGAGAAAAACAAGACAAAAAAAACAGGGCAGAACGCAGGAGGGAGAAAACAAGACAAACAGCAAGCAGAACGCAGGAGGAGAAACAAGACAAACAACAGGGCAGAACGCAGGAGGGAGAAGACAAGACAAACAGCAGAGAGAAGAGAGAGGAGAAACAAGACAAACAACAGGGCAGAACGCAGGAGGGAGAAGACAAAGACAAACAGCAAGGCAGAACGCAGGAGGGAGAAACAAGACAAAAAACAGGGCAGGAACGCAGGAGGGAGAAACGAAGACAAACAGCAAGGCAGAACGCAGGAGGAGAAACAAGACACAACAACAGGGCAGAACGCGGAGGGAGAAACAAGACAAAAAACAGCGGCAGAACGCAGGAGGGGAGAAACAAGACAAAAAACAGGGCAGAACGCAGGAGGGAGAAACAAGACAAAAAACAGGGCAGAACGCAGGAGGGAGAAACAAGACAAACAGCAAGGCAGAACGCAGGAGGGAGAAACAAGACAAAACAGCAAGGCAGAACGCAGGAGGGAGAAACAAAAACAACAAAAAAAAACCCGCTAAGGCATTGAAGGCAAAATGGGGAATAGAATAAGAAGGCGAGGCAAGACAAAAAGTATGAGAGGCAAGGAAAATAAAAAATAACCAAGTGCTGCAGGACAAAGGAAGGGCAGTAAAGGTGAGGCAGGGCAGGGAAAAGTAGGAGCCAGACCAAGACAAAGTGAAAACCGAACACAGAAAATATGGCGAAGGCCAAGGAAGTTTACAGAAAAAAAGAAGTCAACACACAAGATTGACAGCAGTTAATGGCGAGCAAAAACAAGAAAGACAGTAGTTAGTTGGCTGTATTTTGCGCTTATACCGTTCGCTCATCTGTAATTCTTTTTATCCTCTCGCATATAGACTGTTTTGTGGTTTTTTTTGTTTTGTTTTTTATAAATGTGTGAGGTTTTGTTTCCTCTTTATTTAAAAAGATTTATTCCTTTTTGAATCTTTTTGGAAAACCCCCCCAAAAAAAAACGTTTGTTATTTCCTTTCGATTAAAAAAATCATTAGTTATACAGTTGATCTCATAGTTACTTTTGTGTTGAACGTGAGATACAATGTAATAAAGCTTTGTGATATAACTTTGGGAGTAGGCTTAGGTGCCTCATGCATTGTTCGCAAAACATCAAGTGTTGCTGGTTTGCCACAAGGGGGGGGGGGACTGAAATCAGCTATGGCTTGATATTCTTCCATTGTGAACCTTTGTTTGTGTAATCGGTGGTCTACAGGTAACGCGCCTTGCCTAGAAAGCGAAAAGTCCGGGTAAGAGTGTGCAGTGGTTTGAATCCCGTTTGGGCCCCAAAATTTCCCCCCATCTAATAGACCATGAGTGGTAGTCTGGGTGCTAGTCTTTCGGATGAAACAATAAACCGAGGTCCCGTGTGGTTACACATCATTATCTAGCGCACGTAAAAGAACCCTCGGTAACAAGATGGTTGTCCCTGGCAAAATTCTGTAGAAAAAAGCCACTCTGATTGGGAAACATATACAGTTGAAGACAAGAAACTAGATAACGGGTAGACGCTGCACTTGTGGCGACGCGCTCTCCCCGGGGAGAGCAGCCCGAATTTCACGCAGAGAAATTTGCTGTGATATAGAGTGGTATAAAATAAAATAAAATAAAATAAGCCTCTCACCCGCAGAGGCCCACCAGTGCATCTTACGCACCGTCTTCGCCCTGTTCTTGCCTAGATGTAAGCGAAGTGTCAGACGCATTATCAGATGTGCTTTATATTGTTTTGATGGAACAAAAAAAGGGGTCAAATATTGTTGTTTGCTGCCTAGTAACTAATCATTGACTGTTTTTTAAAAAGAAATATTTTAATCTGAAAGCTTGTTTAAGAAAAGTTCCACAATTTTCATATGAGGTTTTATTTCAAGAAAGTGAGAGCCCCGATTCTAAA
>CM060327.1:61955817-61958317 GCA_030674155.1 Stramonita haemastoma | reverse complement strand
AGAGAGAGAGAGAGAGAGAGAGAGACAGACAGACAGACAGACAGACAGACAGACAGACAGAGCAGAGGGGGGAAGGTTGGTTCACTTTTCAAGACTGCTGTGCCACCACATTTCTGTAAAAAAAAAAAGCAACAAAGCAGCACACAGACAACACTCTCCCCTGATGATTTCCTGCTTTGCGCGGGTGTGTGCAGAAGAGATAAGGAGAGAAAAAAAGTTCAGGAAAAGTATGTTCTTCAGGCAGTCACTCCATCCACGCAGAAAGGCATTTTTGCAGGCAAGGCCTACTACACTACACTACACACACACCACACTACACTACACCACACCACACCACACCACACCACACACACTACACTACACTACACTACACCACGTACCACGCTACACACCACACCACACACACACCACCACACACCCCTACACCACACACACCCACACACACACACCACACCACACCACACTCACACTACACCACACCACACCACACACACACACCACACCACACTCACCACACCACACCACACCACACTACACCACACCACACACACCAACCACACCACACACACACACACACACACCACACCACACACACCACACCACACCACACCACACCCCACACACCACACCACACACACCACACCACACCACACCACACCACACTACACTCACACACACACACACACCACACACACACACACCACACCACCACACACCACACCACACCCACACCACACACACCACACCACACCACACACACTACCTACACCACACCCACACCACACCACACTACACACACCACACTACACTACACCACACTACACCACACACACCACACTCACACACCACACCACACTCCACCACAACCACACTACACCACACCACACTACACCACACTACACCACACT
This sequence comes from Stramonita haemastoma, assembly GCA_030674155.1. Taxonomy (NCBI): domain Eukaryota; kingdom Metazoa; phylum Mollusca; class Gastropoda; order Neogastropoda; family Muricidae; genus Stramonita; species Stramonita haemastoma. Next base: position 61,957,409 of record CM060327.1, on the reverse strand, counting down.
CACCACCACACTACACCACCACACCACACACCACACCACACTACACCCACTACACCACACTACACCACACCACACCACCACACACTACACACACACACACACTACACACACCACACTACACCACACCACACTACACCACACCACACTACACACACACACCACACCACTACACTACACCAACTACACCACACTACCACACCACACTACACCACACCACACACACACCACACACACACACTACACCACACCACACCACACTACACCACACTACACCACACCACACCACACTACACTCACACCACACCACCCACTACCCACACACACCACACACTACACCACACACACACACCACACACACCACACTCACACACCACACACACCACACCACACACACTACCACACCACACACACACACCACACCACACCACACCACACTACACACACCACACCACACACACCCACACACCCACACCACACCACACACCACACCACACCACACCACACCACACCACACCAACACCACCACACACACACACACACACACCACACACACCACACTACACCACACACACCACACCACACCACACTCCACCACCCACACCACACTACACCACACCACACCACACCACACCACACCACACCACACCACACCACACGTGATGCTGCTGCTCTGGAATCTCCCCAAGGTCAGGCAGGCAGCAAGCGATGGTTGGTGGAGCAGAACCAACAGCTATTCCACTGCTCCTTTAAGCTTTTCTACATTCCTGCACAACTGGCGAAAGCACTTAAAAACAATGACATTTAGCATTACTGGGTACCTAGTCAGATCTTCCTGTGGTTCATTTGCCTTTGGAAATTGCCCACTTGGAGTGGAGAGAAGCTGTGGTTCAACATGCTGTTCAGGCATGGTTATAGCGGGGTAACGGCGGTAAACCGTTCTGCTGCACACGCACATGACCGCTGCTATTTGAATTTGAACCGTCGAGGAAGTAACGCTATTTGTTTCTCTCAGGAAACAAAAAAAACCGATTGCTTTCACTCTATTATCGTCTTTTGCATAAAATGTGTAGCTGTCAGCGTCTATCTATCTATCTATCTATCTATCTATCTATCTATCTATCTCTCTCTCTCTCTCTCTCTCTCTCTCTCTCTCTATCTCTATCTCTCTATCTCTCTCTCTCTCTCTATCTATCTATCTATCTATCTATCTATCTATCTATCTATCTATCTATTTGTCTAAGAAGAGAACGTTAACTGAACAGAGGCCCAGTTGACGTCACATAACGGTCAAGCAGCCAAGGGGACATCCTCTTTCTTTCACCTAAACAAGCAGGGCAAGCTCTTGCCTCCCCACCCGATCCTTGTGTTCAAAAGTTGTCACTTTGGGATCAGAAAATGTAGCGAAATGTTTGATAAGCTCTGGTAGTGATCATGTTTTCCTCTTTGGTTCCCCAGGATCTGTTGAACTGATGTTGCGGAGATTTGAACCTTGATGTGAAGGAATTAATCCAGTAAGAACAGAGGAGAAGGAGACAGCTCGCGTTAGCTGCATTTGTGTTTGCCAGCATAAGCTATGGGTGTTGTGGGGTCCA
>CM060327.1:61938317-61950817 GCA_030674155.1 Stramonita haemastoma | reverse complement strand
ACATACCGCACTGCCTCACCAGAAACAACGCAGTAGGCTAAAGTTGGATGGTGAAAATAATCATGAACACGGACCCATGGCAATACCAGTCCGTTCCCTCTCTCCCTTAGCTCCCAGCTGCATCAGTCAGGCCTAACATCATACAGATCCAGCCTCTCTCCCTATCTCCATCTCTCTCTCTGTCTCTCCCTGTCTCTCTTTCTCCCCCCTCTCTCCCCCTCCCCCATTTCTCTGGCTATATTATTATCTGCCTCTGCCGCATCCCTATGCAAGTGTGCTGCATTGCATCAGTCCTATTTGGAAAACATCTCTTGCAGCCACCATGGGAAACAGCATGGGGGGGAGGGGGGTTCAAGGTCCCCTGCTGTCACACAAACTACCGCGTGCATCGCCCGTGTGGGTTTCCCCGTCTCGCAGCCAATCGCCTGTCTTGTAATATAGAAGCATCTTGTCTAAATATAGAGGCTTATAGTTTTGCTTTCCATCTGCCCGAGGAAACGTTTTAGGGGTTGTTTGTGTAAAGCTGGTCAGATGACTTTGTGTCTGCGGCTGTCATGGAATATGTGTACTCATCAACTTGTGTGCGTTTTCAGATCGAGTGGCACTTGTGTACAAAGTTTTTTTTTGCATTCATTTGTGTCGTGGTGTTAATTTAAGTGACTGGTAAACTGTATAATATCTAAGTATCATTATTATTACTAGAAGACGATTCGGGAGTGATGTTTCCAGGATGTCTCTTAGGTTGAAATCGTTGCAAGTTTGTACATAGACTACGTTTTCGGTATTTTGCACACACACACACACACACACACACACACACACACACACACACACACACACACACACACACACACACACACACACACACACACACACACACACAAGAGAGAGAGAGAGAGAGAGAGAGAGAGAGAGAGAGAGAGAGAGAGAGAGAGAGAGAGAGAGAGAGAGAGAGAGAGAGAGTGTATGATCTTGTCGAAACTCGCAGAGAAAACCCCAAACAAACAAACAAATTATCAAACGCTCTTAATGAACCAAGCTATCGTAGCTTCCTTCATCACGACATTTTGATATTCACGATCCCTATGAAATTGTCTGTCATAATATTCGATTGGATTCACTCGAGCAGGTTTTCTTTGTGCCCTCGGTCTCCAGAATTCAAATGGTGTGATATCCCACCGAATAATTTCTAGTGTTCGTGAAAAGAAAAGGAATATCTCATTGTATCTTCATACAATTCTAGCTGAATGAAACGTGTGGCGCATTTGCACCTTGTGCGGTCTGAGACACCATAGTTGCTGTACGGATCATTTAACAAAAATCGGTGATAGTGGGTAAAGTGTTCAGCTGATGGCATAATAATTATACATGACATTACTACAGATCTTCAGAGGCCTCGTCGGTGGCCTGCTACTTTCGGTGAAATCCGGTCAGAGATAGTTTATACTTATAATTATCGTCTTTATAAGATATTGTAATTCAAAGAATTCAAAGAAACTTCAGCAATGAGAGATAAACCTGTGTTGTGTTTATGATGTGTGGGGAGCCGAAGAGTTGGATTATCAGCGCAGACAGAGGCTGGCTGTGTTGGTCATCTGCACATATTGATGGATGATATCGCATATTAATTTGTTTTAGCTACAGTGTTTCGCCATCGCGCAACATAACAATCTTCTCTTTGGGAGTGACAACAGAAGTGAGATGCAACAAGTATAAGAAAGCAAACAAACAATAGGCCTTTTCCGCACGCTCGCACTTTGCTTGACAGAATGGCACTATGTGACTGTAACTCCAGGGTCCTTTGAGATGGCCTCTGTTGGAAAAGGATGGATTCGGGGACAGTCTGTAGGCCTTGGAAAATAAGCATCGTGTTTGAAACTGAGGTGATACACTTGAAGGACCCATCAACTTTCTTCCATGTTCTGTGAGGGTTCCTACGAACCAGACGGCGACGGTTGCTGCACGTGCAAAGATGGCGTGGAGCATCTTAACGGTCCTCAGATCTCTGTGGATTCTCTTGCCTCCTGCGGGTTAGGAACTCTCTCTGTCTGTGTGTGTGTTTGTCTCTCTGTCAATGTCTATGTCTGTATATTTCTGCGTATTTGGACTTGAACCCATGATATTTTGAAGAAAAGAGAGAGACGGAAATATGATGATGACATGATGGTTGATATTTCTTTTCCAAAAGATGTCTATAACCATGAGCTTTTTTTTTTTTATTATTTTTTTAATTTTTTTTTAAACATCTGACGCTTGACTAGAAAATGGACCAGGGGAAATGATTTCAAACTTGTTATAGAAAAATAAAGTGATTAAGGATTAAATCTATGAGAAAGAATGAGAGAGAGAGAGAGAGAGAGAGAGAGAGAGAGAGAGAGAGAGAGAGAGACAGAGACAGACAGACAGACAGACAGACAGACAGACAGACAGACAGAGACAGACAGACAGAGAGAGAGAGAGAGAGGAGAGAGAGAGAGAGAGAGAGAGGAGAGAGAGAGAGAGAGGTTAGTGCATTGGGTTCCTTGAATGGGGAGATGCAGGTTTGAATTCCAGGAGTCGTTGGCCTGTCTCCAGACCACGGCCAGCTCAAACCCAGAGTGACTTTGATAAGGGCTCATTGAGAAGACAGGGCAACTTTCTTTTTATTAGTTATCCGCATCATGTGTGCAATTTTGAAATCATTGTTCAAATTTACCCAACACTGCAGGTGTATGTATCTCTCAGGCCTGGTTGATAATGGAATATATTATTGTAGAACACGCAGAGTATGTTATTGCCAAGAAGTCCAGAGGTAGTTTCCCATAATATCATCATTATGACCTTCTCTTAGTAACTGAACATCATAAGACAAAAGAAAACTGTCTCTGATACGGTCACCTTCCGTTTCTATGGTCTCCTATTGACCCCAGTTTCAGTTTTGGTTTCCCCACCACTTCCATACCTGTGGTAAGTTAGTGTCAAGCCTATAAAGGTCAGAGGACCTTCGGGGAAAACTGTTGGAGGGAAGTTGTTGTCATCACCCCGGGGTTAAGGTTGGGGTCTCACAGTCTGGCTCCACCACTAATCTGTCATTGTCATCAGCAGGAGGCTTAGTAGGTGACAACGTGACTCAAAGCAGGCACCCCTGGACACCACTGAAGTATCCCAGCAGCAGTGCAGAGCCCACAACTATCAGTACCCCCACTTTCAGCTCCTCTCAGCAGCTATTCATTCCATCCTATACCGGCCCAGATGGGGCCAGCTGGGGCTAATTAAAGCAGGAACCGACCACACTTGGACTTGGTAAAAGGAAAGGGCGCGCTAAATATAGCACTCTTGACTGAGTGATGTTGGACATGTGCGCTGTGTTAACCCTGTTTGTTGCTGGCCTGATGGGCGTCTGACATGGATAAACTCCAGTGAACTTTTGAACACAACAATCATGACGGATCTAGGTGTAGCAAATGGAGGAAATGGATAGGCTATTTGAAGGGAGTGTTACGCATAATTATCAGCTAAAAAAAAAAAAAGCTGAGGCGGATGTGGCCTGACTTTGACGGCCGTGAAGTAGGTGTGCAGAAGTGTGAAAGTCGGGAGAGACCCCCAGCAGTGCAGGAGTCATTGGCCTCGCTCATGTCACAGTCCCTGGGAGAGGTACTTGGCAGGAAGATAACTGTTTGCAGAACAAAAATAACTATTTGAATGGCAAAAACGACTTTGTATGTTGAAAATGATTCTTTATATGACAAAAATGGCAATAATTATTGATTTCGTAACAAAGATGGTCTTGTGAGGTGAGTTTTGACGGCAAAAGTACTGTTTTCAAGGTAAAAACGGCCGATTTCATGGCCAAAATGACAGCTTGCACAGCAAAAGTGACTATACAGATCTTCAGAAAGATTCAGTTACCGATAAAATTTACAGGCTACACAAATTAAGCTTTTAAAACACTTGCTACTGGAGTCTAGTGGGTGAACAAGAGAGTATAACATTTGGGGCTCATGTTTCAGTTTCCCCCATCATGAATGAGAATTCTCATCTCTCCCCTTTGCATCTACAACGCGTCTGCAGCTTCCTCTTTGTCTTTAAAACGCGACAGTAATGCACAGTGAGATCCTCTGTGCACTACGTGTTTTACTGCACACAGCAAAGAACGCATGGGCGCTCTTGGGGGCTAGATTTCTGACAGAAACCTTTCGTCACATAACAAAAAAAATTGGAAGGTTGGGAAAGGCCCCAGACATAGCGGTTGTAGGGGCGATAATTCGTGCTCTTTTTGTTCCGGATATCATGTCTTTCCTGAGGAGCCCAGTGTATAGCGTTACAGTCATCGTGACATCGCATTCATTATCCACGTCTGGGTAGCGTTCAGCTCTAGCAATGTTTTAAGGATGAAGCTTGTCGGGGGGTTAGATTACAGAACGACCGAGCTGTTTTCATGTCTGTTTGTTGTCAGTATCCCGGTAGTAGACGACATGGGCGCGGCATGCGCTGTAGCCGAGTGGGTAAGGACGCAAACTGCACAAGTCTTGAAGTCTCCGGTCTTGTGTTCAAAGCTGGGCAGTGCCGGGTGGATAGGAGGTGGCCACTTTTGCCATCTCTCCTATAGTCACCATTCTGGCAGTGTGTGTAGAGATTTTTTATGAGTTATCTAAATCATAAACTTATTCATTCATTCACTCATTCATTCTTTTAATCGAATGCAATCCACCAGTGGTTTTCTAATTGTTTACAGAGCAACCCCCCCCCCCCCCCAAATCAACAACCCAAAACCAGTTTTTGTCGGTGTTCGGAGGGTTGCGTAAACGGAAAGCGAAGTATGCATGGAAGGTTTCACTGGTGTGTTGGGTTTAAGAAGTCGATCCAATATCTCCATTCATAGAGAATTGCTTGGAAATGTGGCGTATCATAGAATAATCCGGATGTGGTGTTGATAACGAGGGAAGAGAGATAACAGAAAGACGGCTACACAATGAACAGCATGTTACACGACAGAAAGGATCTTACTTTGCAAACCTTCTGTCGCTGTAAGCACTCACTGACCTGTCTCTCAATCCCTTTGTGAGTGACAGCCACAATGTCACCCAAACGGCTTCTGCACATGGTATAATTATCATTGTCCTGATGTTTGGCCTACCTTTGCTTTTTTCCGGGAAACCCCCCCCCCATCCCTGTAGAAGAGATTGTTGCGTGCCATGCCACTCGTGTCTTCTGTGCCTGTGTTTGTCTGTTCTGCCATGTCACTCGTGTTCTCTGTGCCTGTGTTTGTCTGTTCTGCCATGTCACTCGTGTTCTCTGTGCCTGTGTTTGTCTGTTCTGCCATGCCACTCGTGTCTTCTGTGCCTGTGTTTGTCTGTTCTGTCATGCCACTCGTGTCTTCTGTGCCTGTGTTTGTCTGTTCTGCCATGTCACTCATGTCTTCTGTGCCTGTGTTTGTCTGTTCTGTCATGTCACTCGTGTCTTCTGTGCCTGTGTTTGTCTGTTCTGCCATGCCACTCGTGTCTTCTGTGCCTGTGTTTTGTCTGTTCTGCCATGCCACTCGTGTCTTCTGTGCCTGTGTTTTGTCTGTTCTGCCATGCCACTCGTGTCTTCTGTGCCTGTTTTGTCTGTTCTGTCATGTCACTCGTGTCTTCTGTGCCTGTGTTTGTCTGTTCTGTCATGTCACTCGTGTCTTCTGTGCCTGTGTTTGTCTGTTCTGTCATGTCACTCGTGTCTTCTGTGCCTGTGTTTGTCTGTTCTGTCATGTCACTCGTGTCTTCTGTGCCTGTGTTTGTCTGTTCTGCCATGCCACTCGTGTCTTCTGTGCCTGTGTTTGTCTGTTCTGTCATGTCTGTGTGTCTCTGTCTGTCAGGGCCTATCTGTCTCCTCTCATTTTGTACCCCAGTCTCTGTGTGTGTCTGAGCGCACGTCTGCTTGTTTCTCGCCCTACCTCTCTATTTCTCTGGGTAAATCTTGTCTGACTATCTTAATATCAGTTGCAGTGTTTTGCTTAAGCTTTGTCTCTGATGTATAGTATTCTCATGCTCAGCGACGTTGTCTGACTTCTGCCTCATTCTCCTGTACAAAGAAGTAATCCACAGCAAAACCTATAAATCAGCGCCAATAGAGGAAGTTAACCAAGGAGTTTGACAGCAGGTTTTAGGTTGTTGCTTGATCAAAGAATAACAGACGGTCACATTACGTGAGATAATGTGTTTTTTTTTGTTTGAAAGTGTTGAGATTTAGGAGAACTACGCACACAGCATTCTACCTTAAAGAGGAACAATGAGAAATATCTTTTTAAAGTTTTCATCTGGGCGACATTCTTTCTTGATTACAATATATTGACTTTATTTCTGATTAGATGTTTTGTTTTTCTTGGTGACTGGTGTATGGAACACAAAATGTCATACAGGAAAGGTTTTTCCCCTTGTACAGTGGGTTTTATACGAATGGACATGCTTGAGTTTGTAGATTTAGCGGACGTCTGGCAAGATCTTTACTTTAATTTAAGACAGTTCTTGCCCAAGCCAAATGCTTTGTCTATGCAAACAGACTAATCTTATGCTGCTTAAAATAAGATGGTGAGGGAAATATGAAGAATAACATAATGCCCATCCATCTATCTATCTATCTATCTATCTATCTATCTATCTATCTATCTATCTATCTATCTATCTATCTATCTATCTATCTATCTATCTATCTATCTATCTATCTATCCATCCATCCATCCATCCATCCATCCATCCATCCATCCATCCATCCATCCATCCATCCATCCGTTTATCTGTCTGTCTGTCTATCTGTCTGTCTGTCTGTCTGTCTGTCTGTCTGTCTGTCTGTGTGTGTGTGTGTGTGTGTGTGTGTGTGGTGTGTGTGTGTCTCTCTCTCTCTATCTATCTATCTATCTATCTATCTATCTATCTATCTATCTATCTATCTATCTATCTATCTATCTATCTATCTATCTATCTATCTATCTATCTATCTATCTATCCCTTAGTCTGGCGACCATGGGGGCACCCATGAAGATTTGACAACCAGCTCCCTCCATTCCTCTCTCTGTTCTGCCTTTCTCAAAGTTTTGTTGAGTTCTAGGCCTGTCCAATCGCTGATGTTGTCCTCCCATCTCTTCCTGCTTGGACAGTGCCTTGCAGTATTGTTTTTGCAAGTCCTTTTGATCTTGTGACATGCCCGTACCATTTAATGCAACTAATATTAAAGATTAATTCAATCGAATAAGATGATATAACAAGTATGCGTGTATGCGTGAATTCGTGTGTGTGTGTGTGTGGTGTGTGTGTGTGTGTGGGGTGTGTGTGTGTGTGTGTGTGAGCGTGAGCGCGCGCGAGAGTGTGTACATTCGAATTTGCTGAGACATTTAATCGTTATTGATTGCTTGTGTGTTGTATAGGTTGAATGTAAGCGCTTTGATTTTTTTGCAAGATATAGCGCTATATAAATTCAATTTATTATTATTATCTTTATTATGATCATGATCATGATCATGATCATCATCATTATCATCATCTTTCTTCTTCTTCTTCTTCTTCTTCTTCTTCTTCTTCTTTTCTTCTTCTTCTTCTTCTTCTTCTTCTTCTCCTCCTCCTCCTCCTCCTCCTCCTCCTCCTCCTCCTCCTCCTCCTCCTCCTCCTCCTCCTCATTATTATCATCATTATTATCATCATCATTATCATTATCACTGTGTGTGTGTGTGCAGGGTTTAGCCTGTGTGAGATGCCGCCGCGGGATGTTCTGGACCTCATCCTGTGTCTTAACCAGACGGACAGTCCGGCCACAGGGGTCGGCTACACCACCGGCCCCAATCCACACGCCCCCCGCCCTCCTTCTGACGGTGAGTGGTGTGTGTGTGTGTGTGGTGTGTGTGTGTGTTGTGGTGTGTGTGTTGTGTGTGTGTGTGTGTGTTGTGTGTTGTGTGTTTGTGTTGTGTTGTGTGTGTGTGTGTGTGTTGTGTGTGTGTGTGTGTGTGTTGTGTTGTGTTGTGTGTGTGTGTGTGTGTGTTGTGTGTGTGTGTGTGTTGTGTGTGTGTTGTGTGTGTGTTTGTGTGTGTGTGTGTGTTGTGTGTGTTGTGTTGTGTGTGTGTGTTGTGTGTGTGTTTGTGTGTGTGTGTGTTGTGTATGTGTGTGTGTGTGTGTTTGTGTGTGTGTGTGTGTGTATGTGTGTTTGTTGTGTGTGTGTGTGTGTTGTGTGTGTTGTGTGTGTGTGTGTGTGGTGTGTGTGTGTGTGTGTGTTGGGGCGTGTTGTGTGCGTGTGTTTTGTATTGTGTTGGGGGATGTTGTGTGTGTGTATGTGTGTTGTGGGATGTTGTGTGTGTGTATGTGTGTTGTGGGGATGTTGTGTGTGTATTTGTGTAACTATGTGTCTGTACCACACACAGAGAGAGAGAGAGAGAGAGAGAGAGAGAGAGAGAGAGAGAGAGAGAGAGAGAGAGAGTTTGTGTGTGTGTTTCTCCTGTTTGTGCCACCCATCTTTCTGTCTCTGTCTCTCTCTCTGTCTCTTTCTTTCTCTCTTTCCCTTCTCTCTCTCTCTCTCTCTCTTCTCTCCTCTCTCTCTCTCGGTCTCATCACTCTCTACTCTCTCTCTCTCTACCATCTCTCTCTCCTCTCTCTCTCTCACTCTCTCTCGTCTCTCTCTGTCCCTCTCTTCTCTGTGTGTAGAGAGAGAGAGAGAGAGAGAGAGAGAGAGAGAGAGAGAGAGAGAGAGAGAGAGAGAGAGAGAGAGAGAGAGAGAGAGAGAGAGAGATGTTGAGGAGAATGTAGCAGATCACTATCCCGTATCAAACCGTGATTTACTTTACTGCAGACGTGTGGTTGTCGGAGGCAGATCAATGGAGTTTCAATCCACTCTGCAGAATCGAATCCCAACTCTCCACACCATCAAATTCAAACAAAACGTCCCCCCGGAGGGAGTATTAGGACAGTGAAATGCATGGATTTTCCCGGCACTCTGCAGGATTGAGCGGTAAACCTTCTACAAGGCCCACTTCCAAACTAAACCAGCGTACAAAAGGAGGTTTTAAACCAAATGAGTTGAAAGGTGTTTTGCTGCGTCAGTGGAAGTAGGAAAAGGAAAGGAAACCACAAAAAACCCAGCCAGCCCTTGGTTGAAGTTTTTGTTTGTTTTTGTAAAATATTCTGAGAGACTGGTCTTTGCAAGTGAAAGTAATGATGGTAAATCAATCCTGTCCTAGGGCGTCTCTTACTTCTAAACGCTGTACAATGCGAAGCACTACACTACACCAGTTTTTTTTCATAGTAATTGCTGCACCACACTATCTTAATTCATATTTTTTGTTTTAGTAAAGTAAGGACAAAACGGTTTTTGAAAAAGCACGAATAGATTCTATCTCTATCTATCTATCTATCTATCTATCTATCTATCTATCTATCTATCTATCTATCTATCTATCTATCTATCTATCTATCTATCTGTCTATCTATCTATCTATCTATCTATATCCCTTAGTCTGGCGACCGTGGGGGCACCCCTGAAGACTTGGCAACCAGTTCACTCCATTCCTCTCTCTGTTCTGCCTTTCTAAAAAATTGGTTGAGTTCTAGCCTGTCCATTCGCTGATTTTGTCCTCCCGTCTCTTCCTTGGTCTGCCTCTTTTTCTTCCTCCTTGGACAGTGCCGTGCAGTATTGTTTTTGCAAGTCCTTTTGATCTTGTTACATGATACGGGCATGTAAGGAATAGGTTGGCTAGTTTAACTGTAAATTAAAGCCAATCAAGCAGCCAACCATAAGGCGATATTGGCAGAAGGGGGGAGAGAATAATGTTCACGGTAGCAGTTTAAAATCTTCCGCTGTAGAGGTCTGCATCCGTGATATAGATCGCAGTCTTCATTCAGACCTGTCAGAAAAAGGGATTGAGAATCTGGCACATACCACTGGCCATTTTACACTTGAAGAACAGCTTCACGCCGTCATAGTGACCTCTGCACACTGCTTTTGAGGTCGTCATTGACAGAGACACGAGGCGAAGGGAACTGAACGTCCGGCTGTGATGCAGAGGACTGTGAGAGCGGGCCAGTCAGCATTGGGGATCGATCGCCTGTGTGGGTCTACAACTGACAGGGGACGGGATAGCTCAGTGGTTAGAGCGCTCGCTTTCCTCCACGCGAAGGTTAAGCAGCATCGAGCGTGGTTACCTAGTGGATGGGTGACCATTTGCGCGCCTTGGTTTCAGTACAGTCCCCCAGTTCACCCAGCTGTAAATGTGTACCTGTCCTCTTTAGGGTCAGGGAAGGTAAAGCAGCGAGGGAGAGGAGATGGGTGCCGCCCACAAAATTCTGGCCTCTAGAGAAGCTGAGGTCTCTGACGCCTCTCCCCTACAACCGCATAGGTTATGGGACACCTTTACCTCTACCTTTTTACAACTGACACTTTCTTGGATCTTGTGTATGGCCATGGAGTTGTATCTGTATGCTATAAACTTTTCCCACAGAGGCTGCCAACTTACCTGGTGGATAATTATGTCCTGTTCTGTTTATCATCAACGATAATTTATCTTCGTCAGCATCTCTGCATAATTGCTTTACAAAATCATCAATTTATCGATCCTTAGTTTTTGGCACTGAAGAGATCCTGTCAGTTTCTTCTACCAGGATTTTATAGCTCATCTACTTTTTCATTGCTGCTGACTTTTTTATATATTAATATTTAGGCTTTTATGTATGGGGCGCATATCTGAAGTTATATAATGTGTTTTTTTCACAAAAAGGGGATGCATCTGAGTCCTCATTTGATATTACGGATAAGTTTCCTTTCATATTGAGGGCGGCACCCGTCTCCTCTCCTTTGCTGCTTTACCTTCCCTGACCCTAAAGAGGGCAGGTACCCATTTACAGCTGGGTGAACTGGGGGACAGTACTTTACCCTTTACCTTTAAGTTTCGTTTCCATTAATTTTCTCCTTTTTGTAAGGAACAAGTGTACACGCAGATCTTTGGATTTCCATGAAAAAAAGATTTAGTGTGTGAATGCATCTTTGTGCTGCTGTAAAAAATTGGTGTGTAAACGGATCTCTGGCTGAATGTAAAAAACAAAAAGCAATGTTATACGACCCCAACTTGCTGTGCCAAATTGCTGAGTAAGAAGATCCCAACATTTCTTGTGGCAACTCGAAGTGGTGTGTGTGTGTGTGTGTGTGTGTGTGTGTGTGTGTGTGTGGTGTGTGTGTGTGTGTGTGTGTGTGTGTGTATGTGTGTGTGATGTGGTGTGTGTGTGTGTGTGTGTGTTGTGTCTGTGTCTGTGTTCTGTGTGTCTGTGTGTCTGTGTCTGTGTGTTAGTTCTTCAGTTTAACGTCCTTCCACAAAATAGTGATATCAGACGTGTGTGTGTGTGTGTGCGTGCGCGCGCGTGCGTGCGTGTGCGTGCGTGCGTGCGTGTGCGCGCGTGTACGTGTGCGCGCGTGTACGTGTGTACATATGAATGCATGTTAGAGGAGGGATAGGATTTGTAAGCTGGTTAGACCCTCGAGGCATATCTCTTTTGTTTCTACCCCCCCCCCCCCACCCCTCTTTAAAAAATCTGATTAATTTGCACTTGCACCTGCAGTGAATGGTTGAGGGTAGAGGAAGGGGTGGTTGTGGTGGGATGATTGTACACAATAATTATCGTAGGACGCTTCCTGTTTTCTATTACGTGTTAAGAAATACGACTCTCAGCTTTTTGCGTCCTCGAGATGTTTGCCTGTGTGCTTCACCGAAAGCACTGAACTAAAAGCTTGTCGTCTGTGCCTAAGGCCGTACTTGCTGTTTCACCAGCTAGCCAGCCCGCTTCTCTCTGTAAGGTGTAAAACATTTATCTTTACCACTTTATGTCACAGCACATTTCTCTGCGTGAAATTCGGGCTGCTCTCTCTGGGGAGAGCGCGTCACCACAAGTGCAACACCCACCCCCCTTTTTTTGTTAGCAAACTGTATTTGTTTCCCTGTATCAGAGTGGCCTTTTCTACAGAATTTTGCCAGGGACAACCCCCTTGTTGCCATAGGTTCTTTTAGTGCGCTAAATAAATGATGTGTAAAACGCGGGACCCCAGTTTATCGTCTCATCCGAAAGACTAGCAACCAGACCACCACCCCTAGTCTAATGGATGGTGGAAAAGTTTGGGGCCCAAACGGGATTCCACCGTTGGGGCACCACTGAAGATTTTGCAGCCGGCTTCCTCCGCTATTGTGGTTCTGCTTTCAACACAATACGCTGCTCTCCTCAAGGCCAGTCATTTCTCATGTTGTCTTTCCATCGTTTTCTCTGTACGCTTCTTCGTCTCTGACCTCTCGCGTTGCATGCAGAACTGTTAAAGTTAGTTAAAGTTAAAGTCTGTCCCGAGCCTAAGGCTCATCAGGCCGGTGCTTATCCCGGTTTCCGTGGCGTTAAGCGACTGAGAGTCATAGACTCCCCCCTGGATAGGACGCCAGTCTATCGCAGGGTTAACCCCCAACACAAGGTTGGTACCCCTTTTACACCTGGGTGGGGTGAGAAAATAGCCGTAAAGTGCCTTTTCCAAGGGCACAA
>CM060327.1:61930817-61933317 GCA_030674155.1 Stramonita haemastoma | reverse complement strand
TCTGCAGTGTCCCCATCTCACTTTTTACCTTCACTTTTCCTCCTTTGCCCCTTGCGCCCTCTAACCTCCTCTCCTTTTGCAGTATCCCCTTTCTCCTACCTACCTACCTCCCTACCTACCTAACTTCCTACCTACCTACCTCCCTACCTACCTACTTCCTACCTACCTACCTCCCTACCTACCTACCTCCCTACCTACCTAACTTCCTACCTACCTACCTACCCTACCTACCTACCTCCCTACCTACCTAACTTCCTACCTACCTACCTCCCTACCTACCTACCTCCCTACCTACCTAACTTCCTACCTACCTACCTCCCTACCTACCTACCTCCCTACCTACCTAACTCCTACCTACCTACCTCCCTACCTACCTACCCTACCTACCTAACTTCCCTACCTACCTAACTCTCCTACTACCTACCTACCTACCTACCTACCTACCTACCTACCTACCTACCTACCTACCTACCTACCTACCTACCTAACCTACCTGCCTGCCTACCTATCTACGTACCTGCCTGCTGCTTCCTGCCTTCCTACCTACCTACCTACCTACCTACCTACCTACCTACCTACCTACCTGCCTACCTACCTACCTGCTTGCTTGCTTACTACCTACCTACCTACCTACTACTACCTACCTACCTACCTACCTACCTACCTATCTGCCTGTCTGCTTGCCAGCCTGCCTACCTACCTATCTGTCTGTCTGTCTGTCTGTCTGTCTGTCTTCTGTCTGTCTGTCTATCTATCTATCTATCTATCTATTCTATCTATCTATCTATCTATCTACCTACCCTACCTACCTACCTACTACCTACCTATATTCCTCTCATCATCCCGTTCTCATCTTCAGCGTGTTTGCCGATGTTTTCTCTACGGATGTCCCAAACAGGATGAAACAAACAGGACCTCACGTGGCGTTCAGTCTCTGATGTAGGTAGCGGTGTCGGTGTGGCACCCCGGGTGGCTGGCCTGGGTAGACAGCTTTACTGGGTGCCGAGTTGTTGTTGACTTGCTTTCAGCCTGTTTTTGCCCCTGTCTCCTGTGGACTGTCAGTCTGTGATCTTTCTTGCTTGTCTTGTCTTTTTCACTTCTCGTAATAATAGTAGCTTTGCTGACGACTGTCGGTAACTTACTTTGTTTGTTGATGGGCACAATACCTCGCACCGTTTACGATAATGTTTTTTAACGGTTGGGTTGTATATGAGTGATAATGTTTTGAAAGTAGAAGGGATTTACGATAATGTTATGTCTTTGAACTCAATGTCAAGGTATGCATGCATACTGCGTCATCCAAACGTGTTGAACTCTCAGTTCTTTTAGTGCGATTGAAACGCCGGGTGTGGTTTAATTAAAGTGTTTACGGATGTAAACCAGTCGGATACATCTTGAGCTGAATGCTTTAGGTGACTTGGCATTTTGCTTTTTTACGTGCGTCTTTCTGTCGATTATAATAATTTTCTCCTGTTATTTTTATGCGTTTGTCGTTTGTTCCTCCGCCCACTGGTTTCAGAATCTGTGTGTGGTCTGTCTGTCTCTGTCTTTGACTGACAAAATAATGTAACTGTAAGTGCACAGTATCGTTTTTCTTCGTTCCTAATAAACACAACCACAACTTATTGTCTGTAAAGTGTTACGAAGAGATAAGTATATGAACACAAGAAGACACATAAAGGACACCCTCACATACATAGTCGTTCGTGCACACTAGTTCACACACACACAAGCATGCACATATACGGACGCACGCATATGAGAGGAGAGAGAGAGAGAGAGAGAGAGAGAGAGAGAGAGAGAGAGAGAGAGAGAGAGAGAGAGAGAGAGAGGACAGAGACAGAGACAGAGAGAGAGAGGGGGGGGGGGAGAAAGAGATACAGAAAGGGAGAGGGAGAGAAAGAGATACAGAGAGCTAGAGGGAGAGAGAGAGAGAGAAAAAGAGAGAGAGAGAGCACAATGAAATGAAAGTACATGTATGTTCATTAGTAGACGCTTTCATCTCCGAGGAGTTATCTCCTTTGAAGCGACTTCAAGCACATACAAATGTGAAGAAGCAGAAACTAATGTGACAGTAAAAGGCTTCTTCTGCCTCTCACCTCTTAAAAAGAAAATTACCATGGTCTTCTGTCTTTTACTCTTCTGCTGTATCTTATTTTAAAAACCTGAACTAGTATAGTACCGTTTTCGCTCGTTTTCTGACTTTATTTCCTAAAAACGGAATTGGTTTTTAGGTCAGTGTTGGGAGCATCCTTTCTTTTCTTTAAAAAAAAACTTTTCTGAGACTTTTTTTTCGGAAAATAACCGTGATGGTGTAATGTTTATGCAGAGTGTTTCATTTGAGGTTACAGAAGCATCCCCTATACGGTGCAGTTTTGTATTTCACTGATGTTCTTTTAGAATTTCTATTACTTTGCGTTTCAATGTCTCTTTGATTTGGTTTAAACTACATCATTTATCTTCATGTCGTTCTTCTATTTTCCTCAGTAACCCCTCCCCC
>CM060327.1:61928467-61930717 GCA_030674155.1 Stramonita haemastoma | reverse complement strand
GAGAAGTGAAGAAGGAAAAGAGAGAGAGAAAGAGAGAGGAGAGAGGAGAGGAGAGAGAGAGAGACAGAGAGAGAGAGAGAGAGAGAGAGGAGGGTGGGGGGGAACCTGGCACCCCCAGTGACATTCAGATGAAGACATGATGGCATACACACAGAGAGGTACAGAGGTAGAGAATTGGGGTGTTTGTGTTTTGCATTGCTGTGAAATCATTACACCTTGACCTCCCTGCTGCTTTCCTTGTGGTAAAGACGAGATGGAGACAAAGTGTGTGTGTGTGCGTGTGTGTTGTGCGCGCGCGCGCGTGCGTGCTTACGTGCGTGTGTGTTGATGTTAATACCAGCCAAAAAAAAAAAGGCCTTGTTCATTATAGACAGAAGCGTTATCATCGGATGCGCTAAAAGTGTAGACACGGAGACTTTTTGTCCGTGCATCCACCACCTGATCTGTAGCAAGCAGGGTAGCACAGGAGGCGTTTCTTTTTTCCCCTACAGGTAGATAGATAGATGCTGGGAGATGGAGCCATGCCACAGATAGAGGCTGGGAGAGAGAGAGGACAGGGCCTGTGTGTGTTTGTGTGTGTGAGAAACTGCCAACTACTGTGAGAATCACTGCAAAACGGCCGCTGATTAGCGGTCGGTCACTCTTGTTTAGGTCGCTGGAACACACAGAAGCTTCTTCTTTATGTCTGTCTCTCTTTCTTCTCCTTTCCTTTTTCCTTTTTTCTTCGTCTTCTGGGCTATCTGAACATGCTTGTATAGAAAGGGAGGGGGAGGGGAGACATTTACATAATTGTAACAGACTCGTTTGTGACTGATTTCAAGCTGCAAACAGCTGAGAGATTACATTGCTCTTATGTAATGAAAAAATCCCTCTCAAAAGCTCAGCATGTTGCTGTTGCTGTTTGTGTTGTCGTTGTAAGATTATAATTATTTACAACAGATTTAGCTGAGTTGTAGAAAGGAGCCGGTAGGAAACTGTTTTCTTTCTTATGTTCAGAGCAGAATATAGTGTGTATGTTTATGAGAGAAGAACATAGTGTGTATGTTTATGAAGAAGAACATAGTGTGTATGTTTATGAGAAAAGAACATAGTGTGCATGTTTATGAGAAAAGAACATAGTGTGCATGTTTTATGAGAGAAGAACATAGTGTGTAGTGTATGTTCATGAGAGAAGAAACTTTTATGGAAAATGACTTCGTTTTGCTTCCACGTAACAGACTTTTGTCAGCGGAAGGACCCCCCTCTGTCTCTCAGTCTGTGTGTGTGTGTGCGTGCGTGCGTGCGTGCGTGTATGTATGTGTGTGTGTGTGTGTGTGCGTGTGTGTATGTATGTGTGTGCGTGCGTGTGTGGGTGTGTGCGTGCGTGCGAGTGTGTGTGTGTGTATAATTACCCCCTTCTCTTCATTATATGGAACAGTTTCTTCAGGACAAATCCCCTTGAGCCTTCAATCCATCATCTTCTTTCTCGCAATTTCTGTTCTAAGCGAGGGGGGTAAGCGTCACCGGGAGAGAGAGAAAAGAAAAACTGAAAGAGTCACCCGAGAACACAGCATGCGGTGATACATACGGGTGCCTGCACCTTTACTGCTAATCCCCTGATTTTTCTTGTCAGAGAACTTTCCATGACAGATGCCATTTACCTTCTCTCCATTCACATACACACACACACACACACACACACACACACACACACACACACACACACACACACACACCACACACACACACACACACACACATACACACACACATATCGAAGGATAAGCCTCAAAATGTCTATACCTAGTCTATAGAGAGTGAAGGGGAAAGAGTGAAAAGAGAGTTAGAGAGTGAAGTGAGTGAGTGAGTGAGGAGAAGAGAGAGAGGAGGGAGAGAGAGGAGAGAGAGAGAGAGAGAGAGAGAGAGAGAGAGAGGAGAGAGAGAGAGAGAGAGAGAGAATGACAATGGTAATTGTGTTAAGCAGAGAATGCCCATTCACAAGGGCACAGTGGGGTAGGGCTGGGCACAAAAACACATATAATAATTAACAATTTAATTTATTAACCCCCAAATGGTCCCCATGGCATGGACTCCAAACCATGGTTTTGATAATGTAGCAGAATATTGATACTGTCTTTATACCTCACAGACAGACAGACAGACAGATAGACAGACTAGACAGACAGACAGACAGACAGACAGACAGACAGACAGACAGACAGACAGACAGAGTAGGAGCATAGCAGGACCATGTACAATATTTGT
Organism: Stramonita haemastoma; assembly: GCA_030674155.1. Lineage (NCBI taxonomy): Eukaryota > Metazoa > Mollusca > Gastropoda > Neogastropoda > Muricidae > Stramonita > Stramonita haemastoma. The sequence continues at coordinate 61,928,473 of CM060327.1, read as the reverse complement.
TGTCCT
>CM060327.1:61898467-61910967 GCA_030674155.1 Stramonita haemastoma | reverse complement strand
TGTTGCTGTAAATATTGTTGCCGCTTTTAGCCTGATTTCTGTAATGATGGCAAAATGATGGAGACTGTAATGACGATGGTGATGATGATGATGATGATGATGATGATGATGTTGATGATAATGAGGATGATATTGATGATTATGCTGCTGCTGCTGCTGATAATAATGATAAAGATGATGATAATGATGATGATAATAATGATGATGTTAACGACGACGACGATGATGATGATATTGATGATCGTGATGATGACATTGGTGGTGGTGGTGGTGGTTGTGGCGATGATGATGACGTTGGTGATAATGATGATGACGTTGGTGATGATGATGATGTGAAGAGTGATGCGGGTGTGTGTGTGTGTGTGCAGACACCTCGCGGCACATAGCAGTGCCGAGGTCAGTGGCCCTGCAGGCGGTGCAGCTGTGGGAGGGGCAGGCCGACATCACCTTCCTGGCCACAGTCAGACAGGACCTCGGGGACTCCGGCACCATCCTCTCCCTCACCTCCACCCTACACAGGTAGGAAGGCGTGGGGGGTAGTGTGTGTGTGATGTGGTGTGGTGAATGGTGTGTACTGTGGTATGTGACGCAAAAGAACGTGTTATGTTAGGTCATGTGAGGCAGTGTGTGCATGTGGTGTGGAGCATGCAGTGTATCGTGTGTGCTATAGTATGTGACAGTGTAAAGTAGTGTCTTGGGATGTGAAATAAAATAAGGTGTTATGTTTTTGGTCATGGTACCATTCTCTCTCCATGCCTCACCCCTGCACAGGTAAGGCATGGGAGGTCAATGTCTGTGTGGTGCGGTGAATGGTGTGTGCTGTGGTATGTAACGCAGTGTAAAGTAGCGTCTTGGGATGTGAAGAAAAGTAACGTGTTGTGTTTCTGGTCATGTTACCATCTTCTCTCCACACTTCCACCCTGCACAGGTAAGGCATGTCAGGTCAGTTATCTGTATGTGATGTGATGCAGTGAAGAGTGTGTACTGAGGTATATGACGCAGGAGAACGTGTTATGTTTTTTGGTCATGGTACCATTCTCTCCCCTCACTTCTTTCCTGCACAGGTAGGTCATGTGAGGCACTGTCTTCGTGAGGTGCGATGCATGCAGTGAATGGTGTGTACTGTGGTATGTGACGCAGTGTAAAAGTGTAGAACATAACAAAATGAACGACATCAGTACTCCTCCCAGTAGGAAATGTGTGCTGGAATGCAAGCCATTTTCTCCTTTCCACACAACAGATGTAAAACAAAAAAGAAACAACACGAAAAACCACACTATCAACATTAAAATTGAAACAGGCAGTCGTTAATGAAGTAGGCTGTTCCAGAGGGCAGAGAGTTGTGCCAATTCAGCAGCACTTGGTCCTTTGCTGGGGAAAACCTTGTTCTGTGAAAAAAATCCCATGGCATTGTTTTGGATTGTCAAAAATCGTTTTTGTTGTTGTTATTATTATTTTTTTAGCTGTTTTGCTTACTTTATTTTATAATATTGCTTTAGTGCTGATTGTTTTTTTGTTTTGCTATCATTTTGATGTGAACAATGTTTCGTTAACTATTGACTCTTTTTTCTGCATTATAGTTTTAATCGTCGTTTGAGCGTTGAAGTCTACCTTTTTTGTCTGTAGCATCATTTGTTTTTTCATTCTCTGTCTCAGCTTCTATTTGTACCAGTTTCTGCCTCTATCCATCTGTCTCTCTGCGCGTCTGCGTCTGTCTGTCTGCCTTTGTCTGTCCGTCTGTCTGTCTGTCTTTGTCTGTCCGTCTGTCTGTCTGCCTCTGCCTGTCCGTCTGACTCTCATTCCCTCTTCCAGACACATCGGTAGCAACACGAAGAAGAGAAAGATACCCACCAACCCACGACACCTCCATTCCTCCACTAGGTACACCGTCTCCTCCCTAGTCCTGAGGGATTCCCTTCATTCCCATTACCGTGAATTCAGAAAAGCAATATCCAACAATCTGATTCCAGCCCCCTTCGCCCCGCTAACTCTGACCGCTGCTGACAAGCTGACGGGACAGTGTATCGATTTTCCATCAGACTCCGGCTACCCCATTTTCAGTCCTTCTCCTTTGGCTTCGTCTGCAGAAGCCGGAGAAAGAAAGAGTGTGACCCGGTAATAGGCTGATGTTGACTCTCCTCCGCTCTCGGGCTGGTCTGAATGACCTCTCACCAGACCGCGGAAAATTGGTTTTTCCTACCTAGGTTAATCAAACATGAGGTTTTTGGGTGGGTTTTTTGTTTTTGTTTTAGCCGATCTTTGTGGTGTAGTCCTTATCTGTGCTGCCAAGAAAAAGGCATTAGGAAAAGAAATCATTACTGTTTTTATGGAGTTGTTCTTATTATGTTGATTTTTTATTATTAGATTTTCTTCTTTTTTTTATATACGAGTTGCTTTATTGTACATTCATCTTATTTTCTGTCTCTCTGTTTATTCATTTTAGTGTTTTACAAGCATATCTCATTAATGGTCTATTGATTTAATCTGTTCTCTTTAGCCTGGTTGTAAGAGCAAATTTGAGTTAATTTATCAAAACAGAAGCATACTATGAACATGTATACCAGCACATACACTTGAAAGCACATCCATAATCTTATACCAGCACATTTATTCGCTCCCATGCGATTACGTGCATCAATACACATTAACGGCCATAACAGGGCAAAGGATTGCATTCATACATACTGTGGAATTGTATATTTATCACAGTTGCTCACATGTATTACTGGAACACGAGTGCACCACAAGAACTCACGCATACTACAGGGTCCTACACTTATTGGGCTTAGAGTCACTATGAAGATCACAACTGCCAAAACGCTTAAACACGCTTTAGGAACTTATTCATACTTTTGGAACTTACATAGAAATTCATTCCTACTATAGTAAATCACACAGACTATTGGAATTCACACCTACTATGAAGACTGGCATATACAATGGGAACTCGCACTTACTGTGGTATGAGTTCCTGTAGCACATGAGATACTAACGTATGTGTCGGTTTCAACAGTAGTAGTAGTAGTAGTAGTAGTAGTAGTAGTAGTAGTAGTAGTAGTAGTAGTAGTAGTTGTTGTTGTTGTTGTTGTTGTTGTTTGTTGAAGTTATATGTCCACTGGGACTCTAATATAATTGCAACAAGAACAACAACTACTGTTGAACCCGACACATACTTTAGGATCTCATGTGCTACAGGAACTCATACCACAGAAACTCGCACAAGATACAGACACCTACACACACTAAAAGAAGAGCTCGAGGATGCTTTAGGAACTTGAGACTTGGCTGGTGCAGTCTAGGATATGCGTTCTTCATTGTCTGTGAAGTGCAGTTTCAGAATGTTTGCTATCGCAATTCCTACTCACTCAAGGTATTTTTGTTGTTTACTTATTAGCTGTAATGTAGCATGCATAGAATATCCCGCATACGGTGAATTTTTCTTGAGAAAGTGAAAATAAGAACTAAAGTAGCCATCGTCAGGGAAAAATTAGGTTTGAACCATATTTCAGACTTGTCCCGTCTTGTACGTCAAGGGAATTTTTAAGTAATGTTGTTCTCTTGCAAGTGTTCAGAGTTCTGAACGTCTCCAAAACATTACCATGACATAACCATGATTCGAAAAAAAGCACAGTGACAGAATTTGAGTTATAACAACTTCTGTACATAATAGCACAACCGCCAAGGATTAAATTCTGACATGAAGAGTGACAGCAAGCCAGTTTGTATACAGATACCTACTATCACAGTGACCACTGTTAGCGTGGGAAACAATGAATCTGTGCCCCCTGGGAGTTATGGTAAACAGTGAAGTTATGCAAGACTCCTGGAAATGGACAATTTTGATACTTTAAATCCTCCATGTCCCCCTCCTCCCCTATCTATCCCCCCCCCTCCCCCCTCCCCCCCCTCCACCCTATGTATCCCTCCCTATCCCCCCCCCTTACCTATCCCCCTCCTCTACATATCTCCCCTTCTCCCCTCTACCTATCTCTACCTATCTCACCCTCCTCCCCCCACCTACCTATCCCCCTTCTTCTGTCTATCCCCTCTCCTCTCTACTTATCCACCTCCTTCCCCCATCCCCCCATCCCCCTGCCTATCCCCCTCCTCTCCAAAAAAGAAAAAAAATAAGCACAAACATGGGAAGATAGACAACACATCTCCTCCAAAGCTTGGAGGATTAGAAGTTAGGGGGGCGATCCCCGTAGAGATTTGCCATTCCTAATTCAAAGCTTAAGTTGTTGCCTTCACAGTTTTGCAACATATTAATACACTAACAATTCCACACTTTACAGGTTCTTTTCCTATGTCTGCTCAGAAATTGAAAAAAGCTTAGTCTTAAACATTTCTTATCACCATATAATTGTTTCAGACAGGTAAACAGCACAGTCTACAATTTTATCATAAAAAATTGCTGCTTCATTTACATTAGATACAGATTTTCCTCTGGACTTCTGAGTAACTTCAAACAATAAAAAGGGACATAATTGTTATGACAGCCTTTGAAGGGGGTAATGTTGCCTCAAAATTTAATGTTTTATCAGCATATAGAATGTGTCAGAAATTCTAAATACATTCAGCATAAATTAACACAGGTAAAACAACTTACAGTTTGAAGACAGTTGCCGTTGACAAATTTGTTATCTGGGGACAATGCAGAGACAGATAAGAAATGAAACAGGAGGGGAAATTTTTATGTTTGAAATAAGTATGTATATCATGAGACTGGATTGAAAACTGTCATAAGTAGGCTTCTAGCGAAGTGAGAGAGGGGGGTAATTCCAGACCGATGGACCAGAAATAGAGAAAGAGAAATAAACAGACATGCATGCACACACACACACACACACACGCACGCACACATACACACACACACACACACACACACACACACACACACACACACACACACACACACACACACACACATGTGCACGATTCAAGATTTAATTCCTGTCACCCCTTTTGGGGCATAGAAGATAACAAACGAATTCAGCAATACTAATATTAGTATTATCAATACGAACAGGAACTAAAAGCAACAATTCATTGCAAAATGATAAACAATATTAAAGACTCCAGACATTTTAAAGTATATCAATTTCTGTAAAAGACACACTCTACACTTGTGAAAGACAACAAAATGAAATTTCAAGAAAAACCTTCAAATGTTATGAGCTTTGATGGAGACAGGAGAACTTTTCAAGATTTACATTTCCACAGACTGCAAAAATCATAACTGGACATGGGTTGAAAAAAATGCTGAGGAGTAAAATCTTGTCGTAAATGTTTAAAGTAGGAAACATTTTATGATAAGAATAATTTTTTCCCCTTAAAACAGACATATTGCATTTTGAACATACTCTTTCTTCCCGTGGTATGCTATGGAAACAACCAATCTCAAAAGAAAGCTTGTGACAACTGCAACTAAATTTCATAAGACTGTAAACATACACATCTGGCAGACAAGTTATATATTTTTCCATACTAAAATTGGTTTTATAGTTTTTGTACTAAAGGCATCTATATTACTCACAGCTCAGCTCTCCATTCATTAACAAATGTTTTAGTTAAGAAGGTTTTGATAATTACATGAACTGGCAGAATTGATAGTTGAACAAAGCTTCTCTCCCACAAAGTCAAATCTGCTGTGTACTAAAATGTTTTGTATCTTATTTAGCCATGCTGATTGAATCAGAGATTTTCATGTAAATCTTTCATCCTCTGGTAAACTTTGAGGATAGCTTTCCAGGATGAAAGTCAAGGGCTACATCCAGAAACGAACCATTGAGCAGAAATATCAGGAGTATCTGCCCCTTCTCCATATACTAACGAATTTGACATCGTACGCTTTAAACGAAAAACATATTTAAAAAAAATTAAACTGGAACTTTTTAATTATTACTACTTTTCATAACCCCAAATTTCACACCCATACAACAAAACTGGTAAAACAATTTTATCGAACAAATCAAGTGTCACATTATAGGTATTTCTTTTTGCCATGCAGTCCTTACCAGACTAAACATGACTTAAGTGCTTGATTAAGCATTTTCCTTCATTTTGCAAAACTGCCACTCTCACTGAAAATAATTCCTAAATATCTAAAGTAGTGAACAATTCCAAAGCTTTTCCACCACATATAAACATGTTACAAATTTTTTTGGCAAAATATCATGATTTTCCTCACACACACACACACACACACACACACACACACACACACACACACACACACACACACACACACACACACACACATGCTGTGTGGCTATTTATATCAATATTACTTCCCCTTCAGAGACTATCTTAAACATTCAATCCCTTTTAATTGTTTAAAGTTGCTTAGTATTCCAGATGAAAAGTTGCCATATCATGGAAAAGAAGCAACAACTTTTAATGAATTTGTAGGAATGCTGTTTACCTGTCTTGAACAAGAACAAGATGAAGTATATGTTTGTAAATATATATATTTTTTTTCATTTTCAAACTAATATAGGAAAACACCTTGAAAGTTTGGAATTGTTTGTTTGATAACATACCATAAAAATTAGATTGCAGTAACTTAAGCGAGTTAGGAATGGCAGATCTCTACAGGGATCTCCCCTTAACTTCTAATCCTCTGAGCTTTGGAGGAGATGTGTTGTCTATCTTCCTGTGTTTGTGCCTGGGGGAGGGGGAAGAGGGTAGGACAGGAGGGGGGACAGGAGGGGGAGAGGGAGGAGGAGGAGGAGGAGGAGGGGGAGACAGATGGGGGGAGATAGATAGGGGGAGAGGAGGGGGGAGATAGAGAGGAGGGAGGAGGTGGGGGGGGGGAGGAGGTAGAGAGGACGGGGGAGAGGAGGGGGGAGATAGGGAGGAGGTGGGGGGAGGAGGTGGGGGGGAGATAGAGAGGACGGGGGAGGGGGGGAGGGGGGGGAGATGGAGAGGAGGGGGGAGAGGGGGGGGAGATAGATAGGGGAGAGAGGAGGGGGGAGATAGATAGGGGGGAGGAGGGGGGGGAGATAGAGAGAGGAGGGGGGGGAGAGGAGGGGGGAGATAGAAGGAGGGGGGGAGATAGGAGGAGGGGGGAGAGATAGAGAGGAGGGGGAGAGGGGGGGGAGAGGAGGGGGGGAAGGAGGAGGGGGGAGGTAGATAGGAGAGGAGGGGGGGAGGGAGGGGGAGAGATAGAAGGGGAGGGATGGGGGAGAGGAGGGGAAGGGGGGGGAGATAGGAGGAGGGGGGAGAGGAGGTGGGAGATAAGACGAGGAGGGGGGGGGAGATAGATAGGAGGGGGGGGGAGAGGAGGGGGGGATAGAGAGGAGGGAGGAAGGAGGGGGGGGAGAGATAGAGAGGAGGGGGAGAGGAGGGGGGGAGATAGGAGGAGGGGGGAGAGGAGGGGGGGGATAGAAGGAGGGGAGAGATAGGAGGAGGGGGGGAGGAGGGGGGAGAGGAGGGGGGGAGGAGGGGGAGAAGGAGGGGGGGGAGAGAAGGGGGGAGGGGGGAGAAGGAGGGGGAGAGGATAGGAGGAGGGGGGGATAGAGAGGAGGGGGGGAGAGGAAGAGGAGGGGGAAGAGGAGGGGTGGAGATAGGAGGAGGGGGGGAGGAGGAGTAGGAAGGGGGGGAGGGAGGGGGGAGAGGATAGGGGGAGAGGAGGGGGAGATAGAGGAGGGGGAGATAGATGGAGGGGGAGGTGAGGAGGGGGGAGTGGAGGTGGGGGAGATGTATAGGGGGGGGAGGTGGGGGGAGGGAGGAGGGGGGAGAGGTGGAGGAGGGGGGAGATGGAAGGAGGGGGGGAGAGGGAGTGATATATTGGAGGAAAGGTGGTAGGATGGAGGAGGGGATAGGATGCTGGGAAACTGGGCTTGTGGTTAAGTTGGAGGAAGGTTATGTTGGTCTATGAAAGTGGTATCATTGTCTCAGTCACCTCTGGCGAATAAACATTAATTGATAAACTAAGGAGAAAAAAACAAACAAGCAAACAAACCAGGAACACCTCTATGGCCATTATATTTATAATCACTCAGAAGGCATGTCAGCATGATAGAAAGAAAAGTATTTAAAAAGTAGAGAAACAGATGGACAACATGGTGTTTCCTATGCCAGTATTGTTCAGGAGTGTCCAAAGTATGTGTATGCTGAGAAACATGCTGTCACTCTCATTTGCAGGTTTTGCCCAATATACTTGCTTAACCACTGGACTAATAAGGAGTGATAACATATGCGGGAATACAGTCCCACATATCAAGACACAGACACAGGCAACAGCACACGCACGTAGACAAGCAGACTCACAAACACACATTCTCCCTCTCTCCCTCTGTATCTTCCTCTCAAAAATCACACTCATTCACTCACTCCAACCTCACCAGCACACATTCAGCAGAAGACGAAGTGAAAAGGAAGTAATTGCGCAGGTTCAAGCAAAGTAGGCCCTCCTGAAGAGGTCCGTTTTTAGAACAGTTCTATAACCATCAGGCAGAATGCGCATATAGCGGGCCTTCCACCCAAACCAATTCTGCACGGGGAAGCTGCAAAACAAAATGCTCTGTGTGAATTCATAGATTTTTGTTTTTGTTCCAACGTGCGGCTTCGTGCCAAAAAGTTCAGGGTAAAAGAGAGAGAAAATAAAAAAAAACAGACAGAAGACAGAAAGGAAAGATAGAAAGGGGAAAAGAAAGAAAGGGGAAAACAACAATCGAGGACATGACATTTTCAACATGTTTTCTGACTCCCGGTAAACAGTAGATGATAGGCACCCGGAGGTATGACAAGAAAGTCACAACTGATATATATATATATATATATATATATATATATATATATATATATATATATATATATATATATATATATATATATATATATACTGTTCTGGAAACGGACTCTTCTAGTATTTGCATTTCAGGATAAGGCAGACAGTTTACATAAAATCATATTCACAAATACAAAAAAATCTTTTAAATCAATATTGACTCGCACTCTAGGCTTCTTTCAAGTTAAAAGAAGGAGAGACCGAACAAACAAACGGACGAAAGAGTGAAAGAAAAAGTAAGAGCTATAAAATGAAAGAAAGAAAAGAGAGGGACAAGATGTACAAAAGCAGAAAGGCCAAAGAAAGTAAAAAGACACTTAAGAAAGAAAGATAAGAAACCAATTAGTAAAATACGAAGGAGAAAGAAAGGAAGATAGAAGAATACGAAGAGAGAAAGAAAGAAAGAAAGATCAAGGAAAGAAAGAAAGAAAGCAAAGAAAGAAAGAAAAAGAAAGAAAGAAAGAGAAAAAAAGAAAGAAACAAACAAAGAAAGAAAAAAAAAAGAAAGAAAGAAACAAAGAACGAAAAGAGAGGCACAAGGAGAGAAACCTGTTAGAATATCTCAAGTGTCAGTGAAGATGTTAGCGACGTAACGGAACTTGCATGGCCTGTTTCGATGCCTGCGTGTGGTCGATGGCAAGTCATGAAATATTACACCTACCTCTCCTGCTAAGCCATTGATTTATGCATCGCCTTTCAGATTTTACCCCTTCTGTCTTGGCTCTGATCGGAACGGATGGGTGCGGATTTGGGGAGGATTGATTTTATTTTGTTTTTGTGTGTGTGTGTATGCTTTTCCTCCTTAGTCTTTTTTCCTGTTTCTGTTCTATCTTTTTTTTTCTTTGTTTCTTGTTTTTTTTTGTTGTGTTTTATTTGTGTGTTTGTGTTTGTCTGTCTGTCTCTGTTTCTCTATGTCTCTCTTTGTCTCTGTCTGTCTGTCTGTCTGTCTGTCTGTCTGTCTGTCTGTCTGTCTGTCTGTCTGTCTGTCTGTCGGTCGGTCTGTCTGTCTGTCTGTCTGTTTGTTTGACAGTCCTGTTTCCATCTGTGTCTGTTATTGTCTGAGTGCCAGTCTCTGTGTTAGTTTTTTCACTCTGACTCCATATGTCTGTCTCTTTGTCTTCTCCCATCTCTCTCTTCTTTTTCTGTTTGTTCGTCTTCCTCTTTCTCTCCTGGTTGTTGACATGGTTTTATCTTTGTTGGTTTCGGTCTCTCGCTGTATACGTATGTATTTTATTCTCTCCCAATATCTCTTCTGCCAATCGGTCGGTCAGTCTCTCTCTCAGCCTCTCTCTGGGTCACTGTGTCTCTTCCTGTCTGTCTGTTTGCCTCTCTCTCTCTCTCTCTCTCTCTCTCTCTCTCTCTCTCTCTCTCTCTCTCTCTCTCTCTCTCTCTCTCTCTCTCTCTCTCTCTCTCTCTCTCTCTCTCTCTAGAAGCGGTAGAAAACATAATCTGGAATACACAAGGTTTTTTTTTCTTGATAGGCCATTGATAAACAGCCCCGCTGTGTCTTTTAATAAACAGGACGCTTTCTCAATCTTTGCTTTTACTTTTTCCTCCCTAAAACATTCAGGCACAGACAGTTTGGGCAGGTAGATAGGTTGCAGTACAGTTGTTAACTTTTGGTTTTTTGGGGTTCTTTAAATTGAGGAAATCACGTCAACACGATAAAGAGTGAATGTGCACACATACGTATGCACATAGAGAAAACGTGCCACATGCACGCATATACACACATGTTCGCTCAGGTACACACACAAGCGTACATAAACACATATACATGCCTGCGCACCCGCGCACAAACTACACACGCAAGCACGCGCGTGGGCGCGCACACACACACACACACACACACACTACACACACACACACACACATACGCACACACTACACCCCCCCTCCCTCCCCCCCCCCAACACACACCACACTACACACACACCTGACGGCTCACTCGGGCTGCAAGGTGATAACAGAGTAGGCCCTTGACGGCGGTTTTCGAGGCCCTGATCAAACCCAGCCTGTCTGCTTTATTGTCCGTCCTACCTGGCGGAGGAAGATGGAAGACAACAGGTGATTTGCTGCAGAGCCAGGTAGACACTCCCCTCCCCTGCTGTGCTGTGCTGTGCTGTGCTGTGCTGTGCTATGCTATGCTATGCTATGCTATGCTGTGCATGATGCTATGCTATGCTATGCTTTGTGCTATGCTATGTGTGCTATGCTATGCTGTGCTATGCTGTGCTGTGCTATGCTATGCTATGCTATGCTATGCTATGCTATGCTATGCTATGCTGTGCTATGCTATGCTAGTGCTATGCTGTGCTGTGCTGTGCTATGCTATGCTATGCTGTGCTGTGCTGTTGATGCTGTGCTTTGCTATGCTATGCTATGCTATGCTATGCTATGCTGTGCTTATGTTATGCTATGCTATGCATCTCCCCACAGAGATGGTTTCGAACATTTGGACCTGACTTGCTAACAACTAAGTATTTTTCTGGAGAAGTTCAGAACAGCTTATTTTTGTTGTTGAAATGTTAGTCATAGGTATATACCTTCCCCCAAAAAAATCAAAAAAGAAAAGAAAAAGAAAAAAATACAACTGGTTCATATAATGTTAGTTATAGGTTACTTTCCCCAAAACTAAAAAAGAGAAAAGAAAAAGAAAAAAATACACAACTCGTTCATGTACACTGTGTGTTGTGTGTGTGTGTGTGTGTGTGTGGTGTGTGTGTGTGTGTGTGTGTGTATGTGTGTGTGTGTGTGTGTGTGTGTGTGTGTTCTTTTTATTCTATTCTTTGATTTCGAGGATAGTTGAATAGCATCATCTTTTAGTCCCCGTATGTATGCAGTTTTGTAATTTTGCATCGTTCCACCAACATACAATGGCTTCCTTTCCGAAAAGCGGGACAGGTTTTAACGTGTGTGCAATATGTTCTGCGTGCGCTCACACACAGGATCTTGGTTTATAGTCTCAGTGTGTGTTGTGTGTGTGTGTGTGTGGGGTGTGTGTGTGTGGCATCTGTAAGTCATGTGTGTAGTGTGTTGCTGTGTGTGTGTGTGTGTGTGTGGTGTGTGGTGTGTGTGTGGTGGTGCGTGCGTGTATCAGTGTGTGGGTGTGCGTGTATCAGTGTGTGGGTGTGTGTGTGCGCGCGCGTGCGTGCGTGTATGTGTTGGAGGTAGCTGCAGAAGTCCCCGGTGTGATATATTACAGACGAGGGAAGAACACAGGCCCCCGGAGAGCCCGAACCCGGGTGCTGATTGCTTTAGTAGCTGCAGTAGTAACAGGCTGGCTTTTTCTCCTCTCTTCCTTTTTTTTGATTTTTGCTCGTCTACTTGGTTTATCGACTTTTTAAAAAACAACTTCCCAGCTTGTTTACATTTTACCTAAAATCAATGTTCTCTCTGTCTCTGTCTGTGTCTCTGTCTGTCGGTCTGTCTGTATGACTGTCTCTCTGTCTGTCTGTCTGTCTGTCTCTCTCTCTGTCCTCTCTCTCTCTCTCGTCTCCGTCTGTTTGTGCGTCTCTCGTCCAGCCATCCCTCTGCCTGTGTGAGTGAGTGATAGTTGTGTTGTTGAAGGCCCACTCTAGGGGTTGTTGTAAGGATATGTATACCCACTCTGGCCTTGTTCCCTTCCGACAGCTGACTGGAGTGAACTCATCATTCTGTCTGGAATTGTTTTTCTGTTTGCTTCTCTCCTTTGTCTGCTGCCTGT
>CM060327.1:61890967-61893467 GCA_030674155.1 Stramonita haemastoma | reverse complement strand
AAAGATGAGAGTGTAAACATTTTCAGTACAAGTATAAAAAAAAAAAAAGAAATAAAGAAACTATTAAAGGTACGCTTGGTTTTGTGATGAGTTCATCCGGCCTTAACGGCAGTGGGCTGACACAGTGCCGGTGTAACGCGCTGAAAACACTACTGTGCAGTAAAGACTACTGTAGTGGTTTGGGCGTAAGGCTTTCATGCCATAACCACTACCTTAGTGACTTTTGCACATGCTGTAAACACTATCTTAGTGACTTTGGCGTACGCTATGAACACTATGAACACTATCTTTAAGCTAAAACACTACCGCTTACAAACACTTTTTCAGATATTAAATACTAAGAAGGAGGGTGGCAGGATGTTTAAGGTGTTCGCTTGCCAACAAGTAAATCACGAGGTCCTGAGTTCGATTCCCAGCCTCGCGTAGGAGTAGCCGGAAATGGTGTTTTTGGTGTGTAGGCCTGTGCTATAAACACTACTGATAGTGCTTTCAGCGTTGCCAAAATGACTATGGTAGAGTTTCTTGCATAGAGTGATTTTGGCTTTATTATACCGGAAAGCGAACTGAAACAAGTGGCTGAATGGAGGGGTGAGAATGGGGAGTGAGCCAGTTAAGTGTTCATTGACTGGAACAAAAGTGTGTGTGTGCGTGTGTGTGCGTGTGCGTGTATGTGTGCGTGCGTGCGTGCGTGTGTGTGTGTGTTGTGTGTGGTCATACTAGTAAGTCAAGTCTCAGGTGTGATATATTACAGGAGAGGGGAAAACACAGGCCCCCGTAGAGCTGTGACGTCTGCGTTGATTGCTTCATGAAAGAGCTGCAGTGACATCTTTTTTTGTTTTACCTCCCCTTTTGTTCCTCTCTCTCTCTCTCTCTCTCTCTCTCTCTTCTCTCTCTCTCTCTCTCGTCTCTCTCTCTCTCTCTCTCTCTCTCTCTCTCTCTCTCTCTCTCTCTCTCTCTGTGTCTCCCTCTGTCTCTCTCTGTCTCTGTCTCTCTGTCTTAGTGGTGGTTAAGCAAATATACTTCCTGCAGTGGTAGGGATTTAACGCAGCCCTGCTTTAGCTCTCAGACAACTAAAAACAATAAACTTAAAAGTAGTGCGTGTGTTTTTCGCCATTGTTTTTGGCGGGTTTTCCAGTTGCTTGTCTGTAAACTGTTCGTGCAGTTTGTTGTGCCGTTTCCTCCGGGTTTCTCCCCCTCCCTCCCTCCCTCCCTCCACCCCCTCTCTCTCTCTCTCTCAAGCTTTTAAGTGGGTTTTTGTGTGTGTGCCTCTCTCCATGGCTCCACCATGGCCTAATTTAATTCTTTCTCTTTGAATCCAAGATCAGTCGGCAGCCAGTATGGTTTCCTGAAAGGTCGCAGTCCAGTGAAGACTCTGGATGTCTGCTGTAACCCTCATGGGAGGTTCACAAGCTCCTGTTCTGGTCTTGCTAGGGCAGGATCCAGTCTGTCCCCACCCCCACCCCCTAACCTCTCACTTACTCCTGTCATCTCAGCTCCCTACAGAACTGGCTTTATGGTGGATCGGTGGTCTAGGAAGTAACGCGCCTTGCCTAGAAAGCGAAAAGTCCTGGTCGGAGTGTGCGGTGTTTGAATTCCGTTTGGGCCCAAAACTTTCCCCCATCCATTAGATCATTAGTGGTGGTCTGGTGCTAGTCTTTTGGATGAGACGATAAACCGAGGTCCCGTATGTTACACATCATAATTTAGTGCACGTAAAAAACCCATGGCAACAAGGGGTTGTCCTGGCAAAATTCTGTAAAAAGAAAAAAGTCACTCTGATAGGAAACAAATACAGTTGCACACAGGAAAAGGAAACAAAAATAATGGGTAGGCACTGCACTTGTGGCGACGCGCTCTCCCGGGGAGAGCAGGCCGAATTTCACGCAAGAAATCTGCTGTGACATAAGGTGGTATGAACATCGTGTTGCATAGCGTGTATGGCCAAGTTGGTTTCTTTGCCTGAAGTCGGGTAGCTGTCTTTAGGGCACCGTGCAGCCACACCGCAACACCGGCCATTTTCAAGTCTTGTCTGTTATAGTCTTTACAGTTTTCAATAGCAGACTCTTGAAAGATCCTGTTTCATGAATTTACTCTGGACAACATTACTTTTTTTTTAAACTTCCTGAGAGAATCCAGCATTTTTTAGTCTGATACATGTATGTCTTTGGTTTCGAGGAACCGGATATTGGTTTTTATTTGGTTTTACGTGTCGTTAATAATAATTATTATGGTTTTCCGACCACGTGGTGACTGGCCTTGGTTGAAGTTATGGTTGGCCGTAGATTTGGTTTTCAAGGAACATCCATAGATTTGGTATTGAATAGTGTTTTAACCAGTACACAGTTGCATAGTTTTAATCTGAGATTAAAATGTTTGCGCGGTGATGGCCCTGATAGGACCCCTGTTGTTGCTGGGGTGTAAACAGTACGGTTGGAATGGAGTAGTGTTTCCCCCAGAATTTTCAGACACATGCGCAAGATAGGTTACACGCAGATCTTCG
>CM060327.1:61868467-61883467 GCA_030674155.1 Stramonita haemastoma | reverse complement strand
TTCATCTAGGAATTGCTGCTGCTGCTGTGTTTAGAGATGGATTTTCCATGTAGCGACAGTCTTGCAAGGGCATCTTTTGTCGACTAGGCGTAAATCAGTATGCACTGCATGGACTGACAGTAGTCACAGACCTGGTTTTGAAGGTACAGACTATTGATCGCATAGACTTGAGATGGACAGGGTCAGAAAAACATTTTGTTAATGTTTTTAGGTAGGTAGGCATCCATCAGTCTCGGAAGACTATGGAGTTGCACTCAAGGCTCTAGAGCGCAATGCCTGAGTAAGTAAGTATGGAGGGCAAGCTGTTACCCATGTAGCAGACCCCCCCCCCCCTCCACGTCACTGGAATGGTCCATTGGAAAGGCAATTTCCCATACGAATGGTTCCAGTACCATCGAAAGAGCCGCCATAACGTTGCCATATACAGCCTCGAGCCGCCCTGGGGACTCCCAACTCCCCGAGTTTTCCTCAGGGATGGTGTCTAAATACGACACCTGTGTACATGCTAGGTTTTTTGTTTTGTTTTGTCGTCATGCGCTCCTACTGGCACACAATGGCCTGTTTATACTGCAGCTTTGCAGCATGCATCGAGTACATTCCCAGAGCATAGACATTGTTGATCCTTAAATGTTCGCCACATGGCAAAGAAGCATACTATGAGTGGACTGGCAGAGTCACGAAACTGGTTCTTGAATGTATAGACAATGAATGGTATATAACGACATTCACTAGATAGACATAGACAGTCTCAAATATGGTTCTTTAGTGTTTAGACTATGGCATGGCAACACTCATTACGGTAAAACTTCTGCGTGCGTATGTGTATGCGTGCGTGCGTGCGCGCGCGCGCGCGTGCGTGCGTGCGTGCGTGCGTGCGTGTATGTGTGTTCATGGCAGAAAAGTCACACAGACTTGATTCCTCACTATTCTGACATGGCGGCAATGTTCCTGTGTTTCAGATACGTGGAGGTGGAGAGCAGCGGGCGGCGCGATGAGATTCGGTTCCACTACAGCCACGACCAACAGGCCCGTGTCGAGACATTCCCTTTCCAGCTGGCTGACGGGCGCTGGCACCGACTGGCCTTGACCTTGAGCGGCTCGCACGTGACGCTGTCCATCAACTGCAGCGTCATCTACTCCCGAGTGATGCGCGACTCCGTGGACAGGACGCTGCCCGCTGACCAGCACCCTCTGCAGCTCTTCATCGGCCAGAGGAACGGTCAGCACGCGCTCTTCAGGGTCAGTGTTACCTCCACTCCCGCCTTGTTCTCTGTGCTGTTCATGTGTGAATAACGGGGATGGGATGGCCTAGTCACAGCTGTCAGTTTCCCCTACTTTCAGCTCCTCTCAGCTGCTAATTATCCCAGCCCAGCCCAGCCCAGCTTTGGCCAGCTGGTGCTATTTATAGCAGGAGCTGACCACGGTTGGATGAAGTAAAAGGAAGCAGCACGCTAAATTTATCACTTGACTTAGTGATTTTGGATTTGTGTTCACAGTGTAGTGGTCAGAACATTGCGCTCGCAATTTGATGACCTGGGTTCGATTCCCGTTCGAGGGGATTATTCCCCTGGAATTTTTTTTTTAGTCAGTGCTGACTCACCTCTCGCCAAAAGTCCTTCGGATGAGACCATAAACTGAGGCCCCGTGTGCGAACGCACGCAGAACATCTTGTGCACACGTTAAATCCTGTTCTGCTTTTCGTAAGAGTAGGCCATTGTGTGCCGTTTGGAAGATAATTTATATATATATATATTATATCTATATCTATATCTATCTATTACATACATACATACATACATACATACATACATACATACATACATACATACATACATACATACATACATACATACATACATACATATACATACACACGCATATACATAATTATACACACACATATATATTCTTCTCTCTCTCTCTCCACACACACACACGCACGCACGCACGCACGCACGCACACACGCACACACGCACGCACGCACGCACGCACGCACGCAAGAGGGATAGAAAAAAAACAACAACCGAAAGCAGTCAAGCAGGTGTTTTCTTCCCACCGTTTAAGCAGGGTGCTGGAGTATTGCACTTTGACAGACAGGTGTTAATACCTGGGCACACTTGATAGTGTAGACACAAGACACATAAAAGCAACAACTGTCAATGATCCAGACAGACAGACACAAAGAGCCAGAGATATCAACCTAAATCTTTTCTTTTTCACGAAAAAAATGGAGCTGCCTGTATAATATATATATATATATATATATATATATATATAATATATATATATATATATATATTATATAATAGATAGATAGATAGATAGATAGATAGATAGATAGATAGATAGATAAATAGATAGATAAATAGATAGATAGAGATAGATAGATAGATAGATAGATAGATAGATAGATAGATAGATAGATAGATATAGATAGATAGATAGATAGATAGATAGATAGATAGATAGATAGATAGATAGATAATAGATAGATAGATCTTAGGTTATTATGTTTTGCTTTTGTGCTACACCATGTGTGTAATTGTGTGTTGTACATGTGCATACTTATGCAGCTGAATAGACTGCTGGTGAACATACAGCATATTGCTAAAATCAAGAGAAAGGAATGGTGCTGTGTACAAATAGGTGACCGACTTGTAGGTACAAGTACGTAAAAATCTGCAATTTAGTTTTGTTTCATTCTCCGTTATTACTTACTTACTTACTTACTTACTTACTTTACTTACTTACTTTCCTTCTTTCTTTCCTTTCTTTCTTTCTTTCACTCTCTGTCTCTGTCTCTCTCTGTCTCTCTCTCTCTCTCTCTGTCTCTCTCTCTCTCTCTCGCACGCACGCACGCACGCACGCACGCACGCACGCACGCACGCACGCACGCACGCACGCACGCACGCACGCACGCACGACACCACACACACACACACACCACACACTCACACTCACTCTCTCTCTGTGTCTCTCTCTCACAAACACAACACACACACACACACACACACACACACACACACACACACACACACACACACACACACACACACACACAAAACACACACACAAACACACGCACTCTGTTTTTTTTGTGTGTTTTTTTTTTACTTAAAAAGAAAGACAGGTAGGATAGAATTGTCACGAGGAGCTAGCACCTGTCCAAGTAGATACCTGTGCTGCCCTGGTTTGTCAGTCTGTTCTATATAGGTACAGGTGAAGATGGGGAAGGAATGCGCTGATCAGGATGATGATAATGTTGTTGTTGTTGTTGTTATTGTTTATCGGTTCTGTCCTCACGGTCAGTCACCTTTCCCTTTGCTGCCTGCTGCTGCTACACCTGTTCCTTGCTGGTGTCAGTGTCTGTAGAAAAAGAAATGTCTGTACTGTTGCTGTAAAGGCACTGCTCTCTTCTTCTTCAGATCCTTCTTCTTCTTTTTTCTTCTTCTTCTTCTTCTTCTTCTTCTTCTCTTCTTCTTCTTCTTCTTCTTCTTCTTCTTCTTCTTCTTCTTCTTCTTTTTCCCTCTTCTCTTTCTCTGTCTATATGTCTCTGTCTCTCATTGTTTCCTTCCCCTCTTCCCCACTCTTTCTCCATCTCTTTCTCTTCTTAACACGCGCGTGCGCATAAACCACACACACACCGCGCGCGCGCCGCGTGCGCGCGTGCGCGCGCCGCACGCAATCACGCACGCACGCAAGCACATATGCACGCACGCAAGCTCACACGCACGCACGCACGCACGCACACAGGTGCTCTTAGACGTCTCCTAGTTCATATCAATATTTTGTATATAATTTTTAACATATCATGTTCAAAAACAGTATTTCTACAAATATGATAATGGTTAACTATGATGGTAATATGTATATATTATTTTAAGATCATTTTGTATTAAAAAAAAAAAGTGTAATACAAATGTGGTAATGTGTAACTGTGATGTGTGATGTGTATGTGTGTGTACAGGGGGCCCTTCAAGATGTGAAAATAGTCACACAGTCCCACGGGTATTTGTTACAGTGCCCACAGCAAGATTCAGGTATGTCATCTCCATATTCATTCGTTTAATTAAAAGTTGATTTAATTTTGATTATACAAAAAAATTAAGATGGGTTGCTTGTAAAACCAAATAACCTAAAGTACGTAGTTTTACGAATTGTTTGTATATTTTTTGGATTTTTTTGTATCACAAGAGAGAGAGAGAGAAGAGAGAGAGAGAGAGAGAGAGAGAGAGAGGAGGAGAGGAGGAGAGGAGTGGGAGAGAGAGAGAGAGAGAGAGTGAGTGAGTGCGTGGTGCGTGTGTGTGTTGTGTGTGGTGGTGTTGATGTGAGTATGTATGTGCACACACGCACACGTTTTTTTTTAACGTTTATAAATCTACGAGCGCAGTCAGTTTGAGTGTACGTATGCCATTGCTAGAGTTTAGATTGAATACAAATGATATGTTACAAGATCATGAACAGATTAAAATGCTGGTGATGAATATAATTTCTGAAGTGTGTTTAACTGACTCTTCGGATCGTGATGCTTTGACCCATAAAATAAACATCTATATTTTATTCAAAGTAGGCCAAATATGAGTGGACGGGATAGCTCAGTGGTCAGAGCACTCGCTTTCCCTCAGCTAAGGTTAAGCAGCATCGAGGGGGGTTACTAATTGGATGGGTGACCGCTTGCGCACCTTGGTTTCAGTACAGTCCCCCAGTACACTCATCTGTAAATGGGTACACGCTCTCTTTACGGTCAGGGAAGGTAAAGCAGCGAGGGAGAAAAGATGGGCGCCGCCTCAATGTGCTGGTCCCTAGAGAAGCTGAGGTCTCTGATGTCTTGCTCCACATACGACTACATAGATTTTGGGACACCTTTACCATGACCTTTACCTAAGCCAGATATGACTGAAAAGGCGTTGTTACCAGTTTGGCGGACAAAGAAGATGGTAGGACTGTCATCAGCTGTGGATGGCCCTGTGTTGCAGATTGTCCAACATGTGCTCAGTACGAGTCGTTGGAGAACCAAGTTCAACAGATGTTACAACTTTATCAAAATATATCCGAAAAGGTGGGTGGATTCAACATCCGATGCATTCTCTCCCTCCCCCTCTGTCTGAGTGTGTGTGTGTGTGTGTGTGTGTGTGTGTGTGTGTGTGTGTGTGTGTGTGTGTGTGTGTGTGTGTGTGTTGTCTGTCTGTCTGTCTGTCTGTCTGTCTGTCTGTCTGTCTGTCTGTCTGTCTCTCTGTCCTCTGTCCCTCTGTCTCCCTCCCTCTCGATACCCAGGGTATAATTATTTCTATGCTACCTTCTACCCATGTTAGGATTATTTTCATGCAACCTCTACCCAGATGATGATTGTTTTTATACTACCCTCCATCCGGGTCATGATTACTCTTGTGACTCCCTGACACTCCTGGGATTCTCTACACACATCATGATCATTAGTGCAACCTCTACTCAGAATACGAGTGTTTCTATATTATACCTCTGCCCAAAACATGATTTTTTTTTATAATCCATCCACTCTGAGTGTGCTTACTTTTATAATATTTCGTCTGAGAATGTTGTTATTGTTATTGTTATGAATTTCCCCAGCCAAAAATTCTGGGAGTTACGCAGAATATGCACTCTGACTCGCTCGTCCCACCTGGGAATCCTCTTTGAGACTGACAGTACACAATGGATGAAAAGTGTGTATTTATGACTCTTTTCAAATACCTTGCCATGTAGGCAGTGATATTCCAGCTTCAGATGATTTTTTTCTCTTTCTTACACGAGAGTGTGGAATGTTATGATAAGCGCTGGTTATAAAGCTGAGGATGATATCAGCATGACATTTTGCAACATAACATTTTAATGTAAGTAGGTCTTGGCTTTTAGGTCACATCCGTAACGGACAAAGCTTTAGGGCTGGGCCAAGTGCCAAGAATTTGATTTTCTCCCGTGATAACCCCTAATTCCCTTTACCCACAGTTTATTCCTGAACCCCGGGTTTTGTCAATCATTCTTGCAATCTCTCTACCCAGAAAAAAACAATAAACAGTGACTTCATTCAGTCAAACAAATACCTGTGGATTCAGTCAGACAAATACCTGTCGGATTCACACAAATACCTGTTGGATTCACACAAATACCTGTTGGATTCACACAAATACCTGTCGGATTCAGTCAGACACATACCTGTTGAATTCACACAAATACCTGTTGGATGTGCAGCTCCAGAGAGCAGAGGAGAAAATCTCTCAGCTGGAGCAGTGCCAGTGTTTACAGAGCTGCCATGACAATGGCACGATACGGACAGAGGGAGAGGTGTGGGAGAGAGACAAGTGCTCTGTCTGCAGGTGTCGGGTGAGTCAGGAGGTCACTGCTTCTTTCTGATTGGTTCTAGAGTCTGCTGCGCTTCTTTCTGATTGGTTACTAGGACTCTGCGCTTCTTTCTGATTGGTTACTAGACTCTGCGCTTCTTTCTGATGGTTACTGACTCTGCGTTCTTTCCTATTGGTTCAGCCATTTGTCCAATCGCTGACTCTGTAAAAAAAAAAAGTAGTTTTGTGTGAATGGTTTTACAGAGGATGGAATAGCTCAGTGGTCAGAGCACTCGCTTTCCCCCAGCTAAGGTTAAACAGCATTGAGAGTAGTTACCAATTGGATGGGTGACCGTTTGCGCACCTTGGCTTTAGTACTGTCCCCCAGTTCACCCAGCTGTAAATTGATGTACCTGCCCTCTTTAGGGTCAGGGAAGGTAAAGCAGCGAGGGAGAGGAGATGGGCGCCGCCCTCAATATGCTGGCCCCTAGAGAAGCTAAGGTCTCTGGTGCCTCGCTCCCCTACGACCACACAGGTTATGGTACACCTTTACCTTTAGTTTTAAAGGTTCTATCGACTGGTTCTTTTCATTCCACGACTGCTCTGTGTATTTTCTTAAAAGTTTTATTTTGTTTTCATTGCTTTGCCTCTCAGCTGAACAGAAAACCGTACTTGCTGAAGAAAACGAAAACAATGGTGAGAAAGCGTTTAAGTGATCATTGCAGATTGCAGGACTTTTTCTCTGCCAATATTGATGTCTAGAGTTAGAATATCTCTCTCCCCCACCCTCCCTGTTTTTTGGATATTTTCAAATATGTGTCGACGCACTGTTCATAGGTAAAAGCAACTTGAATTTCATGCAGAGAAATCTGCCAGGACATAAAGGGATGTACAATACACTACAACTACAATACTCCTGCGAAACTATCTAGACTTCACTCCCCCAAGGAAGTCATTTGGATGAGACTATAAACCGAGGTCCCGTGTGCGAGCGCACACAGAACATCTTGCGCACACGTTAAAACCTGTTCCGCTTTTCGGAGGAGAAGGCCATCGTGTGCCAGTGGGAACAGATGACAAAATTTACAATACTCATACACACGGAGACTGGACATAAAAAAAGTATATAGATCTTACCGCTTATTCCATTATCCCCGAAATAAAAGAACTAGTGAAGAAAAAGGTAAAGCCTTTCTGCATATGTACAACAGTGATAATGATGATGGTGCTGCTGAAGATGATGATGAAGCACTGGTGACAAAAAGTAATGCAGTATTCATGGTCATGCATTCACGTATCTAGTATTCATGTTGATATTTGTATGGAGAATGGTACCAAGGGGTAAGTGCGCGCCCATGCACAGAATGCAAAGTGTCTGCATAGATGGGACAACCACCACAATGTGCAATGTATTGAACATGGAAGTACACTGCAAAGCATGAAGTGGAATCATTTCTGAGTTACGTAATTATGGTAGTTGTGACTACAATTATAATAATCATGATGGCATCTAAGATGATGATGATGATGATAGGGATGGTGATGATGACAGCGATGAGGATGTGGATGACGTTGTTGATGATAATGATGATGATGATGATGGTGGTGATGATGATGATGAATATGGCGATGATGATGGTGATGATAATAGCGATGATGATGATGATGATGATGATGATGATGATGATGATAGCGATGATGATGATAGCGATGATGATGTACGACGATGATGATGATGATGATAGCGATGATGATGTCAGTTGATGACGTTGATGATGACGTGTGTTCCATACAGAACGGCACAGTGGAATGCCGGAACGTGGAGTGTCCGCCAGCAGAATGTAAAAATCCCGTGTACAGAGATGGCGAGTGCTGCCCTGTCTGTCTTAGTGAGTATCGCACAACTCTGCCTGTCTGTCTGTCTGCCTGTCTGCCTGTCTGTCTGCCTGTCTGCCTGTCCTGTCTGTCTGTCTGTCTGCCTGCCTGCCTGCCTGCCTGCCTGTCTGTCTGTCTGTCTGTCTTCCTGTCTGTCTGTCTAATTTATCTATCAACCTATGTACCTATCTATTGATCTATTCTATCTAGCTAGCTAGCTATCTGTCTGTCTCTCTGTCTGCCTGCCTGTCTGTCTGTCTGTCTGTCTGTCTGTCTGTCTGTCTATCTATCAATCTGTCTATTTATCTGTGTGTGTACCTATCTATTTATCTACCTAAGTGTGTGTGTGTTTGTGCGCGTGCGCACGCGTGTATGCAGGGTTCTTTTGGTTTTTGTGCTCTACTGAACGTCCACTTTACTCGCCTGGTATCTCTTTTCATCTCAGACAACCGAGAGCGCTTGTTGCTATTACTTTTCAAATATGAGCGTCCGCACGGACAGTAAGGAGCGCTGAGGTTATGGGGCAGGCACATTTACCCCTCTCGTTTTACTGGCAGTAAGGCAAGACCTATCTTTCCTACCGCCTGGCTGCCTGGCTTAATGGAGAGGACTGGGGGCTGGGACAGAGTTAGTTATCTTTGTGGGATTTATGGGGCTCTGGCTGGCCGCTTTGCACTGCCGAGAGTGTGTGCTGTGGGCTCAGTGGGAAGACTGGGACCACACAACGGAGTATCCTCCACTTTATAGCTGTGAACAGGAGAGGTTGCTCAAATTACTGAACGTTGCAGGTAGCGCTATCTCTCTCCCGGACCTGATTGATGCCCGCTTAAAAGTTTTTGTTGTTGGGGAAAAAGAAAGGTGCAGTTTGCTATGTAGTGTGTATCTCGCTCGATCTTTATTAGCACCAATATCCTCAGCTAGATCAACCGTCATGAATAATGATCATAAGTGAGTGTCTGATATTCTCTAGCTCATGTGTCCTTGTTGGTATTGTGGTGTTCGTTGTTGGCATGGCATGTCCCCCAACTGCTTCCATGTGTATGGTGAATTAATGTCAAGGTATAGAGATACATAGATTCATAGATAGTGAGTTGGTGGAATCTTAAAGAGACTGGCACCGGGGGGATATGGTGAAGGTAATGTATACGAGATGCACTTGTGGCGACGCGTTCTCCCCGGGGAGAGCAGCATTAATTTCACGCAGAGAAATCTACTGTGACATAAGATGGTATAAAATAATTTTTTTAAAAAATCCTTGTCATTTGTAGTTCGGGCTTTAGCTGAAGCAGTTTTCAGTATTTTTCCTTTTTCTTTCTTTTTTTCTATTTTTTTTAGTGATTTAAATACATTTCTTTATAAAGCATCTGCCAAGAAAATGTCTAGGCGGAGATGTTGTGTAACTCTTTGGGAATGCGCGGCTTGCTCTGACACCTGCTCGGGAAAATGAAAAGGGCACTGTAGTATCGACCCCTGACTGCAGGCTGTGCCACTGTGTCAGTACAAGTTTGGGTGTGGTTGTTTAGGGTGAAATCGAATCAGCGGTGCAAGAAGTGTGGTGTTTAGACGCCAGAAAACAAACAAACCAACCAACAAAAGGGAAGGGGAAAAAACAGAAGAAAACAAAAAGGAAACTCTTTCGTTGCAATCTCTGCACATATTTGGTAGAATTGGCTGAGGCAGCTTGAGAAAAAAAACAGGTTGTTTGTCAGCAAAAATGGAAAGCTTCATACAGGTCTTCTATTTTCAAGAAGCAGATGGAGGGTTAAACGTAATGACGGTGAAGTCGAGGGCTAAAGAAGAAAAGCTTGGCAGACAAGGTGTGTGTGTGTGTGTGTGTGTGTGTGTGTGTGTGTGTGTGTGTGTGTGTGTGTGTGTGTGTGTGTGTGTGTGTCTGTCTGTGTGTGTGTGTGTGTGTGTGTGTGTGTGTGTGTGTGTGTGTTAGTTACAGGAGGGTTAGGGGGTTGGAAAGAAAGATAGCGGAATCAGTGTAGAAGAAGGAATTAAGGTGCTGCTATAAACAAAAAGGCCTCCATCAGCTGAGCTCAAGACAGTGACGTAGTTGCGAGACGGGAACCCACAACTGTTGGGTAGTTGGGAGGAGAGGGGTGGGTGGGTGGGGTTAATGATACTGATGGAGAGCGACGAGAAGGGGCATTGGGTGGTAGGAGGGGACGGGGTGGGGATTATACCACTGAAGTTTGGATGGTAGTTAGGGAAGAAGAGAGGATGGGGGAAATTATAGCAGTGACATTGAACTACAGGGGAGGCTGGCTGTTCTGGCGTTTTACTACTCCCCTACCTCCCTCCCTCCCTCCCTACCTGCCTCCACACCCACCCCGGGTCCCCGATTTTCCTTCCTCTGCCGTTGATCCTCTTGCATGCGGGGTCTGCAACACAGGGTATTCTTCCTAGCTCAGACAGCGCCACTCTCTCCTCTCTCTCTCTCTCTCTCTCTGTCTCTTGTCTCTGTCTCTGTGTCTGTCTTCTGTCTGTCTGTCTGTCTTCTGTCTGTCTCTGTCCTCTGTCTCTCTCTCTCTCTCTCTCTCTCTCTCTCTCTCTCTCTCTCTCTCTCTCTTCTCTCTCTTCTCTTCTCTCTCTCTCTCTTCTTCCCCCTCCCTCCATTCCCCTTATCTCTGGTTCCACTCCATCTCTTACTTTGGGGCCAGCAGCAGCAACAGCAGCAGCGGCAGGTAAAGGGCGCCCTGTTTTGCGCTGTTAGGAGTCATTAAGGCCGTGTGGCGGTGAGGAGAAAGCCCATAACACCTGCAACCTGCCCGCTTTGATGTGCCGTGGGGGTGGGGGGGGAGGGGGTTGTTGGGGGGGGAGGGGGGAGCTATCAGCTGCCGCCAACACTGGCCAGCCACGTGGTGGGCGCGGGTGGGTCAGTCAGTCAGCCAGCAGGTGTCCGTCACTGGCCGACACGTATGCGGCTGTGTGAGTGACCGCGGGGTCAGTCCCTGTCAGGTAGCGTGGCAGGGAAGGAGAAAATGAGGTCTGGCTTTATTCATCATTTCACTTTTCCTTCTCTTAGTATAGGCTGCCTACCTGTCATTTTTCCTTCTCCTAGATGTAGCCTACGCCTACTCCTTTTTTTCTTTTCTTCTTCCGTCAAGTTCAGGATTAGTAGTGCTCTTGCCTTCTTTCTCTTCTTCTCAATCTTAACCTCTTCTTCTAGCTGTGCGGTCGAAGGGCTCTAAGCAACATCATTGATCGGATTGGATTGGAATTGGTTTTTCTTCTTCTTCTCTCTTCTTCTTCTTCTCTCTTCTCTTCTTCTTCTTCTTCTTCTTCTTCTTCTTCTTCTTCTTCTTCTTCTTCGCAACTCCTCGTAATTCTTCTTTGCATTCTTCGCAATTCTTCTTCGCAATTCTTCTTGCAATTCTTCTTCGCATTCTTCTCAATTCTTCAGAATATTCACCAACCTTCATGGCTCAGCTGCCTTTAAGTTAAATCACTGCCTGTTGGTTTTGAACATTTTGATAGAAGTATTCCCAGCGTTTCTTACACGAGGGTGGTCATGGGTCGGTGGTCTAGTTGGTAACGCGCCTGTCTAGAAAAGCGAAAAGTCCGGGTCGTAAGTGTGCGGTGGTTTGAATCCGTTGGACACGAAATTTTCTTCCATCCATTAGACCACGAGTAGTGGTCTGGCGCTAGTCTCTCGGATGAGACAATAAACCGAGGTCCCTGTGTGTTACACATAATTATTTAGCGGACGAAAAAAAACCCACGAAGCCAAGAGGTTGTCCTGGCAAAATTCTGTTAAATTAAAGCACTCTGATAGGAAACAAATACAGTTGCAGAAAGGAAAAAGATGAATGAACAGTTTTGGGTCATGCAAACAGGACCTGAACTTTCCTGTACTTTTGTATGAATATCAGTGTCGATCTGTTCATTTTGATTTAATGAGTGGTTTTAGTTTATTGGAACATGGACAGTAGCAGAATTCGCAAATTCTTGTACCAGAGAAGATCTTGCGCTGATTCTACTGTAAAATGTTACATTTTCTGAGATGTTATCGTCCGTATCAGTTATTGAAGATAAGTTGTATAAATTTGACACCTTTCTTAGCTATTGAAGAAAACGTATGTTCCTTATTGATCAAAGTTTAGTTGGACACTTTTCTCACTTTTTCACACTTGGACACTTTTCTTAACACCAGAGGAAAGATTACACTCTTTACTATGTGGTCAAAATTTAGTGATGTATTTTGATCTTTTGATAAAAAATAGAGTTAGCTTCGACGCAGACTTAGGAGCCTTTCTCTGCATTTTATACACACACCTAAACTTTGCTAAATGATAAACTATGTTATGTATTTTCTCGGTTGGTAAGAAAAAGTGTTCAATATGTACAGCAAAATTTTGCGAAAGAAGAAGTGAAGTTTCCTCGATTGGTAAAAAGGTGTCCATTGTATACAGCTGAGCTTTGCTAAATAAGAAGTGTATGGTATAGGGTACGTTTTCGTGTGCGACACACATCAGAACATCTTGCGCATATGTTAACAACCGTTCTGCCTTTCGGAAGAACAGCCATTTTTGCCGGTAGGAGCGGATGACAACAACACAACAAAATCCAGCATGCACACGGTGTCGTGTTTAGACACCATCTCTGAGTAAAAATTGGGAGTTGGAGTCCCCAGGGCGATCGGGCTGTAGGCTATGGCAACGTTCTGGCGGCTCCAACCTGCGACGGCTGGAACCAACGTATCAGCGTTTCCTTTCCAAGGATCATTCCAGCGGGGGGGGGGGGGGGGGGTTCAAGCTGCAATGGGTAACAGCCCTATACTTATACCAGTTTGCACATCTAAACTTCAGTTGCTACCTAGATCCTTCGGGATGACGGATGCCTACTTTTGTTTTTGATGGTATCGTGTAGAATGATAAACTTTGATAAGAGTTTTCTGGCATGATAAAAAAAAATTTCGGTTACCGTTTTTCAGTTCTCAGATCACATATTAAAACGGTATAATTCAAGCAATGTTGAAAGAAATAAATAAACCAGCCAAGAACTACCAAAGATCAATCAGCATATTTCAGATATCCAAATTTAGCACAAAAAGAACCAAGCAACCTACTACTATCAACTAACATAGCATCTATAAATACGATAAAAATTTTATCTATACGTATCTAACATCTATCTGTTTCTCTCCTCATCTCCTTCCTATCTACAAATCAAATGCATCTCAACATTTTTCAACAATCTACAGTTACAACTACCTTGATCTATACACTATCATATCTATCGATCCTACCTCTCCTATCTACTTACTTCCCTCCTGACCACTCCATATACTAATCTATTATCTATCTCTCATTAGCATCCCTTTTCTCAAATCATCATATCTATCTACAATATATCTCGGTCCGATGTCACTCTGGTCCGTACGATCAAGACAATGCTAAATGATCTATACTATCTATCTATAATATTCATTATACATCTATCTTCTTCTCATGCAATCTACCTATCTCTTATCGTTACGGTATTATCTCAATCTCATCTTGTCATTATTATCTATTCTTATCTCTTAATTTAAAAATTCTACAATATTACTATACTAACTATCTAAAAAATTATTCTACATTATCTATCAATACCTAAAGTATGCGCACACGTGGACACCGAAAAAAATTGACAAACAAGATCCAATTCCCTTTTCAGTAGACTTCTCAAAATTTTGTTGAATTAGTTTGGCCAATGGTTTTTTGGTCGTGGCAACAGCTGTTTTTTGTGTTAAGCCAATGTAGGAGAGTGACCTAAGGGTCTGGAAGCATGTCCCTTGCTATTGTTTCCCTCTAACAATGAGCATCAGGTGTCCACGAAGGAACCCAGCTAAAACAAAGAAAGCTGTAACATGGCAGGTGGAGGAGATGTCTGGTTATGAAGTCAGAGAATTAGATAGTCGAACAGTACAAAACAATTGCATCTTGCAATTTATTTTTTCTAAATAAGGACTGTTGTCGTTAAACACCTTGAATAGACGTACTCGCCTATGTGATCAAACCTATCCTTCAAATTACAATTCTCTGCACGAACCAGATGCCAAACAGCAAGTTTGTATATATATATATCAATTCTTACCCTATTATTCTGCAATAATAAATATTCAAACAAATTTATCTTAAGGTGCGTCGGAGGAGCAGGGGAGGTGTGATTGAGAGAGAGGATAAGAAAATGTTTGGTAGTAGAGATTGACTGATCGATTTGATGATAGATGACGACGTAGGAGTGATCGAAGAGTATATAAAACAACTATTTTTTCTGGGGAAACTACCATCTTATACGATACGAGTGATGTATTGCTCAATCAATTTGGTCATTAATTAGTTAATCAATTAGTGCTTTAATAACAAATATCATAGTCACGATAGTGATAATGATAGATAATAAAAAAAAAATGATATTCACGATGATCATAATGATAATCAATGACAGAACGTATGCGCCAGTCACAGTAAAATAAAGAACAAGAAAGAGTTCCGCTTTCATCGAAGGAAAGTACTATCACAAATTCGTTCAGAAGTTAGTTCGCATGTGATCTTTTTGTCGGGGGACGTAAACAAGCTGTTTTTTCTGTTAAGCACAAATGTAGGGAAGTGCAGATAACTGGCGACTGATGAGGTAGCTAGGTCACCTTGCTGATTAGTTTTCCCCTCTGAGAGAAGCAGGCTCCAGGAGTTGTCTACCAGTAATGAATTCCGCGTGTCCTGGAAGGAAGGCGGAAAGGGGGCAGGTAGGGAGGGAAGTCTGCAGTTATGATTGCTGTTTCTGCTGCTGCTGTTGCTACAACTTACACCTTGCATTTTGTATTGTCTTGTCTTGTCT
>CM060327.1:61855967-61863467 GCA_030674155.1 Stramonita haemastoma | reverse complement strand
TCAGCTTATTATTACAATCTTCCATATCAGCTTATTATTACACTCTTCCATATCAGCTTATTATTACACTCTTCCATATCAGCGTATCATTACAATCTTCCATATCAGCTTATTATTACAATCTTCCATATCAGCTTATTATTACAATCTTCCATGTCAGTTTATTATCACAATCTTCCATATCAGCGTATCATTACAATCTTCCATATCAGCTTATTATTACACTCTTCCATATCAGCGTATCATTACAATCTTCCATATCAGCTGATTATTACAATCTTCCATATCAGCTTATTATTACAATCTTCCATATCAGTTTATTATCACAATCTTCCATATCAGCGTATCATTACAATCTTCCATATCAGCTTATTATTACACTCTTCCATATCAGCTTATTATTACAATCTTCCATATCAGCTTATTATTACAATCTTCCATAGCAGCTGATTATTACAATCTTCCATATCAGCTTATTATTACACTCTTCCATATCAGCTTATTATTACAATCTTCCATATCAGCTTATTATTACAATCTTCCATGTCAGTTTATTATCACAATCTTCCATATCAGCGTATCATTACAATCTTCCATATCAGCTTATTATTACAATCTTCCATATCAGCTTATTATTACAATCTTCCATATCAGCTTATTATTACAATCTTCCATATCAGCTTATTATTACAATCTTCCATATCAGCTTATTATTACACTCTTCCATATCAGCGTATCATTACAATCTTCCATATCAGCTTATTATTACAATCTTCCATATCAGCGTATCATTACAATCTTCCATATCAGCTTATTATTACAATCTTCCATATCAGCTTATTATTACACTCTTCCATATCAGCTTATTATTACACTCTTCCATATCAGCGTATTATTATAATCTTCCATATCAGCTTATCAGTAAACGAGCAGTTCATTAGCCGCTTCTGTTCTACACACAGGTGGAAAGTCAGGTATTTCCATGACAGATGCTGTCAGTCAGGTCACCAGTGGGTTGCAGAAACTCAGAAATGCTCAGCATAACACCAGAACTTCACAAACACAGAGCTTTTAAAAAAATGGCAAAGGTGTCCGAAAACCTAGGTGGTTGTAGGGAGCGAGGCATCAGAGACCTCAGCTTCTCTAAGGGTTGGCGCCCATCTCCTCTCCCTCGCTGCTTTACTTTCCCTGACCCTAAAGAGGGCAGGTAGCCATTTACAGCTGGGTGAACTGGGCGACTGTACTGAAGCCAAGGTGCGCAAACTGTTACCCATCCACTATGGTAACCACGCTCAATGCTGCTTGACTGGAGCTTGGAGAAAGCGAGTGCTTTGATCACTGAGCTGTCGCGTGCCCATAGCAGGACGATGCAGTGGGGCAATTGTTTGTTATTGTGAATTTACTAGCTCCTGCGGCAAACAGCCTGCTTTCTTGCTCCTGTGACATATCCTTGAGAAAATTGAAATAAAAGGCCTGACAATAAATACAGAAAGTGAACCAAAAATTTCTGCTCCTATCAAGATGAGTGCACATTGTCTCTCGTTAGATGACTTTTCTAAGTCCTGATTCCAAAGGTATTCAACCCAAACTATATGAAAATGACACCTGCGTCTTTAACAGCGCTGAAGGGGGGGGGGGGGTGTCTTGTTTGGCCTGCTGTTCGTTTGAGATCAATTCGTTCCTGAATAAATGTTGTTCCTGAATTTTTTTTATGGTTATCTGCCCAGTGAGGGACAATTTAAATAAGTGTATGCGTTTTCTATCGAGAAAGTTTAAAAGTTGCGCTCGATTACCTTTCTGCGTTGCTTGAAGCTTTATGCCTTCGTTTAGACGGCAAAGTTCTTGTTCATGTATTATTATGTCCTGTATGCTTTGGGTGCTGTTCTCTGTGTGTGTGTGTGTGTCGTATTATAGAGGGTGAATGGTGATCCCCAATAAGCATAATAATCCTCCTCATCATGGCGCAGCAGCGGCAGTAGCATTTTGTGCCTCATGGGCTGTTTTCCTAACTCCTGTACTGAGAGTTGGCCTGTTTTCTGGAGGTAGCATACACGTTACAGATGCTGCTGCTACTTTCCAAGATATCGTTCGTGTCTGTCAGTTTATTTTCTCTGCTTATACTATTCGTTGCTGTCTCTGTATCTGTCTGTCCCCGCGTCTCTCTCTCTCTCTGTCTTGTCTCTCTCTCTTCTCTGTCTCTCTCTCTCTGTCTCTCTGTCTGTCTCTCTCTCTCTCTCTTTGTCTCTCTCTCTCTCTTCTCTCTCTTGTCTCTCTCTCTCTCTCTCTCTCTTCTCTCTCTCTCTCTCTCTCTTCTCTTCTCTTCTTCTCTGCCCCTGCTGTGTCTCTCTCATCCGCCCTCTCCCTCCCAGTGACACAGAGTGCTGAAAGTGCCGAGTTCTGTAGAAATGAAGGTGTGTTCCCGTTGATGCTACAAGCGCAAAGCCAATGAATTACAATCTCTGATAGCTGTTAGTCTTACGAACAAATGATTAGCGTTTATCGCCAAATAAAAAAGAACGTTTTTATTATTATGTATGTTTGCACTTTTGATGTGATGTGTCTGATTGAAACATTTATGGATATAATATGTTATTGCTAAAATTACACGTGCTGCTATAATGTGTTTTTATGGCACACCTACACCAGCAGTTTTTAAGCATAGAGGATAATTATGTCATGTTGTGTTGTGTAGCGTGGTATGTTTAGCAGGAATGAATGCTGGCTTCATAACTATGTACAAGATGACTGATGCAAAATATTCTTTCTTTTTTTCTTTTGGTCTTTTACGTTAAGAGACCGTTAGGATCCCAACACTACAAGTTTTGTTTGTTTGTTTGTACATAATTATGTTCCTCCTGAGTGGTCCGCTTTCAATGAAGTTGTGATTTTGAAAATGGAATCCAGCAAACTGTTATTTCTTTACCTGGCTATACTAACAGATCCTGTGTAGAGACGTAAATAACAAGTGGTCCAGCATTTTTGTGAAACCGTTAGCTCGGCTGCAGATCTTGAAATACAAAAGTCAGTCAGTTAGCATCAGTCGGTGTTTGCATTTGTCACAAGGTTCTTTCTTGCAAAAAAGACAGTCGAACTGAGGAACTTTATCGACATATATAACGCATTTCATGGAGCAATTTTAAAGATAATCAGTGGTCTAGGGATAATCCAGCCACCTAGGAAAACTAGGCCAGACTATGTTTCGAAGAAAATGAATCCCAAGTGCTTTTTAAAATATCATTTATTTTACATACAGTCCCTGTACCCGTTATAGCAGTGAACGAAGAGAATATTTATGTGTTTTTTTATATCATCCACAACACCAGAATGGTGGTCTTGGTAAGAAAAGTATATTTGTAGCGAAGAAAACTGAAGAAAGAAGAAAAGAAAAGGATGGTGGCGCCGGCACCAGCGGTGGCACAGGCACTCTCTCTTGGAAGAGCAGCCCGAATTTCATGTAGTGAAATCTGCTTTGACTGAAGCAGTATATACAATACAGTACAATACAATACAAGACAATACAATACATTAAATACAAAACAAGACAAGACAAGACAATAAAAGACAATGCAGTTCAATGCAATACAATGCAATTCAATGCAATACAATACAACAATACCATAGCCGAAAGAATGTAGCGTTACGTTTTCAGAATCACTAATGTCGCGACAATGCCCCTTTTTTACGTCAATGTTTTCACAGCCCCTGATATATATAATATAGGCCTAATATTGGGTTTCATTAACTCATATAAGCCCTAAAAGGGGCTGGCCTTTTGTATATGTCAATGAGCTCAGTTTTACTTATCTATTTTATTTTATTTATTTATTTATTTATTCTTTTAAATCGAGGATAATGGAATAAGCACTCGTGTGCTTTTCTTACATCCAGTCCCTGTGTGTATGCAGTTTTTGTAAATCTTGTCATCTGTTCCCATCGGCACTCGATGGCCTACTCTTTCGAAAAGCGAAACAGGATTTAACGTGTGTGCAAGATGTTCTGCGTGCGCTCACACACGGGGCCTCGGTTTATAGTCTTCTCCGAAAGACTTGTGGGGAGAGTGGAGTCAGCACTGATGTTAACTCCAGGGGAAAAATCCCCTCGACCGGGAATCGAACCCGAATCGTCAAATTGCCAGCGCAATGTTCTGACCACTAGGCTGTCCCGTCGTGACTGATGTGTGTTGTTGTGTTGTTGTTGTGTGTGTGCAGCCAACTGTTACACAGTGTGACTGATGTTTGTTGTTTTTGGTGTGTTTCAGCCAACTGTTACTACAGTGGTGACTGATGTTGTTGTGTTGTTGTGGTGTGTTTCAGCCAACTGTTACTCTACAGTCGGGTCGCAAGTTACTATTGACCTATGGGGAGGGGCTCAGCCCTCGTGTCTGCGTCACCTGTACTTGTGAGGTCAGTGCTGCTCTTTTCCTGTATGTACTCACGCTTCAACTGCTTACCTATGCTCTCTCTCTCTACACACACGCACACATACACACACGCACGCATGGACACACGCACGCACTACACGCACGTAAGCACACACGCATACACACACACACGCAAGCACGCACGCACGGACACACACACGCACCACACACCCACATACGCACGCAGACACACGCAAACACACACAAACACACACATTTATACTTGTATGCATACTGACACGCATACATATGCATGCATACATACACACATACATACATATACACATACAGACATACGTACCTACGTATTTATGTGAATAAATACACATCTACGTAACTATGTATGTACACACGAACACACACACACACGCACGCACGCGCGACACGCACGCACACACACACACACACACACACACACACACACTACACACACACACACACACACACTATCTCTCTCCACTCTCTGTCTGTCTGTCTGTCTGTCTGTGTCTGTCTGTCTGTCTGTCTGTCTGTCTCTCTCTCTCTCTCTCTCTGTCTCTCTCTCTCTCTCTCTCTGTCTCTCTCTCTCTGTCTCTCTGTCTCTCTGTCTCTCTGTCTCTGTCTCTCTCTCTCTCTCTCTCTGTCTCTCTCTGTCTCTCTCTGTCTCTCTCTCTCTCTCTCTCTCTCTCTCTCTCTTTCTCTCTTCTCTCTCTCTCTCTCTCTCTCTCTCTCTCTCTCTCTCTCTGTCTTGATGGACAGTCAGTTGGGGACTATCCAATATCTCTCAGATCCAAAGACACTCATAACCGCCGCGAGCTCAAAGATGTATGGGTCTCGGAGTTCTCTTCTTCGTTTACTGGACTACCAACGCTTCTCCTTTCCCCCATCCCCCCAAACCTCTGTCCTTGGAAAGTGATAGTAGCAAGAGCGTGGCTGATGGTGTAGGTTGAGGTTCGGTGATTCACCAGTACAGAGATCAATACATCGGTGGATCGGTGGTCTAGGAGGTAACGCGCCTTGCCTAGAAAGCGAAAGTCCGGGTCAGAGTGTGTGGTGGTTCAAATCCTGTTTGGGCCAAAAAACTTTCCCCCCATCCATTAGACCATGAGTGATGGTCTGGGTGCTAGTCTTTTGGATGAGACGATAAACTGAGGTCCCGTGTGTTATACATCACTATTTAGTGCATGTAAAAAAAAAAAAAAACACGGCAACAAGGGGGTTGTCCCTGGCAAAATTCTGTAGAAAAAAACACTCTGATAGGGAAACAAATACATTTGCAGACAGGAAAAAAATGGGTAGACGCTACGCTTGGGGCAACGCGCTCTCTCCGGGTAGAGCAGCCCGAATTTCACGAAGAGAAATCTGCTGTGACATAAAGTGGTATAAATAAATAAAAATAAATCGATAAATAAATAAATAAATAAACACGTTCAGCCTGAAGGTATGCTTCAGTTTTGGTCAGCCACACCGTTTCTTTGGGAGAAGCCACATGGAGCCAAGTAGATAAGAAACCCCCATGAAAATCATCATGGCTGGCTGACTTCAAAATTTTGTTTGCACCTGACCGTATAACGACGAGGGATCTTGTACTCTCCCATGACAACTTTTGTGCAGACCTACCCAATGTCTTTCTCTTACTCGCCTGCGTGCATGGGTAGGCGCTCTCTTGTGGCGACACGCTCTCCCGGGGAGAGCAGCCCGAATTTCACGCAGAGAAATCTGCTGTGACATAAAGTGGTATAAAATAAAAATGATAAAATGCATGTACGCACACGCATACACAGGAAAGTGACAGACATATCCCAGAAACACGCCGGTGTTTCGAAGCAGAAAAAGACCAGGCCTACACCTGAGCCTGCCCATGACACAGGGTTGTCCTGTGGGTCCAGCAGGCTGATGAAGTGGTGTTTCCCTTCCAACAGACGCGTTCTGTGCTCGCTGTAGGCCTGGCGCTTCCCGGGGAAAGCTGGGCATGCAGGGCAGACCGTGTTCTGTTGGATTCTCCGGTCGTTGGCCTCCTCCGTATCCGGGTTTTACAACTAGCTATAGTGAGCTAGCTGCTTTTGTGTTCTGTGCGTGCGTGCGTGTGTGTGTGGTGTGTGTGTGTGTTGTGGGGGGGGGGGGGGCATTGATGTTTATGTCAACGTTAAAAGATAGGGTGTAAAATTGAAGCCGTATAGGGTGAGGTGGTGATAGTGGGGGGGAGTGGATTGGGGGGGGGGGGGGGGTTCTCTATTCGAAAAAGTCTTGCGCCACCAGATTTTAGTTTTTCGTTGAGCCTTTCATATCGCCTTTTCAAAAAGAGGTAGTGTACGTGCCTGGAAAGAGGGAACTGGGTTTGATCCCCATTTGTACACGAATTTGCGCCCCCCCCTTCCCCCAATGCATTAAAAAAAACTAACACCTTAATCTTAGACTGTTTCAGAGGACTTAAAATTTTAGCAACACCAAGTGGAACACGTTTTGTGTAATCCCATGGTAGTTCACGTGAGGTACAGCATTGATTTCTGTTATAGACAATTTACGGGTAAAGCAGCCCCCCCCCCTCCCCGAAACCCCTAAACAAAAATTAAACAACATCCCAAAAACAAACAAAGAAAGCAAAACGCGAACAAACAAAAAACAAATACAAATGAACAAACAATGCCGATAAATCTGGGTATATAGGCCTTAGAGATCTATAAGAAAGCTCCAACCAAACAGCACACCCTTTTATTTTATTATGTTAGAAGCTTTATATTATCGGTCATTTTTTCAAGGTCGGACTATTTCAAACCGCAGTTTATGATTACAGCAACGGAACTTTGCAAAGACAAAACCGCACATTTCTAGTAAACAGCCATGTAGTTTTCCTGCTTGTAGTCATGCTCAGAATCAATACAGAACAAAGCTCTTCTGCTGTTTTCTCAATTGTCGGCCTTTTTTTTTTGTATCAACGCTTTCCGAAGAAAACATGCTGTTTCTGCACACAAGAATCAGTGATGAAAAATTGTCCTAGTCACAGTCAAAAGCAGTGGACGAGTTTTCTCCTTTGCTCCCTCATTTTTCTGTGCTGTTTTCTCACCGGCCATTTCGATCTCTCCGCCCCAGCTATACCTAGG
>CM060327.1:61830967-61850967 GCA_030674155.1 Stramonita haemastoma | reverse complement strand
TGGTACAGCGTCGGCTGTGGCTGGCCAGTCCGATACGGGAATGACAGACAGTCCCTATGGCAGAGGGCACAGATGAAGTCTGACGCTGGTCTGTCTGTCTGGTCTGCAGCCTTTCTTCTCAGTGTCTTTGCCTCATGCTGCTGAGCAAGTGTCTCTTGGAACTTGGAGAAACCTTTCTGCACAGTCTGTCTCCAGGCTGACCGTTCGAGGGCTGTTGCTTCCCAGTTGTTCTTGTTGGTGTTCAGGGTTTTTAAGTCCCTCTTGCACGCGTCTTTGAATCGCAGCTGTGGTCTGCCTGGTGGACGTTTTCCCTGCATAACTTCTCCATAGAGGAGGTCTTTAGGGATCGGTCTGTCGGCCATGTACACGAGCCAGCGCATACGTCTCTGTTTCAGCAGTGTGTACATGCTGGTGCATCCAGCTCTTTCCAGGACAGTGTTGTTTGGGACCTTTTTGAAGAGATGGCCATTTCGTGTCTGTAAGATCGGATGACAAAACAATATTTTAAAAAGCGCATGCACACAGGTGTTGTTCTTAGACACATTCCCGAAGTCGGAACGCAGCTACCTTAATGGAGGGCAAAACCGGTCGGAAATGCAAAATCTCACCATTGGTGAACCTCGGAACTCTAGTCGGGAAAGAAGGAAAAAGAACAGGAGAAAATGGTTAAAAACAAAAAATAACCCAATCATAATTTCTTCTAGACGTCAGAGCATAAGAATGGGGAGATTTTTTTCCTTTGGGGTGGTTCTCTATGGTATTTCAGCTCAATCCCGCGTCGAATCGGGCAGGAGTCGTGAATGTCAAATGATACAACATTTCTGTGGTTGACAATTGCTTACCCACCCATCATCAGTACCAGCACATGACAGGAACGGGCGTTCTTCATTCCTGTTGCCAGTCTTGAGACACGAAGGTTCCATAACCAGCAGTTATGTGTATGACAGACATGGGGTGGATATAGATCCCGAGTGACTCAAAAACCCCAACAAAAAGGATCACCAGCATGGAGGAAGCCAAATGTCGTTAGTTTTTATCATTCGGTAACTCAGTGAGCAAGCGATCGAAGGCATTCAAAGGTCGCAGAGAGCGGTGAAAGGTTACTTACTTACTCTTGAGTAATGTTGGTACACAGCCTTAGTGCTGGGTCGTTCTCCTACATACATACATACATACATACATACATACATACATACATACATACATACATACATACATACATACATACATACATACCTACCTACCTACCTACCTACCTACCTACCTACCTACCTACCTACCTACCTACCTACCTACCTACCTACCTACCTACCTACCTACCTACCTACTTATCTACCTACCTACCTACCTACCTACCTACCTACCTACCTACCTACCTACCTACATACATACATACATACATACATACATACATACATCCATCCATCCATGCATGCATGCATGCATGCATGCATGCATGCATGCATACATACATACATACATACATACATACATACATACATACATACATACATACATCCTTTGATTGTGATGCTTGGTGGCGTACTTAAGAGAAGTTTCATAGAGTCCTTGGCTCTTTTTTTTTCTTCATTTGTTTGAGGTTTCATGATGTTACCCTTGAAAAAGCAACCATCCTCTCGCAAAGGTAGGGGCGGATTGCAGACTGATCAGATAGTTTTAACGTGAAATGTTTTTTTCCGATGAAATCTGGCTTCTGTTTTATACTGATCAAATAGTTTTCATGTGAAATGTTTTCCCCCCGATCAAATCTGGCCTCTACTGAACACATATTAGACATATTTCACATGAAATGTTAGGTATAAGCAAAAAAATATCAACACTGGCTTCTTTTACACGCCCATCCGATAGATTTGGTGTTATTGTTTGGTTCAATAAACACTGGCTTCTTCTGAGGTTTGGGGGAATGAGGCAGATACAAGTACTGGTATTCCAAAGTATCTCACACTACCTCCACGAATGCTGCTTTCAAAGTGTTGCTCAGCTTCCAGGGTCAGCACCATTGACATCGCTATCTCTTGGCTTCCAGGGTCAGCACCATTGACATCGCTATCTCTTGGCTTCCAGGGTCAGCACCATTGACATCGCTATCTCTTGGCTTCCAGGGTCAGCACCATTGACATCGCTATCTCTTGGCTTCCAGGGTCAGCACCATTGACATCGCTATCTCTTGGCTTCCAGGGTCAGCACCATTGACATCGCTATCTCTTGGCTTCCAGGGTCAGCACCATTGACATCGCTATCTCTTGGCTTCCAGGGTCAGCACCATTGACATCGCTATCTCTTGGCTTCCAGGGTCAGCACCATTGGTATCGCTATCTCTTGGCTTCCAGGGTCAGCACCATTGACATCGCTATCTCTTGGCTTCCAGGGTCAGCACCATTGGCATCGCTATCTCTTGGCTTCCAGGGTCAGCACCATTGACATCGCTATCTCTTGGCTTCCAGGGTCAGCACCATTGGTATCGCTATCTCTTGGCTTCGGGCCTGTTTTCAAACAAAGTGTGGAGTACACAAATCTGACATGGTCTGAACTCCCCCCTCCCCGCCCCCCAACCACCACCAAATCACATATCCTCGTTCTAATTAAATGTCGTAAAAAAGCTAAAATCGTAAAATTGTCGTCTCTCAATTTTGTTTACAAAATCACCACGATATCGATTATTTTCCTGTGTACTTAGAAGGAGGAAAAGGCCAGCGAGCATGTGTGCCTGACCTGAATTCGTGATGGAATGCGAAATCTAGGTGGCAGTTTGTGTGCAGAGAATCCGAATGCAAGAGGGTTGACCACCTATGCCTGGGGGGAATTTGCATCCAAAATCTTCCCTCTAGGCCTCCTACCAGAGTTTCAGACTATTTCGACCCATTCTAGATCCTGGCTTAGTTATCAACTTACGCCTGTAACAGCGCCCTGGGAGCTAGCTGGTCGCTGGTGTGAAGGCCGAGGGGATTTTTCCCCTGGAGTTAACATTAGTGCTGACTCCACTCTCCCCAAAAGTCCTTCGGATGAGACTATAAACCGAGGCCCCGTGTGCGAACGCACGCAGAATATCTTGCGCACATGTTAAATCCTGTTCCGCTTTTCGTAAGTGTAGGTCATTGTGTGCCGGTGGGAACAGATGACATTTACAAAAAACTACATACACTCGGGGACTGGATGTAAAAAAAAAGCATATGAATGCTTATTCCACTATCCTCGATATAAAAGAATAAATAAGAATAAATAAAGAACAAATATGAATGCAGTGAGTCAGGAGAGACGTTGCTTAATACCACTGCAGTAACCCCCAAGCATTCCTGTGACTGGCGGCCTGATGGTGTCTGATAGCAGCAGAGCTGTGGCGAGTGTTGGCTGAATGAATGAACTAGCTCTTCAGGGAGCCAGGGGGAGGGGGGCTGTGTACTGTGGAGGGGGAGTAGGGCAGCCAAGGAAGGAGTTGCCGCATTGTGAAGGCGCAGAAAATAAGAGACATAAATAACAATAGAAACAAAAGTCAAGAACAGCTTTGTTAAAACCTGTGTAAACTTTTTTTCTTTTGCGAAGGAACACTCACATGCGCATACGCACGCGCTCGCACACACACACACACACACACACGCACGCACGCGCGCACGCACACACACATGTCTCACACACACACTCTCTCTCTCTCTCTCTCTCTCTCTCTCTCTCTCTCCTCTCTCTCTCTCTCCTCTCTCTCTCTCTCTCTCTCTCCTCTCTCTCTCTCCTCTCTCTCTCTCTCTCTCTCTCTCCTGTGTCTCTCTCTCCATGCTCCTTTACCTTCTCAGCCTCTCCTATCCTTCTGTTTCCTAACTCAGGTCATATGGCCAGGCTGAGGACAGACAGACTGACAAGACAGACAGACAAACAAGGCAAGACAGACTGTTTTGTTTGTCTGTCTTGTCAGTCTGTCTTGTCTTGTTTGTCTGTCTTGTAATTGTCAGTCTGTCTTGTCTTGTCTGCTTTGTTTGTCTGTCTTTCTGTCTGTCTTGTCTGTCTGTTTTGTTTGTCTGTCTGTCTTTCCGTTGTCTTGTCGTCTGTTCTTGTTGTCTTGTTTGTCTGTCTGTTTTGTCTGTTTTCGTTTGTCTTGTCTGTCTTGTCTGTCTGTTTTGTTTGTCTTTCTGTCTTGTCCTTTGTCTGTCTGTTGTTTTGTTGTCTCTGTCTGTCTGTCTGTCTTTTTGCTTGTCTATGTCTTCTGTCTGTCTTGTCTGTCTGTTTTGTTGTCTGTCTGTCTTTCTGTCTGTCTTGACAGACTGCTGAAGAGGTGGATGTTCTGTTTCAGAATCGGTCAGATGGTGTGTGAACGCCAGGACCCCGAGGAGAGTTGTGCCCCCTTAAACTGCCCGGAATCCGAGAGGCTGCAGATCGAGGGCCAGTGCTGTCCTGTCTGCAAAGGTCAGTCCCTCTCCCTCCTCCTCCCTCCTCCTCCTCCCTCCCTCCCCCTCTATCGCATTATAAGTCTTCTTCTTCTTCTTCTTCTTCTTCTTCTTCTTCTCTTCTTTCTTCTTCTTCTTCTTCTTCTTCTTCTTCTTCTCTTCTTTCTTCTTCTTCTTCTTCTTCTTCTTCTTCTTCTTCTCTCTCTCTCTTCCTCTCTCTTCTTCTCCTTCGCCTCATCATCATCACAACCATCATCGTCGCATCATCATCATCGTCGTCGTCGTCATCATCATCATCATCATCTCATCAGCATCATCATCACATCATCATCATTTTCGTTGTCATCTTCTACTTTACTATCACCATCACCATCGACGTTATTGTCTAAAGTGTTTTATGATCATCAAAGTTTCTTTCCTTCCACTTTCGTTAACAAAAGAAGGCTTTTTCTGTTTTCTCTTTCATGTGTGTCTTTCATATGTGCGTGCATTGTGGAGTGGATTGGTTTAAAATTCGTTGATTTGGACGTTGCCTTTGTAGGATACATAGGGCCACAGCTAATGTTAGTTTATGCTTTGTTTATCAATTAATTTATTTCGGTGACGAATGTGCCCTGGCATTCGGAGATAAACCATATCAAAGCCCGTACAGTGCCAAGATCTGAGCGCTAATGAATCAAACGGGACTAGGGCAATGGCTTTCATCGCTGGGATTTCAACATTTCTGTACGCCTGCCTGTCCTCCTGAGAGAAGAAAGTAACAAGAAGGCGCACGTGAACTTCACCGCCAACATAGCGGGTTGCGCTACAGCCCAGGATATCAGGCCGCGTTGACAGCTTGTTTTGAACAAATCGTTCTTGTCAGTTTTTCTCTGTCATTCTGCTCCCTATTCTATCTAGCCGAGGAAAATTCGCCCCCAGATAACCCATCCCTCCCTCTGACAGCTTGTATGTCAACTATCTCACACCCTGACACCGTGTTTAGCGTCTGGCGTTTGCAAACAAAGTTGAGAAGCTGTAATTGTGAAGGTTACAGTCATATGTCGTCTGTATATAGAAGCCAGTGTAATCTGGGAGATAACTTTTCCTTAAAGGGGAAGAAAAAAAGTATTTCTATGTTTGGAAACAAGAAGTTATACTGAATTTTGCTGCAGACATCAAGTTAAAATCGGAATTCTTGTCAGTACAGTGCACAAATATGTTTCATTTGCTTTTTTTTTTTTTTTTTCAGGCTGTTCAGAAATGCATCAGATTAGAATAATACCTCGTCATTTTTTTAATCTATTTTTGTTCTTGCATGTATGTGGGTAAAGTTAAACAAGCCACATTGTACAATTTAATCACGCAGTTCAACTGTCAGTGGGACACAAGATTATCTTTTAAGCTTTAAGTAGACTTGTGACATGCGAACTTTCAAATATCATTGTGGAGTTTTAGAGAGAAGAAGAACGAACATGATCATGTCTTCACACTAGCTTCCTCCTCTTCATCATGTGTTCTTTTTTCCACCATAATTATAATGAATAATTCAGACTCGCATGCATTCATTAAGATAGTATAAACCGAAAACAGACATTAAGGTGAGAAAGGTATCAATTTTTGGACTGAGCCATTGAATTCATCTTCTCATCTGCTTCATGTAAATAGAAAAACAACTGCTGCAGTCGATCCCACTGTTTCTTCCTTACTGTTCGGTCAGTCATAGGACGAAGAAGCCCGGCTCCAGCACAAAAGGCCTAGAGATATGATCATAATAATATTATGTTCGCTGTTTTCCAGCTTAGCGAAACGACACATGACAGTTTTATATTAAAATTGCCATGTTTCGTTTCGCTAACTGGAAAACACTGAAGATAATCATGTTAGAATACCGGAATCGTCACACACACACACACACACACACACACACACACACACACACACACACACACACACACACACACACACACACACACACACACACACACACACACATATATATATAATATATATAAATATATATATATATATATATATATATATATATATATATATATATATATATATAATACATATACACACACGCACGCAGAGCACGCACACACGCACATATTTTCTTTGTCTCAAACTAAGATGTTGTTTCTAAAAAATATTTTTAAAAGAGGAACAAATTATTGAGCTTAAGTCCTTTAAAAAAACAACAACCATACATAAGGGAAAAAAGCATACCACTGATGACGTGTAGCAAGTCTAAGCGGTATGGGGATGACGGAGGGGTGACGTCATCAGCGCTGACGTCAAAGTCAAAACCAAAATTTTATTTCCAGACGGTACATTGAGTAAGCAATAAATTGCCATGAGTAAGCAATAAATTGCTATGTTTCGTTCCGCTAAGCTGGAAAACACTGAAGATAATCCTGTCAGAATACCTGCGGAATTGGCACAGGTGGTAGGTAGGTGTAGGAGTGGCTTTGCAATGGACGGAGGGTGAGGAGAGTGGCCTGATTCGGATGAGACTTTAAACCGATGCCCCGTGTGCGAACGCACGCAGAACATCTTGCACACACGTTAAAACCCCGTTCCGCCTTTCGGAAGAGCAGGCCATCGTGTGCAGGTAGGAGCGGATGACAAAATTATCCAAAAAAAAAAAAAAATAAAAAACCAGCATGCACACAGGTGT
Organism: Stramonita haemastoma; assembly: GCA_030674155.1. Lineage (NCBI taxonomy): Eukaryota > Metazoa > Mollusca > Gastropoda > Neogastropoda > Muricidae > Stramonita > Stramonita haemastoma. The sequence continues at coordinate 61,843,914 of CM060327.1, read as the reverse complement.
CGTGTTTAGACACCATCCCTGAGGAAAAAATAAAATAATGGGTAGGCGCTGCACTTGTGGCGACGCGCTCTCCCCGGGGAGAGCAGCCCGAATTTCACGCAGAGAAATCTGCTGTGACATAAAGTGGTATAAATAAATAAAATAAAATAAGATAAAGATGTTTGTTTGTTGCAGGGACGGACTTCTGCTCGTTAGGGCACGAGTGTCACCGCAATGCCAGCTGTGTCAACCTGGCCACACAGTACGCCTGTCAGTGTCACACCGGCTTCCAGGGCGACGGCAAGCATTGCACAGGTCAGTCAGTGCTTTGGGGCTTTGTTTTTTATGTATTATTTATCTGAATTCTTTTTGTTTGTTTGTTCGTCTTTGGCTCAATGTTCCACCCTCTCCTCTGTTTTTTAGTTTTCTCTCTTTCATGCTTTTCTTTAAGTTTTTGCTGTTGTACTTCTTTTTTTTCTTTTCTTTTTTTGCATTTATTTTTCTTTCTTTCTTTCTTTTTTACTTTCCTTCCTTCCCTCCTTCCTTCCTTCCTTCCTTCCTTCCTTCCTCCATTCCTTCATGCCTTCTGTCTTTTCCTTCTTCTCCTTCTTCTTCATCACCCTCTTCTTCTCCCCCTCCTACTCCTCCTACTCACACTCTGTCCTCTTAACTACACCTCGTGCTCTTCCGCATTTTTCGTCTCCTCCTCCTCTCTCTCTCTCCTCTCTCTCTCTCTCTCTCTCTCTCTCTCTCCTCTCCTCTCTCTCTCTCTCTCCTCTCTCTCTCTCTCTCCTCTCTCTCTCTCCTCTCTCTCCTCCTCCCCTCTCCCTCTCTCTCTCCTCTCTCTCTCTCTCTCTCTCTCTCCTCTCTCTCTCTCTCCTCTCTCTCTCCTCTCTCTCTCTCTCTCCTCTCTCTCTCCCCCCCCATCATTCCTCTGCATGCTAGGTAAAGATACAAGATCTGCATCCACCCACGCTTACTGATACGTGTCCTGGTCTAGTTTGCATCTGTTGATTCTGTCTCCTCTCTCTGTTGTTCCTACCTCCACTGTCTTTCACCACGGTTTGTGTGAGGTGGGTTCCTTTAATTCTCTCTCTCTCTCTCTCTCTCCTCTCTCTCTCTCTCTCTCTCTCTCTCTCTCTCTCTCTCTCTCTCTCTCTCTCTCTCTCTCTCTCCTCTCTCTCTCCTCTCTCTCTCTCTCTCTCTCTCTCTCTCTCTCTCTCTCTCTCTCTCTCTCTCTCTCTCTCTCTCTCTCCTCTCTCTCTCTCTCCTCCTCTCTCTCTCTCTCTCTCTCTCTCTCTCTCTCTCTCTCTCTCTCTCTCTGGCATTTTTTGGTGGAAAAAGAAGTCAGTACACGGGTGGTATGATGAAACATTATACTGTTCCATACATTCCATTTATTATTATCATCATACATTATACTCTGTTCCATGCGCCCATTCATCCCCCCCTCCCCCCCCCCCCCGGTAACATACCTCACAGGCAGGAAAAGAGCTGACTTTTTGGGGTAGGTGAAAAGAATGTTCCTATCGTTTATGTAAAAATTCAACCTACATATATTTAAAAAAAAATTATACCACTTTATATCACAGTAGATTTCTCTGCGTGAAATTTGGGCTGCTCTCTCCGGGTAGAGCGCGTCGCCACAAGTGCAGAGCCACCATTGTTTTTCTGTCTGCAATCGCATTTGTTTCCCTATCAGAGTGGCCTTTGTTCTACAGAATTTTACCAGAGACAACCCACTTGTTGCCTTGGGTTCTTTACGTGCCTTAAATAATGATGTGTAACACACTGGACCTCGGTTTATCGTCTCACCCGAAAGACTAGCACCCAAACCACCACTCATGGTCTCATAAACCGAGGCCCCGTGTGCGAACGCACGCAGAACATCTTGCGCACACGTTAAATCCTGTTCCGCTTTTCGTAAGAGTAGGCCATCGTGTGCCGGTGGGAACAGATGACAAGATTTACAAAACTGCATACACACGGGGACCGGATGAAAAAAAGCACATGATTGCTTATTCTGTTATCCTCGATATAAAAGAATAAATAAATAAATAAATGGATGGGAGAAAAGTTTTGGGCCCAAACGGGATTCGAACCACCAACGCACACTCCGACCCGGACTTTTTCGCTCTCTAGGCAGGCATGTTAGTTATCTCTAGACCACCGATCGCTTTTCTGTACCGTGCGCTCATGACCATGCTGCCATCTCTTAGCTAGCTACCTTTAGTGTGGTGTGTTGTGTGTGTGTTGTGTGTGTGTGTGTGTGTGTGTGTGTGTGTGTGTGTGTGTGTGTTGTAGGAGAGAGAGAGAGAGAGAGAGAGAGAGAGAGAGAGAGAGAGAGAGAGAGAGAGAGAGAGAGAGGAGAATAGGAAATAATGCTGAACAGGTCAGGCAAAAGGTCCTAACTGACCCCAGGCTTCCAGATATGTCTACTAAGGTTTTGCACCCACAGCGCCACAGCAAATGCCGCAGGTGCGCCTGTCTGTCTGTCTGTCTGTTAGAGAGATATTGGAATTCTGCTGAAGCTTGCATCAAGACACAGGCAGATAAGAGTGAATAAGGCTAGGTGTGTGTATGTGTGTTTGTGTGTGTGTGTGGTGTGTGTGCGTGGTGCGGTGTTGGTGTGTGTTGTGTGATGTGTGTCAAAATTTTCAAGTTCAAAATGTGTGTGTGTGTGTGTGTGTCTGTGTGTGTGTGTGTAAGTGGAAAGGGGGGGGTGGGGGGTGGGAGGGAAAGCGAAAGGAGCATAAAGAGTTCAACTTCCAATCTGAGTCGGAGGTGGTTTGTTTTTTGTTTGCATGTTAATTCTTTTCTGTTGTTAGATGTTTTTGTTTATTTTATTTAAGCTTAACGTCGCCAGCCATTTCCTTACAGATTTGTTTAACACATGCTGCGATCCAGAAAGGTAGGGAAGGGAGTAGCGACAGGTAAAGGAGGGATGACACACACCAGAATTTGGGGCAGTTAATTTCTCTCTCTCTCTCTCTCTCTCTCTCTCTCTCTCTGTCCTCTCTCTGTCTCTCTCCTCTCTCTCTCTCTCTCTCTCTCTCTCTCTCTCTCTCTCTCTCTCTCTCTCTCTCTCTCTCTCTCTCTCTCTCTCAGTTTTACTACAACCACCACTTTACCTCACAACAACCGTCCCTCCCCCGTACCCCTATTTCTCAGAGGTAGGTGTGTATGTATGTGTGCGTGTGTGTGTGTGTGTGTGTATGTATGTGTGCGTGTGTGTGTGTGTGTGTGTGTGTGTGTGTGTGTGTGTGTGTGTGTGTGTGTGTGTGTGTGTGTGTGTGCGCGCGCGCGCGCGTATGTGCGTGCGTGCGTGCGTGTATCCTCTCTGGAATCTTTGATCGCTGTTATTCCTGACTGTGTTTTTCGTTTCTCTACATAATGATCTACAATTCATCTACAATTTATCTACAAATTCCCCACCTCGAACTTTTGCCTTCTGTAAGCAGGCAGCGACACTCCCACAGACTTGAGGAAAAAGGAGAAACAGAAGGATGGACAAGGAAACAGTGTTTTGGAAAGACAGAGATAAGAAATCATCTCCAAAGCTAAAGCATCATTGTCGTCGGCAAGCCCTTTTTGCGGTGGGTTTTGGAAATGCGAACACGGCCTAATCCACATGCACCCTGTGTGTACGTTAAGTTCACCTTGCCCGAGAGGTACGGCATGAAACAAAAAGCTATTTAGTGCAGTGCTCCATCGTGTCCTCAGAGAGGAGAGAAGGACGCCATGCGGTGTAGTTTAGAACAGTTGTTGAAGAACATGCACCCCTGAATATCGCAGCGGCACTACAGGGCATTTCTGTGTCGTGTTTGGTTGTTTTTATTTGAGGACTTAGGTATAGGTAAAGGTGTCTCATAACCTTTGTGGTCGTAGGGGAGTGAGGCATCAGAGACCTCAGCTTCTCTAGGGGCCAGCATGTTGAGGGCGGCGCTCATCTAGTCTCCCTCGCTGTTTTACCTTCCCTGATTCCAAAGAGGGCAGGTACCCATTTACAGCGTGGTGAACTGGGGGAACTGTACTGAAGCCAAGGCGCGCAAATGGTCACCCATCCAACTGGTAACCACGCTCGACGCTGCTTAACTTGGCTGGGGGAAAGCGAGCGCTCTGACCACTGAGCTATCCCGTACCTTCGGATAGAGTGCATCATTATTCTGGGTGATCCCTAGGGTGTTAAACTAAGGAACGCCTGGCAGAACAAACCCAATGTCAACACACTCACAGCAGTAGTCGTTTTGGACACCAGAATCGATAAAAGCGGAGATTTCAACCCCAAATAAAGCAGAGCTTTAAGAAAAAAAAGCGAGGCAGTTTCAGAGGAGGCAGGAGGGGGCAGGTTGTTAAAGGAACATAAAGAGCTAGGGCTGTACTGCCTTGTTTGCTTGTTTCTTTTCCCCATCTTGTTCTTTCTGTGAGAGAAAGGAAGGGAGGGGAAAAACCAGGTGATATTCAGACGAGAGACAGGCTTTTATTTTTGATTCAAAATCCTGCTTGCGTGGCGAGAACATGATCTGTGGTTCTTTTCTGTGTGTTATCAAGGCCTGTTGTGGCTGGGGGTGCCAAGCCAAACACGCAGTGTGTACACAGGGCTCTGGGGGCCAGTGTAGGAACGAACGGCAGCAGTCTGGGCTGTTTCGCCCTCCTCCTCTGTCCTTAGTGCCATCGTTTACCTTAAAGCAGTGCTGTTTTCTTTGGCACAAAGAACGCAACAGTAGCGGAAGAAATTTCTGAGTGTTTTGTGCCATTATCCTCTCACTAAAAGGGACAGGCGTCTGCTAAAGACCCCACTATAGCAAAATTAGCTGTTTGTAAGTCTGTTTCTATTTTCTGCATGAAGGATTTTCTTTTTTTTAAATTTTATTCTTGTTGTTTCTCAAAGTGTCCTTGTGTTCAGAATAATCCACATCAAGCTTGACCATTTCATTCAACGGTGAGGCTAAGGAACTGAGCCTTGCTTTATGTCGCTTTACTTCAAACAGCTACACATAAGCTGACTACCTGCGTGGTACTTTATCCTGCAAGTGTTTGTACTATTTCCTCACTGCTTTAAGCAGTGCTTCTTCTCCCGTTTAAAGCTCAGCTGTGAGCTCCTGTGTTTGTTTTGAGGACAGCAGACAGGCGTCTTCTTGGCCCACTGGGGATGTTAATTGAAAATCCCTCAAGAAATGAAAGAGTGATGAAGGCCAAACAGGTGGGCCTTTCACCTTCCATCATGGCATGCCTACTGAATGCTCCACATTGCCCACCTGTTCAGCAGACGTACATTTCTCAATGGAGTAAAGTTTTGAGATGTGTGTAGAGTCAGAATATGAAAAGGTTTTCGTGGTTTTCAACATGTGCATTGTCATAACACACCTTTTAACATTTTGAACTACAGGAAGGTGTCCCAAACGTAAAAGGACTAGACATCGTTCGGTTACTTTATTCAATTAGCCCTGTTGTTGATTGATTTATTAATTCTTTTATATCGAGGATAATGGAATAAGCACTCATGTGCTTTTTTTTTTTTTTTTTACATCTTTATTTATCTATTTATTTATTTATTTATTACTTATTTTATTCTTTTATATCGAGGATAATGGGATTAGCACTCATGTGCTTTTTTTCATCCAGTCACCGTGTGTATGCAGTTGTATAAATATTGTCATCTGTTCCCACCGGCACACAATGGCCTACTCTTACGAAAAGCAGATCAAGATAAGATAGGAATGACCTCTCACAGATGTTCCTTAAAGACGTGATGGAGGAAGGTTTGGCAAGGCGAGGCAGAGTTAAGTTGCGTGCTAGAGAGGAATGTCCAGTGGCTCCTACTCTGTCATTCTTGCATGCAGTGTTTTTAAACCCCTTCTAAAAACTCAAGGGTTATGCCTTCTGTTTGGACATGAAATCAGTCATTTTCCAAGTTGGTTGTTAATCTTTTGTTTGAAGGCTAGACTTTCCAATTTTCTGCTAGCGTTTCATTCTGCAGACTTAGTTTGGAGAAATATGAAGGGTTTTGCCGGCTGTATTGGTCGGGTGTAAACATGCTTTGTTTATAATAACAAATACGGGAAAAAGATCGTAATTATGTGCTTTTGCTGGAAGCTGATTTGAATGGTACAAATTTAACGTTTCTGTCTCATTTCGAGAATCGATGGCAGGTGAATAGATTTTTGTCTGTCTTGAAATTTCTTAATTAAAAAGTTAGGGTTTTTTTTCTCTCTCGAAAATGAGCCATGTGTACAGAGTTCTATCCAATCTTATCATATAACTATGATTGTTTTGTTTTAAACAACATACACCCCCCTCCCCCCCCCCACCATCTCTCTCCTTCTCTTTAACCTACACGCGCCCACTCTCAAAGCAACACCCGCATCCACATCCAACGTACCAGCCCTGTACTGCAGGCGTTTAGCTCGAGCAAAACATCCCCAATAAATATTCAAAACAGAAATAAAGCCTCCAGCGAAATCCTTGCTGGGCGGAGGTGGCGGGAGCTCTACTCTCCAGAATCCAGCGGGGAGATGCTATGCGGTGTGTGTATTTGGACTGTTTGGGGCCGGAGGGGAACTGTGTTTAAAGCGGGCTAATTTTCCCGCCCTGTGTGTACAGTTCTCCGCGTGTTTACTGCACGCTACACCGACCGCCGGCGTCTGGGGTCTGGCTTAGAGCTTGCACTCTAGGGGAGAGGTCGTAGTCCTAATGAGTTGGGGTAGATATCGCGTAGAGGTGTGTGCTATTTATTCTTTTATTTATTTGTTCTTTTTTTATTTCGAGGATAATGGAATAAGCATTCATATGCTTTTTTTTTTTATACATCCAGTCCCCGCGAAATCTTGTCATCTCTTCCTTCTGCCACACGATGGCCTACTCTTACAAAAAGCAGAGCAGGATTTAACGTGTGCGCAAGATGTTCTGCGTGCATTCGCGCACGAGGCCTCGGTTTATAGTCTCAACCGAAGGACTTTAAGGGGGTGTGTGTGTGCATGCGTGCGTGCGTATGATCTGCATGCGTGCGCCGCACCAGGAAGAAAAAACGAAAGACGCAGTTTTGGAATAAACTTCTAGCATTAGTGTAGAGTTGATGTGATTTTCAGAAGTTAGAACTTTTTTATGATATACCAGTTTGAATACACGTCTTGGAGTCTAATTCTTGTTTCAAGCCTTATCTTTTCGCTGCTGACAACTGAGGATAAATAAATATACGTGGAACAGAAAGTACATACACATGTACAGACACGATGTAGCGTCTCCACACACACACACACGCACGCACGCACGCACGCACGCACGCGCACACACACACACACACACACACACACACACATACACACATACACACACACGCACACATGCACACACGCACGCACGCACACACACACACGAACACACACACACACACACACACACGCTCTCTCTCTCTCTCTAACACACACACACACACACACACACACACACACACACACACACACACACACACACACACACACACACACAACACACACACACACACACACACACACCACACACACACACACACACACACAGAGCAAAATATCCTGGCCAAAGCTGTAGTACGGTGTGACATTACGAAGATAACCGCCCTGCCATCAGACATAACTGACTTTTCCCTGTCTCCTGTCGCTTGACCTCGGGAAGTGTAAGAGTTCTTTTTTTATGCATCGCTGTCATTAATTCAACAAATAACGGTTGGAAATTCCGCAACTGGAGCTGACTTGGCACTAGTCCAGGTGATGTGAAAAATAGGAGCGGATGACAAAATTATAACAAACAGCATGCACACAGGTGTCGTGTTTAGACACCATCCCTGAAGAAAAATCGGGAGTTGAGTTGGGATCTTTGCGCCTGGTGGCAGCATGATCTGTGGCTCTGTAGGTCAAATGCAAGCGCTTTGATTGTCTTTACAAGAGATAGCGCTATACAAATTCCATGTATTAATTAATTAATTAATGTGAAAAATAAACAGTCGTCAGTTCACGAGGTCAAGAAGTAACATAGACTGGGATTTGTTGTTTTGTTTGCAACCTTAAGTCTATTTTTTTTAAATTATCTATTCTACCTGTTATCATTCTGCCTTCGAGTATCTTCCAGTGTAAGTCTACAGTGGGGAAGTCTTCCATTTTCAGAATTCTTAGTATTCCATTTTACCAAGGTTCAAATAATCCAGTGTCGGCCGTCGTTCTTTCAGTATTTCTGGTCCATCTATCTGGAATGACCTCCATCTTTCCATTCGTCAAAACCCTTCATTTGCCACGTTCAAATCCAACCTGAAGACACACTTATATCCTGCCTAGGTTCTTAAATCATAGCACAGTACCTCACATCTGTTCCTACTCCTTTCAGGCTCCTCCATCCCCCGTCACCTTGCCGTGTGTGTGTGTGTGTGTGTGTGTGTGTGTGTGTGTGTGTGTGTGTGTGTGTGTGTGTGTGTGTGTGTGTGTGTGTGTGTGTGTGTGTGTGTGTGTGTGTGTAGACATGTAATTTGTTAATTCTATGCGTAAATGGTTGCATGCGCATGACTAATTTGAATGCAAGCTCTTTGATTTGTGTACTCTACAAGATTCAGGGCTATATAAATCCCATAATTATATTATTATTATTATTATTATTATTATTATTATTATTATTATTATTATTATTATTATTATTATTATTATTGTTATTATTATTATTATTGTCATCATCATCATCATCATCATCATCATCATTATTATTATTATCATCATTATCATTATTATCATTATTATTATTATTATCATCAGTCTGTCCCGGAGATCTTCCAGAGGTAGTCTAGCATGGGGGTCCTCCATTCTGTCACAGACAAGTCTTCCAACATCAGACTGTAATGGAGAAGTCTTCCATTATATCAGTGAGAAGTCTTCCAACATCAGACTGTAATGGAGAAATCTTCCATTATATCAGTGAGAAGTCTTCCAACATCAGACTGTAACGGAGAAATCTTCCATTATATCAGTGAGAAGTCTTCCAACATCAGACTGTAACGGAGAAATCTTCCATTATATCAGTGAGAAGTCTTCCAACATCAGACTGTAACGGAGAAATCTTCCATTATATCAATGAGGGTTTTTTATTATTAGAGGTGTACCAGTTGAAAAGTCTTCTCTTAAGTCGCTGATGTCTTCCAATAGCAGTCTGTCACGGAGAAGTTTTCCAGTACCGCTCTATCAAGAAGTACTCTTCCATGTGTCACTGAGGTTTTCCATGAGCAGTCTATCGTAGAGAATTCTTCTATTGTCAGTCTGTCTGGAATAATTCTTCAATATCGCTTTGTCGGAGATCACTCTTTGATTATGGGCCTTACTGGCACAGGAAAGTCTTCTTGTAGTTCTATAACTTTCTTCATCGTTTACTAAAAGACGGGATATAGCCTAGTGGTCAGAACATTGCGCTCGCAATTTGACGACCCGGGTTCGATTCCTGGTCGAGGGGATTTTTCCTCTGGAGTTAACATCAGTGCTGACTTACTCTCCCCGAAAGTCTTCCGGATGAGACTATAAACCGATATACCTTGTGTGAACACACGCAGAACATCTTGCGCACACTTTAAATACTGTTCCTCTTTTCGTAAGAGTAGGCCCTTGTGTGCCTGTGGGAACAGATGACAAGATTTACAAAACTGTATACACACGGGGATTGGATTAAAAAAGCACATGAGTGCTTATTCCATTATCCTCGATATAAAAATGAATGAATGAATGAATAAATAAATAAATAAATAAATAGATAAATAAATAAATAAATAAATAAATTAATTAATTAATTAATTAATTAACATGGCGATTCTCGTGATCATGGCCTCTCAACGCTTTCTTGTCAGACATAGGGTTGTTTTTCTTGTTTTCGTTTCTTCTTCTTTTTTTCTTCTTAGGAATGGCTTCGGCTAACGTTCCCAATACTGTAGGTAGTGTTTATGTGATCCAAAGTAAAGCAGTCTTTTTTTTCCTCAATGTTTTCTGTTAGTCAAGTTCGAGGCTTTAAAGTGAGTCATGCGCGCTTGCCCTGACAAGAAAAATCAAATCATCCACTCTCCTCCCTCCCGTACTGCGTCTTTCTTTTGGCTTCCTGATTAAAACCCATGGCTTTTGGAGTTGCTGTTATAGTATGACTCAAGAAGTGTGTGTGTGTGTTTGTGTGCGTTTGTGTGTAGGTGTGTGTGTATGGAGGAGAGAGAGAGAGGAGAGAGAGAGAGAGAGAGAGAGAGAGGAGAGAGAGAGAAGGAGAGAGAGAGAGGAGAGAGAGAGAGAGAGAGAGAGAGAGAGAGAGAGAGGAGAGAGAGAGAGAGAAGAAGAGAAAGAGAAAAAATAGAGACAGAGAGCACATTTACCTGTGCAAGCCTCTGCCTATACAAGTGCACTGGCGTCGTGCTGGCACACAGACATCCCCTGTTGTTTAAAGGAAGAGACCTGGTGATGCATCAGAAAAGCAATGGCCACAGCCTAAGACACAGCAGCAGGGGAAACAGGGTCGAATCAGTGATGAGTCAGTTGGGAACTGGGATTGAAACCACCAGCATCAATACTTGAAGTCAAAGATTCCCCTTTCTCCTTTCCCATCTCCTCTGTGCTTGTTGCTGTGGGTATATACTGTGAGTGGCCTTGCCAGAGACAGTGCAGTGGTAATGAATGATGAACCAAACGCTGGCATATAATTAACAAACTCCTGGCCACCAAATGTCATCAGCAGGAGAATGTGCACTTTGGTGAAATTCCCTCTTTTCTATCCCTCTCTCTGTTTCTGAATAGCTCAATAGTTACAGTCTCAGGCTCGGCTTCTGGAGGGTGCGGGTTCAAGTCGCTACTGAACCGTCTTGTTAATTAAAGGATATTTTTCTCTTCTGTAATGGTTATTTTTTATTCCTACATTCCCATGCTGATCTTTCGGATGAGACTGTAGGTCGAGGTCTGGAGTGCCAATGCACGCCATAACGTCTTTGTGTGTGGTGTGTGGTGTGTGTGTGTGTGTTGTGTGTGTGTGTGTGTTGTGTGTGTGTGTGTGTGTGTGTTGTGTGTGTGTGTTAATTGAGGAAAAAGTAGTGAAGGAAAAACAAGTGCAGGTACCAACTTCTCTATCATTTTGAAAATATATATCATCATTTCTGTCATATATATATAATTTATATATCTATCATTTTGAATATATATATATAATATATATATATATTATATATTATATATATATATATATATATATATATAATCACATTATTTGTGGCAGAGAAGGCCAGTTATGGTCTATGTTTAGATTATACCCAAACTTAATAAAGAAACAAACCAAAGCCTCAATGTCCAGAGTCTCTAATAAAGTGGTAAGAGTTTCGCAGGTGTTAAAGCACCTGCCATCTGGAACCCTTGAATGGTGCAGTCTAAGGTACAATACATGGAAGAGTTCTGTGCACAATGGCACCTGCATAAGATAACTAAAAAACTTGATCTCATCAGCATTCTTGTTAGAGAGGGACGCAGGGAGAGACAGAGAGAGAGAGAGAGAGAGAGAGAGAGAGAGAGAGAGAGAGAGAGAGAGAGAGAGGGGGGGGGGGGGGGGGAGGGAGGAGGGACCCCGGTAGATCCATGAATGCAATAGAGAGTAAGATTATTCCTTGCCATCACGGCGTCAATCAAGTTTTTTTTTCTTTCTTTTTTTCTGTCTGTCCTGACGGGGGTGTTCCAATTATCTGCCTTCCGTTTTTGTGGAGGGTGATCAGTCAGTCAGCCTCTCCTGGTTCGTCTTGTCACCTGTCGATAATGAAGCATGCCACCATATTTTCTTCATGCAACGTAAACTAACTTACACCATACGTGCACATGCGCGAGTGTTCACTTGCGCAGACGCGCGCGCGCGCGCGACCCACACACACACACACACACACACACACAAGCACCACGCGCACACACACACACTCACACACACACACACGCACAAACACACACGCACACAAACACTTCAAATTCAAAGAAAGTGCCAGAAACCTCTGCATTGCTGTGTATTTCGGCTAATAATCATTTGAATAATTTATCATGTAATTATACGAGGGAAACAAAGCTCTGTGTGTGTTGTTGTTGTTGTTGTGTGTGTGTGTGCATGCGTGCGTGCGTGTGTGCGTGCGCGTGGTGTGTGTGTGCGTGTGCGCGCGCGCGCGTATGCGCGTTTGAACACTCGCGCATTGCATGCGCACATATGGTGTCTATTTCTCTGTCTGTGTCTCCATGAGTTTCTTTGTCTCTCTGTGTATATCAGTGTTTTGAATAATAATATATGTATATATATATATTTATATATATAAAATATAATTAATAAAAAAATAAGAAGAAGAAAGGAAAACAACGGAAAGATCCAGCGACTTGGAACTGCAGGGCTGAGTACTTCCCTAGACTATGGCACCAATGTGGAGCGTCATGCTAAGCCCGCAGGAAAGAGGCCATAACATACCCAGACCCTAACACCCCCTCATGAATGCTGATGAACCAGTTCTTTATGGCTTCATCATCATGTCATCATTGATTTCGGTCTATCCATGTTGTGTGTGTGGTTGGGTGTGGGTGGGGTGGTGTGGGGGGCCGTTGGGGTGTGAGTAGGAGATTTTGTACGGTAAATTTATTCAAATACCTGTTACACTTATCCACAACAAAATGCGTGCGCATATGTGTGTACATGTGTTTGTGCGGGGGTGTCGGGTGTAGTTTTTAAGATTGAATTTTATTACTTACTGTGCTAAATGTTTCTGTTTATCATTTTTCTGTGTAATATAACGTAAGACCACTTGAATTCCTCTTTTTTTTTAGATGATGAACTGCTGTTATTGGTATAGGTATAGGTATTATCTTGTAAAGTGTGCAAAGTGATGGTTGTATACTGTGCTGTACTATTCTTGTGTGATATTTTTTCTCTTTTACTTTTTATGTGCGTCTTGTAACCCACATGAATTATTTTTTGTTTGT
>CM060327.1:61818467-61828467 GCA_030674155.1 Stramonita haemastoma | reverse complement strand
CTCAGCAGACTCCCGCAGTATATGGTATGGAAGTCAGTGCCAGAAAGACAAAGCTGAAAGCCGCTAAAAATGTTAACATCACAACTGACCGAACTTGTCCATTGACCAAAAAGAAATAGCTCAACAGTTTACATACCACTGACTCAGCAATGGTAGAATTTATCCAGAAATCCAATCAGAAAATCCTCTCAAGGGAGGCGCTAGGCAAGTCCCTTTCTGGACTGAAACCTGAGCTGAAGGACAAGGCCCCCCTCTGGAGATGTATCTCACAGTATATCAGTCCACACGTAGATCTGCTGACATCAGTTTCCCACAAAAGAGAGAGAGAGCGGCTGTAGTGTGACCCTGTAACCAGACCCAGCCAGAGTGCTAGTTGAGCATTAATCCAGAGAAGGAAGCGGAGAGGTTGCCCGCTCCAGAGGGCTTCGCATAGGAATGCCCGCTTTAGGGTAGGTAAGGTAAAAAGGTAAAGGTGTCCCATAACATAGGCAGTCGTAGGGGAGCGAGGCGTCATAGACCTCAGCTTCTCTAGGGAGGGGCCAGCATGTTGAGGGCGGCGCCCATCTCCTCTCCCTCACTGCTTTACCTTCCCTGATCCTAAAGAGGGCAGGTACCCATTTACAGGTGGGTGAACTTGGGGGACTGTACTGAAGCCAAGGCGCACAAACGGCCACCCATCCAACTGGTAACTCTTTAACCAGGTTGGACCTTCTTTGGCGCCCAGACTCTCTTCCTCCCCCCCCCCTCCTCAATTTTGTTTTACTAGTGAGGAGGTGGGGATGGGAAGGACATCAGCTGTGTTCATTCATATCCTGCCAGTGACAGAATGAGTATGTTCAGCTTTGTGGCAGACGATGACCTGAGGCGTGTTTGTTTCCAGTGACCTATTCAATTCAAACATTTATTTTTATTATCTCAAAAACAGAGAAATTCATGAGGGTTACAAGCCGTACATAAAAAGTAGATAGGAAAAACGTTTATCACAGAGGAATAACACAGAACAGTAGACAACCATTACCTCGGACACACTACAAGACAGTACATATACCAATACCAAAACTTGCACTTTATCAAAAAGTAATTCCTAACATCATTGTCAACAAGGCATGAGAAATGCAGAGGTGCAAGCATCTACAATGCTAGCCATGGTCAAAGTAACGCTTGTTAAAATGGATCCTGTAATTATGTCTGTGTGTGGTTTCAGTCATCTCGTGGAATTCATAGCTCATTCCCATCTGGATAAAAGCCTGCAAGACCGGACAGACCCCCCCCCCCCCCCCCCCCCCCCCCCTTAAAATCAGGAAGCACTGATAACAGAGGGGAAATATTTCTATTACTCAAAATCATTGCAGATTTCGTGGCGTTGTTTCATAGCCTTTCTGAGGATCAAACCATTCATCTCCTTCAAATAACGGTCTGAGCTGACCACGGCACCAAGACAGTGGAAAAGTCAAAATTCCCCTGTCAGTCTGTGTGTCTGTCTGTCTGTGTGTCTGCCTGTGTGTGTGTCTGTCTGTCTGTGTGTCTGTGTGTCTGTGTGTCTGTGTGTCTGTGTGTGTGTGTGTGTGTGGTTGTCTGTCTGTCTGTCTGTCTGTCTGTCTGTCTTCTGTCTGTCTGTCTGTCTGTCTCTCTCTCTCTCTCCTCTCTCTCTCTCTCTCTCTCTCCTCTGTCTCCACCCTGTACCCCCTTCCTCCCAAACTCATTTCCTGTAGCTTACTCTCTCCACGCTATTCCGGCATGAACAGTTTATTATCGAAGGACATACAAGAGAGCCATAAACCGTCTCCAATGTCTCACTCCACCCCCTCCCCCTCCCTCCCTCCCCCTTTCTTTCTTCTCTCTGTTGTTTTTTTCTTCTTCTCCTGTCTGTTTTTCTTCGTCTTTTGCTACTTGATCCAGGTAGCTTCTTCAGAGGACTGCTGCTCATGCTGAATCGTGTATATAATGAACGTACATAATTATTAGAACAATAGGGGCTGAATACACGAGCCTAGGATGTAATCATCACTTAGGACTAGCATGGAATCATATGCTTTTTGGAAACAGCGTCTCCCTCTCTCTATCTCTCTTCCTCTCCCCCTATGCTTCATTTCGTGAGCAAATGATGGCTTTTTTTGCGTTGCTTTGTAGATGACTCATCTGTTTTACTTCTCTCTCTCTCTCACTCTCGCTGTGTTTTGTGTGTGTGTGTGTGTGTGTGTGTGTGTGTGTGTGTGTGTGTGTGTGTGTGTGTGTGTGTGTGTGTGTGTGTGTGTGATATAGAGAACAGATGTTTTCATCTGAGAAAACTAAAAATAGGAATTCACTGAGAACTTAGATGTATGCATACTACGAGCACTTCTTGAGTTAAGGTCTATCCAGGCATGCTCTCTCCCACATCTCTCTCCCTCTCTCTCGCCCCCCCCCCCCCTCTCCCATCCTTCTGTCTGTGCTGGCATGTATGTTTGAGAGTGAGTGCGTGCCTATCTCACTGGATTAGATCTGATGGAGAGGAAAGACTAAAACGCACACACAGAGAGAGAAAATTCAAGACTAATCAGTTGTTAATGGGACCAACTCCAGAAGTCATTACCACCCCGTGAGCTGTTACCCTCCTGTGCCCCAACACGTTAAGTTGCGGAGCGTGACTGATGGTGATCAGCTCTGGCAGGGACAGTACAGTACAGGGAGGGAGAGGGAGGGAGGGAGGAGGGACAAGCAATGCTCTGAGCCATTCACACTTCAGTCCACACCTCTCCTCACTTCTGGTCTGTGAACGATGGGAAAACGAGAAGGTCGATTAACTCCCATGCATTTTCAGAGTCCAGTAGATTAACTCCCATGCATTTTCAGGGTCCAGTAGATTAACTCCCTTGCATTTTCAGGGTCCAGTAGATTAATCCCTTGCATTTTCAGGGTCCAGTCTCTCTCTCTCCTGTCTCTCAGGTCTTGGCAGCAGTCCAGTGTGTTTTCCTTAATGATGGTCACTGAGTAGCGCTTGACCTTTGGGTGGGTATTTTGGGGTTTTTATTTTTTGTGCTTATCAACGGTGATGAAACGCGTCTGTCCACATCAGTGTTTGTTGTTATTGCAAGCGAATGCTTGTGAACGTTTTCTTCTTCCTTCTAAACTGCTTTCTTGAGCGCATGGGTTTTATACCACATTAGGCGAGAGCATTTCACTTCATATTCTGTGAAGACTCTGGATTACGATATTCGACAAACGGGATTTTGACTTTTCTTACAGAAAAAAAACACAAACTTTTCACTCAAATTCGACCACAACAAGCTGTACATTTTTGAAGCATCTACGATATCTTCTGCTGCATGAAACTATTTTGGGGATGGTATTTTTGAAGACCCCTCTGTGTTAAAAAAAAACACATAAAAAGGTAAATAAAAGACAACGAAAGATAGCAGCAAATAAATCATTTCAGTTGGGAGCAGTTCTACATTTCGACTTTCAAAAAAAAGGCAGGAAGATAGGTGTGGTGAAAACACTGAATGCCTCGCAGTGGTGACAGATCTCCCTGAAACCCCACAGTGCCGACACGGGAGGAGAACGTGTACCTCTGGCACTGCAGACAGTCCTGAGGTGGAGGGTGGGGGGAGGCAGAAACTGCCCTGCTGATATATGCACGGCTTTTTATGTTCTGCTGGCATACAAAAGGGATTCACTGGAGTTTAACTTAATTTTAATATTCGCAGTTGAGAGAAACGTACTGAACAGACATAATGGATCAGTTTGTTATGAAAGTAACATGAAGTCATCTTTAAAATTTGAGGGCGTGAAAGCGTTATTGCTTCTATCTATCTATCTATCTATCTATCTATCTATCTATCTATCTATCTATCTATCTATCTATCTATCTATCTATCTATCATCTATCTATCTATATTCTGTCTGTCTGTCGTCTGTCCTGTCCGTCCGTCCGTCCGTCCGTCCGTCGTCCGTCCGTCCGTCCGTCCGTCCGTCTATCTATCTATCTATCTATCTATCTATCTATCTATCTATCTATCTATCTATCTATCTATCTATCTATCTATCTATCTATCTATCCTTAGTCTGGCGACCGTGGGGCGCCCCTGAAGACTTGACAACCAGTTCCCGCCATTCCTCTCTCGGTTCTGCCTTTCTCAGGGTTTTGTTGAGTTCTAGGCCTGTCCATTCGCTGATGTTGTCCTCCCATCTCTTCCTTGGTCTGCCTCTTTTTCTTCCTCCTTGGACAGTGCCTTGCAGTATTGATTTTGCAAGTCTTTTCGATCTTGTGACACGCCCTACCATTTTTGCTTAGGGCTTAGAATTAGGTTCACTTGGGAATGTGAGATCGATGTAAACAGCTGAGTGCTCAGTGTAGAGGGTGAACGACTCGGGGAGCAGGGAAGTGTGTGTGTGTGTGTGTGTGTGTGTGTGTGTGTGTGTGTGTGTGTGTGTGTGTGTGTGTGTGTGTGTGTGTGTGTGGTGATCAGAAAGGGGTGTTTGTTCCGGACAGGGCGCCGTTTGGAAAGGGCGTTGTCCGCCCAAGGTTCCATGATTTCCCTGTGCCTGAGGACACACCAAATTTGCCTGCCCCTATTTTCCCTTTTGATCTTTTGTCCTGTGCAAACCTGCTGTTTGGATATTCTTTCTTTTCTGCTTTGTCTGTAACCCTTAGAGTCGGCCTTGCAGAAGTTAGTATAAGTGTATGTGTGTGGGTGTGTGTGTGTCTGTGATTTTACGTCTGTTCACTTCAAGTGATATTAGACAAAAAGTGTGTGTGTGTGTGTTGTGTGTGTGTGTGTGTGTGTGTGTGTGTGTGTGTGGAGAGAGAGAGAGAGAGAGAGAGAGAGAGAGAGAGAGAGAGAGAGAGAGAGAGAGAGAGAGAGAGAGAGGAGATGAGAGAGAGAGAGAGAGAGATGTAAGTGTGTTGGCGGGCGCAAATATGTCGCGGGGGGGAGGGGGGACACCATTACCTGTAGCCTCTCTTCATTATTACCGTCTTAAAACAGCTGTGTATATATATATATATAGGTGGCCACACAGGATTCCTGTTCGTTTATGTTAGCCAGGTGCACATGTTTTATCAGAAAGATTATGTTATTTCTTATTACATCATTTTCTATTCTAGCATGGTTATGAAGGATAGAGTCCCTAAATACATTTCTGTGCTGAGAATTTGCTCCTGTGAATGGCGAGACTGGCTAGCCACCACTGCCGACTTTTCTCTGTACAATCCACACACAAGCACCTGAAAACTCCCCGCTTCCTCTCCTTCCTCCCTCCCTTCCTCCGTCCGCGCGCACGCGCGCGCGCGCGCGTGTGTGTGTGTGTGCGCGTGTGCGCGCGCGTGCGTGCGTGCGTGTGTGTGTTTTAGTGTGTGTATGTTGTGTTTGTGGGGGGTGTTTGTGGGGGATGTGTCTGTGTGTGTGTGTTGTGTGGTGTGGTATGGTATGGTGTGGTGTGTGTCTGGGTGTGTATGTGTATATATATATATAATTTTGTATTATATATATATATATATATATATATATATATATATATATATATATATATATATATATATATATATGTGTGTGTGTGTGTGTGTGTGTGTGTGTATGTGTGTATGTGTGTGTGTGCGTGCGTGTGTGTAGAATTTTGAATGGCGAGTTTGGCCTTTGTTGCTTCAAACACTATAGGAATGAGAGCAACGTAAATAAAAGAGAACAGTACTGTTTCAAAAGAACTGTCTCTCAGTCCAAAAGCCAGACAAACTGCTTTGCTACTTTGCTGCTTAGAACCGTACGGTTTACACCACTCATTTCCTTGCCTTTTGTGACGCAGAATATTTTATGGGTGTGTTTGATACACGGATTCTTGTGTGGTGGAAAACTTACGGCGTTTGTGATTTCATTTGATTACTAATTTTGCTGATCTAGCTAAATCAGAATTCACATCATGCGTTTCTTTATTGTTACATTCGTAATTCTCCGTCACTGAATATTCATGCAGCCTTTTAACTTTAAGAAGATGGTTGCGATTGGAGCTATGGAATTGGCTGTGTTCCGTTGTGCATACAAAGTGGAAGTTAGCCGCCTAGTTATTAAGAGGATGTCAGCAAGCCTAATGAGCTGTCTGCGCAGGAAAAACCCGGTCCTGATGAAGACGGGGGTGGGGGTGCTTCTAGAAATCTAGGATTCAATTTTTAAGATGTTGAAACCTTCAATATTTTGAAATGCACGATTCATTTTGTTTTAGAACTAAAGCATTTTTAGATTTGAGAGATTAGTAGATTCGTTTCAATACTTTGTGGAATTTTCTTAGAGTTGTTTCCTTGGAACATGGTTCATCACTTATTTGTGCTGATCTGTGGGATATATTGGCGTCCCTTGCGAGTAGGGTGGACCAGTTTCTGTGTATCGATTTATTGATGACTTGTTGCAACCAGTAGTAAGCGAGTTTTGTTCTGTTTGTACAAATAGCAAATGGCCGCTCAGTTTGATTGTAAGACTAGGTGTAGTATCATTATTGATAGTGTCGTGCAAGTCCCAACTGATAGCTGTTAGACAGCTAATGCCTGCAATATTTTGATACTTGCGCTGTTGTTGCTGTTGTGTATTTTTAGATCAGCTTTCTACTATATTTGTGTGAGTTTGAATGAAGGCAGAATTGTTACAGATGGTTGTGGTTGTTGTAGTTGCAAATATTGTTACAGGTGGTTGTGGTTGTTGAGTTTGAAAGATTATTGTTACAGGTGGTTGCTGCAGATATTGCCACAGTGGTGTGTGGCTGTTCTTGCTGTCAGATATTGTTACTTGTGGTTGTTGTGGCAGGCATTGGTACAGGTCATTGTGGTTGTTGCAGATATTGTTTCAGGTGGTTGTTGCTGCAAATATTGTTACAGGTTTGTTGTTGTGGCTGTTTGTTGGCAGATATTGGTTACAGGTTGTGGCTGTGGTGTTGTTGCAGACAATTGTTACAGGTTGTTGTGGTTATTGTTTGCAGATATCGACGAGTGCGCCACGGAGGGGGGCAAGCTGGGTCACCACTGCCACAGCAACACGGTGTGCCTCAACACGCTGGGCTCCTACCAGTGCCAGTGCCGGGACGGACACAACCGCCTGGACGCCTACTCCTGTGAAGGTACGGAGAGCTCCCAGAGATCCTCCTCCGCCACCTCCTCCCTCCTCCTCCCTCCCTCCTCCTCCTCCCCCTGCCTCCTCTTCTTCTCTTCTTTACTTCTTTTGTTCTTCTACTACTTCTCGCTCGAAGGCTGGCGGCTGTTGTGCCCGTGCCTTTGTCTGTTGTCGCTGCTGCTGCGGTGGTGGGAGGCTTTGAGCCAGTCCTAATGTTGGGTTCTGTCTTGTCTCTCTTGTCTGTCTGTCTCTGAAGCTGTCTCTCTCTGTCTCTGAGTCTTGTCTGTCTGTCTCTGAAGTTCTCTTTCTGTCTCTTTGTCTCTGTCTGTTTATCTGTCTCTGTCTCTCTCTGTCTCTCTCTCTTTCTCTGCGTCTCTATCTGTCTGTCTGTCTTCTTTTGATTAAAAATAAAATCTGTTGTCTGTGTTATCTTACCACATATTTTGCTTTCTTCTTCTTCTTTATCTTCTTTTCGTTTTTCTTTCTTTTTTAATTGCTCTGTATATTTCTGAAGTATTGTTGTTATTAAATGCTTTTGATCCTTCTTCGTCATCTCTCTCTCTCTCTCTCTCTCTCTCTCTCTCTCTCTCTCTCTCTCTCTCTCTCTCTCTCTCTCTCTCTCTCTCTCTCTCTCTCTCTCTCTCTTCTCCCCCCTCTCCCTCTCCCTCTCTCTCCCCCCTCTCTCTCCTTCCCTCCCCATAAAGGCCACAGACAGTCCATACAGTGTCAATGAAACCCACCAGCAATGTGGTCACTGACTCTAGAACCAAACCAGCGCTGTTCTAGCGGCAACCACTCATTGCAAAACGCGTGACCGTTGTATAGTTGTTTTTTTTCCTCTTTGGCTGACACATTCCAACTGCCATGACACTGCCATGGAGTTTGACACTGCCACTGAGAGTTTAGATGAGTCCTGACGAGCCTCACCGACCACAGAGGCTGGCTGAATCAGGCGTGTGTCTCTTTCCACACCATATGTCTTTTGTGCCAAAGTATTGCGACAACGGTTTTGCCAGTTGGTGTGTCATCATATCAAGAAGTCGTTGTCACCGGTCACCATTATGATGACGCCTCCTGATTGGAGCTGTATTGCCATGCTCACACTCCCTTTCATGGACGCACAGCAACTTGGTCACATCTACCAGCTTTGGTTTTTGTTAAAGTTCATGCACCCCTCGGGTTTTTTCTTGAAATAAAATCTGGAATCTTGAAGACTGGCAATGTCAGTCTCTTGTCATTTGATCTTCAGTAAAATGCTTGCTTTCAGCATCATAGCCTGGGCAGTTGTGGTGCCTGGTTTATGTCCAGATGCCAGCAGCTTTTCTTCATAACTGGGCTGTTGTATCCCTGCGTTCTCCACCAGACACCAGTCAATCAACAGGAGAGCAGGGTCTTTGCCACTACACTCTCCAGTTAGTGGCTTGAATTTTGCGCGAAATAGAATTGTGAAGATCAGTCATGTTCAGGTTTATACATTTGGTTCCTTCAGAATATACCACAGCTGTATCTGACCACCAAAAACCAATGTCAAAGTACACTGATTCTATTTTGGGCATAGCAGGTAGAAATTCAGTGCACAGCAATTCCATTTAGGTTGTGGAAAAAAAAATCAGAGCTAATTGATTCTGTGTTCAAGATAGCAAATACAATTTTGAAGTACATCGATTTCGTCTCTATCGTGGCAGATAAAATGTCCGGATACATTGACTTTGTATCCAGCATGGTAAATAAGAAATCTAAGCATATTAAAACTGTACCAGGCATGGCAGATAACATTTTGAGCTGCTTGTTTTCCTAACCACTGACAAAATTATGTATCCAGCATGACATCTGAAATTTCAGAAAAAAAGAATTTCAAAGTTCATCAATTCCACATACAACATGACAAATGATAGATCATCGGTTACATATCCCACTTGACAGATACAATGTCAGAGAGCTTTTGTCCCCTGTCCTTGTGGCAAATACAGAGTCCACGGCCACATACAAGAGTTCTCTATCCATAGTGCTATAGATAACATCACAATACATCGATTCTGTACCTTTCATAGCCATAGAGAAACAAAGTACAGTTCGCTGTAGTCATTCTGGTAAATATCGTGTCAGAATGTGACGATTCTACATCCACCCCGGTAAAAACCTTAGCAGCGTACAGTTAGATATTCTGTACCTGTCATGGCATGTCTCTTTACAAGAAAGGTGTTCTGTTTTCGACCCGATCAGCGCAGCATCAGTCAAACTGCATCGTGACCATAACAGTATCGAAGTGAACAGTAGCATCCACCATGGACACTGGAGTTGTGGAGTGCAGCAATCTGTCAGCATCAACACGAACTGTTACATCACGTCCAACCCATTCCTCGTGGCCGGTTTTCTTGTGATAAAGCCCCGCTGACCGCCATTCGGACATGCAGGGTGCTACTTTTGTGACCATGGAACTGTTCATTTGACTGCCATTTTTTGCACACCAACCATATCACAAATGATCACCACAGTAGTACGTGTTTACATTGGCACTATGACGTTCCCATTACTACACCCCTTATGATCAGACCCTCGTTGTTTTTTTCTTGGGGTTAGTCAGTGTTCCATCAAGACTTGTGCAAATATCGATTCCATTGCCTGGTTTTTTTAATACCAAAGAATGTGACTGTGGCACTGACAATTCCAAAATCCCTGGTGATAATAAGCATATTGTCCAATAACAGAAGCAGACAGACAGTTGTGCGTTCAGAACAGTGCCCCTATATATCAGACAGGCGCACTGAGAACAGAAAAAGGAATACCTTTACTTCCTCCCGTCCTGCAAGGTGGAAGCTTGATCATGAGATACCATGCCTGCCCTCTGTGCGCTACAGCGTAAAGGGCACTGCCCAGAGAGTACCGCAATGGTTTGCAGAGAATCCTTGAAGTCATGTTTTATCAGA
>CM060327.1:61773467-61813467 GCA_030674155.1 Stramonita haemastoma | reverse complement strand
AAGAAAGATCAGTGGAGCTCCACCGGACATTGCTACCTTCTGAAACGGTTCGACCGTGCTGCACGAACACAGTCCCCGTGTTCACCCAACTGTTTGATAGATAAAAACCTTTCCTTTTTGGAGAGAAGGTATGAAGCAGCGAGGCAGTGGACATGGATGCTTACTTATGCTATTGCTGGAAAACTGGAGTCTCCAAACGCTTTTATATCATTCTTTTAGCGTGGGAACTCTTGAAGTGGAATCATCACAAGAAGTTAGCAAATGGGCACGCTGCAGTGACCTATGTGCAAGATTCGATTTTCGTGAAGAGCGTAGCGTTTACCAGTTTGGAAAAGACAAAGTCTGCAAATTGGAGAAAGGTATAAATGTGTCTACATGCCATATTATAGGTTTTCTGATTGACCTCGGACCTGATCAACTGGCATTAGATCCACGCTTATGTCAAGTATTTTCAAAGTCAGAGTTTATTAAAATATCATTTTAGTGTTTTAAAATCTTTTCGCCTTATTCATTGGCACATCGCTGCTTCAGTTTTAATTAAACGTCATAACACCTCACTGATGAACTGAAACTTTCCCGAACCTGTGTTTTAGAAAGATGCCCACGAGAAGTTGGTAAAGGTGGGCAGGGGGACCTGAAAAAAGAAACCCATCGGTTCATGGGATGTTCTTTTTCCCTTTCAGTTATTCTGTAGGTAAACAAGAAAAAAGGAATTTGTTTTTATGGCTTGACTCTGTATCTGACACATTTTCTGGCATTTCTTCTCGATTATTTTGAGAAGAATATAAAACCTGACCTGTATTTTTTAGCGGGGGGGGGGGGGGGGGGGGGGGGGGGGAGGTTGTTCGGGTGCTTACCCCTCCAGTTTTCATTACAATGATATTTTGTATGTGACTTTACACCCAGATTTTTTTGTTCCCTTACAATTTTTTTTTAAATATAGAATTCTGTCTCACCCAACTCAGAAACAACGTGATTTATGATGTACAAATCTGACTAATGAATGTCCCATGTCATGATGCTGAGATGTGCTTTGGGTAGCCATTCGGGTGCCGTGTTGTGTCCGCAAGCTTATGTCAGCTTCATCATACAATATTCATCTAAGTTCTCTCTCTCTCTCTCTCTCTCTCGCTCTCCTCTCTCTCTCTCTTCTCTCTCTCTCTCTCTCTCTCTCTCTCTCTCTCTCCATCTCTCACTACACCATCACACACAACACAACACAACATCAACACACAACACACATACACACATACACACATACACACACACACAACACACACAACACACAACACACACACACACACACACACACACACACACAACACACACACACACACCACACACAACACACACACACACACACACGAGCATAAAACAGAATTTTCTTGTTAAGAAGAGGAGAGAAAGATGTTAGTGTGTGTAGAGACGTGCGAGTGGAACGACAGTGGACAGAATGGGACAGGGACTGAATGGCTAACCACTTGCTCAGGATGCCTGGAACACTGAGATAATAATAATAATTATAACTATATGGAAACACGTTAGGATGGAGTGTGACTGCTATTGTTTGTTATATTTTTGGATAACCATGTCATTTTCCACACAAGTGTATGGGCACGTGCAACGCAGAAGTTAACAGTATGTGTGAGGTATGAGGAGAGGAGAGGAGAGTGGGCCCCAGACAGCAGGGAACAGGATCACAGGTAGGACCTGTAGTTTTACCTGTGTGTATTGTTCAGTGATGTAGTCTCTTTCCTTCGCTCTAGTCACTTAATTATAGTTCGTGCTTGAAATCGTCAGACTAAGTAAGAGTGTGGATCTTTTTTACAGTAGAATATTCCCATCTCAACAGTCAAGGTAAAATATGGGGCATCTTTGTTGTCGTGCTGAAGTGTTTTTATATCTGCACAGGTTAATTAAGGGAGGCTCACATGTTCACAGTCAGGCTAGGCTACAGAGTCCCTAGAGTGAAGATGTGGAATAGTCATTGTCACAGTCAAGCTGAAGAAGGTTCACAGGTAGGATCAGGAATATCTAATCCTCATTGATAGGTAAGGGATGTTCACAGGTGAAAGAACGTTGACAGTCGGATTAAGGGATGCTGACATCGTCATAGTCATCTAAGAGATGTTGACATCGTCACAGTCAGGCTAAGGGGTAGTACAATGAGAGTGGCGGATGTTTACACCGTTACAGTCAGGCTATGGGATGTTTACATTGTCAAAGGGAGTCTAATGAAGGTTTTCAGGCGGGCAACCGGATGTTCACACAATACATCAAGCAACATATCTCAAAATACATTTATATTTGTTACAGAAAATACGACTATATTGAACAAAATTAAGTTTAACGGAAGTCTAAACTAGATCTTATTTGCGGCTAAAGGAAGAGTACATTTTGCTTGTAAGATGTCAGCATCGTGAACCCATTTGCCACAAGCAGAGTTGCTGCACGGTTGTAGCAGAATGTACCTGGTCACTGCATACACGCCATTGAAGGGTGCGTTGGGAGGTGGGTATCTTCATCGCTAGGTAAATTGCTTTGCAAGCCGTCTCAGGTTTTAGTATGGATACAAAGCCTCTCTGCGTGTGTTTCCAGGAGATCATTGATCATGGTCATTGTTTTCGTTTTCAGCTAAAAGGTTAGGTAATCGTTAAAGAGAAAAATCTCAACATACACAGCAGTATTGAACCTTGTGAGTCGTCTCCTAACTATTCAAAAGTGGATATTTCTGTAACATACGTACTCGTCTAACTACATAACGATAATAAAGAAATGAAAAGGAAGCAAGCAGAAAATAACCCACAGCAAGCTCGAGCCAGAGGAAATCAAATAGAGGGCACATACTATTTAGGGTCAGGTTTTTCCCCTACCCCCCACCCCCTCCAAACCTGATTGATCTCTGTTCTCTGCTGCTCTGCTGGCCCGCAGAGGTAGTGTGATGTCAAGTCAGGAGATTGTCCATGTGCTGGTGTATCATACTGATGATTTGTTCAGCAGGCACGGGTCAGATGGCCCCAAGTTTTGTTACCTTGTTGGCCATGTCACCATGGCTAACCAGCAGAATGTGCTAAAGATGATTCACGTTGTGTACATATTGTTTTCTATTGTTATTATCCATTAGGTTTGTGCCAGAGTGATGGATCAATTGTGGTTGTGTATTATTATTATCATTATCATTATTTACGGACACTGAGACACAAAATGTGAGATAATTCGAATAAGTGTTTGTTTTTGATGGGTAGTTTTCATGTTCATTTTTCAGTGACAAAAAAATGGATACTTTTTACTGTTCACTGTTATGCCAGTGCTTGTTTATATGGTCATTTTTTTTCAAAAAAAAATATTGACATGCATAATTATGCTTTATACTGTGTTTTTGTTTTGTGTAAACAAATCGAAGATTTATTTTGAATAATCAGTTTTTGAATATTTCATCATTTCTGGGATTTTTTTTGTTTTGGTTTCTAATTTATCGCTATTGATGTTTCTGTTACTGTTGTAGATGCAGACATTGATTGATTTGATCGAAAAAAAAAAGATCGATGTCTTTGTGTTATCACTTTGGTTGCCTACCTCTAAGGACTGGAGCGAGTCAGATGGAGTTGTACAGAGAAATAAACGTCTCCCATTTCCATGGCAACCTCGGGCTCTGTCTCTGGAATGGAAGGGGGTGAAAGGTTTGTCCTGTGTGTCCTCTGTGTTACACACACACACACACACACACACGCACACGCACACGCACACGCACAACACACACACACACACACAGAGCAACGCTGCATGTCTTGCTGTATAAATAGCTTATGTGCAGAAAGGTGAACATGAAATCAATATTATTCAAATGGGTGCACAGAGTACCTACAAAATTAACCCACAAAGCAGCATGGACAGAAACTACCCTCACTTCTCATGCTCTCGTTTTCTTCAAAATATCAATCAGTCTTCTATTAGAGGAGAAATAACATGACGGTTTGGGTATTATCTTTGTATACTACGTCACCAAAATATGATACATACGAATGTATTGCCTGTGGGGAAAAAAACCTGAAAAAAGCTACAGCAATCCAGCTGCATCACTACATGATAGTGTAAAATATTGGATTAGTGTCACTGTTAGGAACTGGAAAATGTCGTGATAAACTGTTTTAATCGTTGTCATAGCTTCACTGAATGTTCTTAATACGCATATTGTCCTAATCTAAAAGTCCCTTGTAATCATTATAGGTGGTTTATGTCTTCTTTTAGGGAAGGGGTAATACGTGGTTTGTGGTGTTTGGTCTTTGTTTTCTTGATGTGATTTTCTTTTTTCGTTTTGTTGGAACGTCGTACAATTTTTACATTGTTATAGTGACTATTAATAAAATATTGCAATCATGTTAGTAGGAAGATAATAATTATCATGTTTTTCTTAGTCTAATTTCCAAACGTGTCATACGTTATTTTGCACTAATTGAAAGCAGTTTTGTTTTTTGTTAAAGGTTTTTGTAACACGGATCAAAACTGATATAAGAAATGTATTGTTCTTATTCATAATTGAAGTGAGTATTTTGCGTAAGTGACTTTGATGAATTTAAAAAAAAAAAAAAAACTTTGGAAGTAGTAAAGCACCAATCGACATAAAATAAAATAATGACAAAAGAGGCAACGAAACAAGAGACTTAATACTTGGTGAGAAACACGTAACAACAAAGATAAAAACAAGGTTCAACTACATTTTATAAAAGGAGAAAGCTGGCAAAATGGACAAGTTCTTCAACAACAGAGGAGCAGGACACTCCCAAAAAACCATGTGCTGTTGCCGGTTTAGTGCTGCACCCAGGTGATAAATCAAACAATACGTTAACAGAAGATTAAAACCATAAAATGAAGAAATTCACAGGGAAAAGAGATATAAGGTAGCAGAGATAAAGGTAGAAATTTCTAGAGAACAAACCAAATCTAAGTGAGACACACACAAACATGTCGCCAGAGACGAAAAGAGGGGAGACATTTGATAAAAGAGGAAGAGATCTATCGTTACCAGAAAGCAAACTAAGTATAAACGCGAAATAGATATCAATTAAAGAACAGTAGGGAGGGTGTTAACATTAATTCTTTCAGTCTCTCTCTCTTCTTCTCTCTCTCTTCTTCTCTCTCTCTCTCTCTCTCTCTCTCTCTCTCTCTCTCTCTCCTCTCTCTCTCTCTCTCTCTCTCTCTCTCTCTCTCTCTCTCTCTTCTCTAGTCTCACACAATCTCTGCAGACGGAGTGTTAAGATTAAGCATTCTCCGACATCTCTCCCACAACCTCTATGTCGGGAGAGAGAGCTAACATTAACTGTTCAAGACACCCTTCGCCTCTCACAAACCTCTATCACTGCTCGAGTTTGTTCCGATAACTTGCATTCGTCCTGTCTTTTTTGAAAGGGCCAAATGGGATCAGAACAGTTGATAGTCAAGGCGTGGAGAAAGAAGAGAAATGGAAATGATATGAATTAACGTGGTCTAAACTGGCCGGACTCCTTTTTTCTTGATATTTCTATCATTTGTTTTATTCATTTTATTGTTGCTGCTACTTTTTGTTCGTTGACTAGGGTTTATTCTGTGAGGGATCTCGAAAGGGCGATGCTCAAAAATGGAAAAAAATATCTTCTTTTATCAAAATGTAAACTAGTAGTCGGAGCATGGTCATCACAAGAAAATTATTAAGTCAAAGGGAAGTAGATGAAAGGAAAACTAGTTGTGTCAGTATATGCTTCGTGGTCAAAGCTAGAATTATTTTTTTGAGAATCCAAACCGCCTACGTATTTTTTTTCTCCAGTTTTTCCAAGAAAAAAATGAACCACTTGTTTGTGAACCACTGACCGACTTTGCATCAGACCGGCAACTTAGCTGGTGAAGATTTATCTTGGACCTGATTCAAATGCTGTGTTGTGTCTGTGCTGTTCTCCTAACATCTCATCATCTCTTCCCCCATCCCTCAATCTCCCCCCCCCCCCTTCTTCCCCTTTTATCCATTTCTCTTGCTGATCAATTACATACACAGAATCTGTCTATGGTGAATGTGAAGAGAAGACAAGCTGATCAGGTTTAGGTTTGGCCCTGTTTTCTTTTAGGCTACATTTTGCTTTCGCCTTTCGCTTCTGCCATGACAGCAAGCTGGTTGTATTAAACACAGACTTTTATTTATAGTGGGTTTTTTTTTTAGCAATGATCGGTGAAAAAACATGTTGGCTTTTCTCGCGAAAAAAAGTCATACATCCTCATCAGTAATGAAAATTATTCAAAGTAACAAAAAAACTCTGGGCTTACATTGTACTTCGCCGATGGCAAAAAGTGTGTTAATTGGCTCACTTAAGAAACAGTGAACAAAACATTCTTTTCACACATCAAATGAGTATAACTTTTCATGTGTTTATTTTCATTTGTAAAGAGCTATTTAAGCATTCAATTAGCTTAGAAAACACACACTCATGCACGCAGCACGCACGCACACACACATGCACGCACGCGCGCGCGCGCACACGCACACACACACACACACACACACACACACACACACACACACACACACGGGGGGGGAAGGGGGGTCAGGATACCTCAGTGGTCAGAGCACTCGCTTTCACCCAGCCAGCCCAGGTTAAGCAGCATCGAGCGTGGTTGCCAATTGGATGGGTGACCGTTTGCGCGCTTTGGCTTCAGTGCAGTTCCCCAGTTCACTCAGCTGTAAATGGGTACCTGCCCTCTTTAGGATCAGGGAAGCTAAAGCAGCGAGGGAGAGGAGATGGGCGCTGCCCTCAACATGCTGGCCCCTAGAGAAGCTGAGGTCTCTGACACCTTGCCCCCCTACGAACTCATAGGACACCTTTACCTTTTACCTTTTTAGCTTTGTGCCTGTGTATGTAACTGTAGTTTTGTATGAAGTTGTGTACAGAGTAGACGCAAAAAAAAACAACCAGAACAAGTGTGATTATTACAGTTTGCTGGAGATCCTGTTTTCTTGAACCTTAAGTTGTCGGAGGAAGAGGGGGAGGAGGAGTGGTGTAAAAGAAGATTGTGCAAAGCGAGGTAAGGGGTTGTGTGGGAGAAAGCGGACCCTTGTCTCTGTGGGGTTTACTTCCCCCTCCAAAAACAACGCGGTGGGGGGCGATGATTAGGCGTAGAGATAAGCCAGGAGAGGACTATATCTTTGTTGTCGGGGCGCGGATGGGGAAGGCAAAGAACACCTGTTGTAGCTGACAGCTAGATTGAGAGATTTTTTTTTGGTTTTGTTTCTGGGGGGGAGAGAGGGGTATGGGGTGGAGGTGCTTGCAATGCCAGACTTGTCTCCCCCCACTTATCTGCTACTTTTGAGTTGTTTATGTTTAGTCTCATTTTTTTAAAAAAACCCTCACAATTTAAACATGCTTTTATTGCTTTAACAAACAAGATTGGGGGGAGGGGTAATAACCTTAACCACAGGGTAATAAGGATCTTTCTTTGTACAGTTATTCGTCTATGAATTCAGAGCTGGTCCTGCTGAAATTGTTGTTCATTTTAAACGGTTTTTTTTTAGTTTGAGGTGAATCAGCCGCTAAGGACCAACCTAAATAATAATAATAATAATAATAATATAATTATATAATAATATAATAATAATAATAATAATAAATAATATAATAATGATGGTGATGATGATGATGATAATAATGATAATGATATAATAACAATGATGATGATGATGATAATAATAACAATACATGGAATTGATATAGCGCTATATCTTGTAAAAAAGAACCAAAAAAAAACAAATCAAAGCAGTATATAAGCAGTAATGTAGCTAGCTTACGCTTACTCATTCAGTACCTCACGTCATTTTGCGTCACGTTGTCATCAGTCCAGATGTAGTATAGGGGAAGGCATCACTGCCGTTGTGTAATCATTCTAGGCATCACTGAAGTAGCGAACTGCAGCTGAACCATTTCTTGGAGTGTCATTTCCTCAGAAGTAGTGGTCAGTTCGGAAGGTCACATTTGTACAATAATAGTAGTAATAATAATAATAATAATAAAATAATAATAGCAACAACAATGATGATGATAATGATAATAATAAAACATGGAATTTACATAGCGCTATATCTTGCAAAAACAAATTAAAGCGCTTACATTCGACCTATACAACACACAAGCAATTGAATGACAATAGTTTTAGAAAATAGCAAATTCGATTGTATACACACACGCACGCACGCACGCACGCACGCTCGCGCGCGCACGCACGCACACACACATACACACACACACTGTATAACTGTGAATGCTTTTTCATCAAACTGGCTTCTGCCAGACCTTTCACATCACTGCTGGAAAGAGAAACGACGACATGTACATGATGTCCTGTTTTGAAATGATGCGGCAATGAACAGGGTTAAGCAAGAAACAATCTGGGGAGAGAGAGAAATGCACGACGTTATTGCATATTACCTCATGCTTTATCAAACAGCCTTGTACATGAAATACCAGACCATAACATTCCAAAACTAGTATTGCAATCCCAGTCCACCCCTGCCAACAAGTCATCATTGTGCCATAATTGCTCGTCAGGGATGATTAAAGTGTTTTTGACTTGATATGACTTGGTCACACAGTTTGAAGTAGTTCTGACGAACTTAGACAGACCGGTGTGAAAAACCAAGTTTCCACAAATATGTGGTGGGTGGTTTGTTACTTTCTGGTAACTAACTCTCTTTCCAGTTTTGATCGTATTCACTTTGGAAAAAAAACCCCACCGAATTTCTGTTTGTGTGTTTCTAAATTATCTTGAAAATTGGCTAACCACTGGAGATTTAAGCCAGTACTTCTCACACACACACATCCAGTCACACACATTTGCATACGCACAGTACACAACACACACACAGTCACACCACACAAGTCACACACACACAAGTCACACACACACACAGTCACACCACACAAAGTCACACCACACCACACACAACACACACACACACACACACACACACACACACACACACACAACACCCACACACACCACACACACACACACACACACACACACACACACACACACACACACACACAGAGTCATCCCCTACACACACACACACACACATACACACACACACACACACACACACACACACACACACACACACACACACACACACACACACACACACACACACACACCATACAGAGTTCCTTTTCCCCCCTCTCCATTGGTAAGTGGCTTCAGTGGAATCAGGAATGGATCAGGTAGTGAGTGAGTGTGTCGACATTGTAACTTACCTTGCCTGTAAAAGGTAAAGGTGTCCCATAACCTAGGCGATCGTGGGGGAGTGAAGTGTCAGAGACCTCAGCTTCTCTAGGGGCCAGCATGTTGAGGGCGCGCGCCATCTCCTCTCCCTCACTGCTTTACCTTCCCTGACCCTAAAGAGGGCAGGTACCCAGTTTCAGCTGGGTGAACTGGGGGGGACTGTTCTGAAGCCAAGGCATGCAAACGGTCACCCATCCAACTGGTAGCCACGCTTGTCTCTGCTTAACTTGACTGGGGGAAAGCGAGCGCTCTGACCACTGAGCTATCCCGTCCTTGTCTGTACGGTGCAAAAACCTCTGCCTTGACTTGAAAGCGACAAATCATACTAATAAGTTTTGATGGCGCAGTCTGCTTTGAAATCAACGTTATTGTCCACAGTCTTTAAAGTAGCTGATGTTTTTGTCTGTCTGTCTGTCTATTATTATGATTATCATCATCACCATCGTCGTTATCCTCATCACCATCATCGTTGTCGTCGTCATCATGATTATTATCAGGATAATCATTACAATTATCATTGTTATTGTAGTTATTATCATTATTATCACCATCATCGTTGTCACCATCACCATCATTGTCGTCGTCATCATGATTATCATCATCATCATCATCATCATTATCATCATCATCATCATCATCATCATCATCATCATCATCATCATCATCATCATCATCATCATCATCATCACCACCACCACACCACCACCAGTAGTAGTAGTAGTAGTAGTAGTAGTAGTAGTAGTAGTAGTAGTAGTAGTAGTAGTAGTAGTAGTAGTAGTAGTAGTGTAGTAGTAGCAGCAGCATCAGCAGCATCATCATCATTATTATCATTACTGCTATTACAACCTCTGATCCTACTACTACTACTACTACTACTACTACTACTACTACTACTACTACTACTACTACTACTACTACTACTACTGCCACTATTATCATCATCATCGTCGTCGTCATCAACATCGTCGTCATCATCACCATCTTTGTCGTCGTCATCATCGTCATCATCACCACCATCATCCTTATCGTCCTTATTATCATCTAATTCGTTCACTTCACTTACTACTCCATGCTATGTCTATTTCTTTTTTATTTGTGTGCTTTGTTTTGTTGTTGTCAATAGGCTTTTATCTTTGTTTAGTTGGCTGGTGTTTTTAATATATAAATTATATATAATATATATTTATTTATATACATATATATATACTATTTTCCAAATGAAAATCCCTCTCCCTTGCTAATAGTACTGGTCAGTGATTTATGTTTTTAGTTGATATTTGGCAGGTAACATGCTTTACATATATAGCATTGGGTATTTTTACATAGCCATACACACACACAAATCCATCTATAAATATTTTTCAGAATTAAAAAAAAACCACTTATCCCCAGAAACATACCGTAGTGGACTGAGAGTACAGGCAGAAAAAAACAAAACACAAAAACCCAAACAACAACCTACCTGTAAAAAAGAAAGGAAAAGCCATTGATAGCTATTTTTGAGGAAAGGAGCGTGTGTGTGAGCAACTGCTTGCAATTCAGCAAGAGCCAAGAGGGTGAAAGGAAGGAAAGAAGGAGATGGAGGGGGGAAGGAAGGAAGGAAAGAAGAGAGAGGGGGTAGGGAAGAGGAGAGAGAGGAGGACGAGGAGAGAGAGAGGAGGGGGGGAGAGAGAGAGAGGGGGGGGGAGGAGGGGGGAGGAGGGGGGGGGGAGGAGGAGAGGAGAGAGAGAGAGAGAGAGAGAGAGAGAGAGAGAGAGAGAGAGAGGCAATAGCTTCAGGTATGCTGCTAACGGCACAAATCAGTCAAGGTGAAACAGGTTTCTTCCTTTTTACCACCCCCTCTTTCTTCTCCTTTGCTTTACCAAAGACTACCCCCCCCCCCCCCAACCCTCGTCGCTTTCTCTTCTGTCTGCCTGCCTGCTTGACTGTCTGCTCTCTCTGTCCGTTTGTCTGTCTCTGTTTCTATCTGTCTGAGTTCTTATTTCCTTATGAGACAGACCTCTTAGGTTTCAGATTTTTTTTTTAAAGAGGTAGCTTCTTGGCACAGTGTCAGAGATGTGTGTGTGTGTGTGTGTGTGTGTGTGTGTGTGTGTGTGTGTGTGTGTGTGTGTGTGTGTGTGTGTGTGTGTGTGTGTGTGTGTGTGTGTGTGTGTGTTTGTGTACATAATCTTCATTCTGACTCAAAATCTTTTCTCAAACGATATAAACAAACATTTTCACGAAATGATGTATAAAAGCATTTGATTAGTACAACTTCTCTCTCTCTCTTCTCTCTCTCTCTCTCTCTCTCTCTCTCTCTCTCTCTCTCTCTCTCTCTCTCTCTCTTCTCTCTCTCTCTCTCTCTCTCTCTCTCTCTCTCTCTCTCTCAACACACACACACCACACACACATTACACACACACCTTTTCCACACCCTTAGTAGTGTAACAGGAAGGAAAAAAGGAAGGTAGGTAGGTTGGTAGGCAGGTAGGCAGGCAGGTAGGTTGGTAGGTAGGTAAGCAGGCAGGTAGGTAGGATGGTAAGTACGTAGGTAGGTAGGTAGAGAGGGAGGTAGGTAGGCAGTAGGTAGGGCCGTCATTTTGGGGGAGCTAAGGCCTCTATACTTCTGACAGCTGTGGTGTTTTATTGGAGCCCGCTGTCGGCTTGGCGGCAAAGAGCCCCATTGCTCTGGGCTGGCTTCCAGAAACAAAGCCTAGTGCTTTTATCAGCAACTTTGAATGGAAGCACCAGGGGCTGGCTTCCTCTTTCTCTCTCTACAGGGGTGTCCTTGGGAGTGTGTGTGTGTGATTCTAAGGCAGGACACACTGAATGCTTTAATAAAGGGAGTCCTAATTACTGCGATATTCAGATTACCGTAAAGAATCATTGCGCACTCAACACAGAAGGTCAGGTCTAATTTCATTGCTAGAATCCTGACAATGTAAATTCCATTTTTAATGTCAAAAGCCGACTAAATTATGGATTGCGTCACGCAATGTGACAGCGGAGAGGGTTCGTTTGTTTCTCTTTCTAAACCTAACCCGTCCAAACACTCCTCAAGTAGCCATTATTGAGTTATTTGTGCCCTGTCTAGTGTCAATGTATAACTGTCATATAGCTTCAATATTACTGTATGACCAGAATCACATTGTCCATGATTGTCAGTCTGATGTCATTCAGTAACTGATTGATGAAATAATCATACGTTCATTGACCAAGATGTTGTCGGTAAATTTGTGGGGGGGGGGGGGGGGGGGGTTGTTCTGTTTTTTGTTTGTGTGTTTTTTGTGTGGTTTTTTTATATAGAAAAATCAGTGTCTGGAATGTGGTCTCACTCTCAGATTTGATAGCATTACTATTGATCAATCTTTATTGACAGTTTACAGCAAAACAGTCGAAAGCAGTCTATCACTGATTGCCAGTTGATGGACAAGTCTTTATGTTAGAACATAAGCTTGACTAAAATTGATGATTAAAATAATACTTTAATATACTGTGACTAAAATATGAGTACTGTAATTAATCACTGACATTTCTGACTGAAGCTATGATTGAGAAGCTCATAAAAAAAACCTTCAAACCAAAGTGCATGACTGCTGCGTTGATGATGCTCAGATAATATGCGACAGTGAAGTATTTTTTAAAGGAATTATTTTTATCGTCGAATTTAAATTGAATCTACTTTGAAATGACTAGCATTGATCCTTTACGTACTTACAGGTGCTGTCATTTTGATAGTTGATAACTAATTTTGGTCTTCCACACAGAAAGAATATAATGGTTTGGCTATCTTTAAATCACCATCTCTCAGCAAAATCTATGCTGACAAAATGGTTTTAAAGGAGTAGCAAATGGATAAGGCACACACACCACACGCACGCACGCACGCACGACACACACCAAGCCCGCATATATGCTTCAAGTACACTGCACATAGCTTCCTACGATTTTGGCATCAAGTGGCACTGTTCAGTTAGTTCCAAAAATATAGTTGGAAAACTATCAAAAAAAGAAACCTTGTTTTTTGTTGTTTGGTCTTTTCTAGTTGTTTTTTTTTGTCAAGAGATCGTGCCAGCCAGAATTTTTGAAGTGATAGTTATGTTTTACTGTGTAGACTTACACAATTCCAGAACTGTAATATATAGGCCCAAAATGAATGCACTTCTTGTGCAAATTTTCTGCCAAAACCCGTTTTAAAGTTTTAACAGAAGGTTAACATAAATAGCGTGTAATGTAATGCACGTTTTTGTCAAATACTTGCGATTTGGGCTATAATTTATTTGGGGGTTTTTTTGGTTAAACAAACCAAAGCAAAACAAATAGGTATAAACGTTTTACAATCACTCGTTTAAAAGAGAGAGAGAGAGAGAGAGAGAGAGGAGAGGAGAGAGAGAGGAGAGAGAGAGAGAGAGAGAGAGATTGTTGTCTGTCTGTCTATGTTGAAAGGCTAGAAAAAAAAGTGAAGGGAAAAAAGTGAAGGCATTTTAATCGTTTCAAAAGATGTTTACAAACACTTCGCCTTGTTATGTCTGTTTTCTGTGCTCATCCTAAAAACAACACGACTACCAACCTCCCCCCTCCCTTTTCGGTCATCATAATCTTCCATCTCCTTCGACAAATAATGATTATAATTCTATCTCAACTCAGGTCACTGCTGCAGAAGCGGTATGTGAAGATTTACTATGAAGTTTATACACCAGCCTTGGTATGTAACATTGGTAATCCAATAAGAATAAGCTAACCTGTCAGCTGTAGCGAACGTGCCAGCTATAACATTGGTAGAAAGAAAAACCTTCGTCTAAAAAACCCTCTTGAAACAGACAACAAAGGACCATTTTTAGGATGTGAGTGGGAGGTGCCATATGTACCATGGTGGGTTTTTTCGTGCATAGTTTTGTATCTGCTGTGCCTGATAAGTCTCATCAAAAAGGGAATGAATATCTGAATGAACTCGCAAGAAGGTCTGACAAGTTTAACAATGCTAGAAGTATTCGATTTTGATTTTTTTCTTTGATCTTTTTCCTGTTTCAAAAGTATTGAATAAAAAGACGTTATTTGGTTAAAAGATACAAAGAATGAACAATAATTTTTAAAAACCCATTGTTTCATGAAAACTACACACTGAAGCAAGAGCAGAATAGTTATCTTCAAATCAAAAGGGTTGAAAAAAGTAAAGTTGAGTCCTTGTATCAAAACAAGCCCTTAGCTAGGATATCAATGTTGGCGCTATACATCAACAAGGAGTAGCACATTATACTGGACCTCAAATCAGTGTGGCCATTACACCCTGAAATATATGTCCAAGTTGTAATCAACACACACTCACACACACACACACACACACACACACACCACACACACACACACCACACACACACACACACAAACCACACACACCACACACACACACACACACACACACACACACACACACAACACACACACAACACAACTATTCTATGCAGCTCTTAGACACGAAAAAAAAAAACCGTCTGCTAACACAACTTAGACTGTTTGTCCAAAGTCCAAAACCCGCGAAGAGCTGCGCTTAATTCAAAGCAGATGGCAACCCCACTACTGTAGGGTCCGTCCACCTCTCCTTTCAATCCCTTTTTTCTCCCCACTTATCCCCCCTTTCGACACAATTGACTGCCGTTTGGGGGCGATGCGGTTGGCCCCGCCACCGGAAGTACCCAGTCTCACTTCCGGTCTAGGCAGGTATTTTTTGGTGTGTGTGTTTTTTTGTTTTTTAATTCTTTTGTATTATCCCGGGAGAAGGAAGTAGGGGGGAAAGGTGAGAGGGGCTGGGTGCTGTTCAGACAGGTGGAGAGTACCCGGGGAACCTGGAGTACCTGACTTTAGCTGGACTCCCCACAAAGAACTTTGATCTGGGGGTGCTTTTTTTTGTTTTTAGGGGGGGGGGGGGTTCTTTTTTTTCTTTCTTTCTTTCTTTTGTTTTCTTTTTCTCTTTCTTTCTTTTGTTTCTTTTTCTCTTTCTTTCTTTCTTTTCTTTCTTCTCTTCTTTTTCTTTCTTTTTTTCTTTCTTTCTTATTTTCTTTCTTTCTCTTTTTCTTTCTTTCTCTCTTTCTTTCTTTCTCTTTTTCTTTCTTTCTTTTTTCTTTCTTTCTTTTTTTTCTTTTCTTTTTCTTTCTTTTCTTTCTCTTCTTTCTTTCTTTCTCTTTTTCTTTCTTTCTTTTTTGTCTTTCTTTCTTTTTTTCTTTCTTTCTCTCTTTCTTTCTTTCTCTTTTTCTTTCTTTCTTTTTTCTTTCTTTCTTTTTTCTTTCTTTCTTTTCTTTCTTTCTTCTTTCTGTCTCCCACCATCCTTTTTCATCCCTCTTCTCCCTACTGGTGTTCATTCATTCATACTTTTTATAACGTATTTGTTCGCTCTCTTTATTATTCATTTTTTAAAATGTTTTCTCTAAAATTCTTAAACCATAAAAAGTAGTGAAGATTATTAGTTTTGAAAAAAAATAATAAACTCACCTATTTTCCCATGTATTTATTTAAATTTGACTTATTTTCTATTCAAAACCGATCAAATCCATATCCTCAATAAAATCCCGCAAGGCGCTAAAATGGTTTCAGCGGTTAAGATTATCACGAACAAACAACCTCAAAGAAAGCCAGAACACAGAGAACGAAAACGGAAACAAAACAAAGCAAAAACCAAACAGAAACGAAACCAACACAAAACAAAACAAAAAAAAAGCCCCGAAACAAACGCCGCCACACGCATGTAAGCTCGCCACAAATCAGACGCCAGACAGAAAGAGCCGACAACAAAAGGGCCGAACGCCATTGGAAGCAGGGGCAACACATGAGTACAGAGTCATCAGAACACACAGTACAGATATATCACATCGGTGTTTGTCGGTTTGAATGTGGATGGATGAAAGGAATTGCTCTCTCTCTCTCTCTCTCTCTCTCTCTCTCTCTCTCTCTCTCTCTCTCTCTCTCTCCTCTCTCTCTCTCCTCTCTCTCTCTCTCTGTTTCTCTCTCTCTCTCTCTCTCTCTCTGTCTCTCTCTCTCTCTCTCTCTCTCTGTCTCTGTCTCTCCTGCTCTGGAGAAGTAGCATTGTTTCCAAACGCGGGTGTTCTTTCTGTTGATGGAAATGTGGAATCCAAGGTTTTTTCTCTGTACAACAGAATAAGGATTTTTTTCCTCCCTAGAATACATATATATATTTTTTGGTTAATTTTTTTCTTCTCCTTATTGATCCATCTTCTGACACAAGCCATGTAATTTTTTTTACCGTTTTTTTTTCTTAAAATTTGTGATTTTTGATGTACTTGAATTTTTTTTTTCATTTTCTTCCAAATTGTATTGTTATCACTGAGAGAGGTCAGTCAGTCAGTATGATACACCTGCATGGTACAATGTTACAGCTCCAGACCGTGTGAAATGCTGTACAGTTCATATATAGTGTTGTTGTCCATTGTTGTTGTTGTTGTAAATGATGGTGATGATTCGGAGAAAGATGTGATGATGGTAGTGGAGATGATTGATGGTGGTCATAACTGCGATGGGTTGGTTTCAGATGCAACTCTAATTTAAGTTAAAACTTGTGAAAGTAAAGTAATTTTCAACGCGATGTATACATATACATTGCAAAACAAACCTTTTCAGTACATACATTACTGCTGGAAATTGTACTCATCTGTCTTTAGGATAGAAAAAAACACAGATTATTTATTGGCTAGCATTCTTAAATTGAAAAAGAAATGATACAACAATGAACAAAACCATATCTCCATGTTGCTGTTGGAATTAAAAAGCCAATGGTATTAATTAAACTAATTTGAATGTGAAAAGATAATCAGTTAGTGTATCAGATCGACTGAATAAAAAAAACGTTAATGACTGCATAATCAATTATCAGACATAGAGAAAAGTGTGTCGGACACACTCGTAAAATACCTCACACACACACACATACACACACATATAACAACAGCGAAGGTATTGTATACAAAGGGGTCAATGAGAGCTTTAAATTGTATCTAAACTATATTTCTGCATTTTATGTTTTAGAGAGAAAAAAGTCAGGAAGCAGCATTGCGAACCACAAAGGGACACCAAACAAGGGAGAGAAAAAAAACCCGACTGTCAAACATTGCGGTTTTCTTTATACCACTAAAAACAGCAACAGAAAATGACACGAAATGTGATTGAATAACGCAAGAATTCATTGCATACATGTAAAAAAGTATTAAGCCCTTTATCAGTTAAAACAATGTATAACTATCACCAGAATATACTGATCACAATCCTACAAAGCAATACAAATGAAAACTGACAGGAGCAATGGACAGAAACATCACATCTTTGTGATAAAGGAGATCTCAACTTAAAATATTTGTATGCTCCAAGTTTCCCGTATTGAAGCAGAGCACTAAAGAAAAACCTTTCATCTCGTTCTGCATTGGAATCATCACGCAAAAGCACTTAAAAACGAAGAGAAAAATTCGCCCAGGCATAAATTAATGAGGTAGGTTTATGCTGATTGCGACTACAGCAAAATTGCCATAGAAATATCTCACAAGCACGCACATACACATTTTATATATATTCATACACATTTTATATCATATTCACAAACACCCCCCCACTATATATATATATATATATATATATATATATATATATATATATATATATATATATATATATATGTGTGTGTGTGTGTGTGTGTGTGTGAGAATATATATATATATATATATATATATATATATATATATATATATGCGCACACACATACATTTTACACACACACACACACGCGCACATACACACACACACACACACACACACACACACACACACACACACACACACACACAACACCACACACACACATGTATCACCGCTGGGAAAGATGGTGACCCCAGGAAGAGCGCGTTACCAGCGCTAAAAGACAGACAGACTGTCAGAGAGGTCATCTGCACGTGCCCACAGGTAAGTGTGTGTCCGACACTAACAGCATGCCGCATGCAGCAGTAGACAGCAAAGGAAAAGTAGCTAGCTGTTGTGTGTGTGTGTGTGTGTGTGTGTGTGTGTGTGTGTGTGTGTGTGTGTGTGTTATGTCTGTTGATGCGAAATGAATTCAAAGATGTTAAAAGTATGTTTTAATGCGAAAGGAAAGGTGTGTATAAGTGTGTGTGTGCGCGCGAACGAAAGGTGTGGTTGTGGTGGTGGTGTATGTGTGTGTGTTGTGTGTGTGCGTGCGTGCGTGGTGCGTGCGTGCGTGTGTGTGTGTGTGTGTGTTATCTATTTTGTTTATTTTCATTTTGAGGATAATGGAATAAGCACTCAAGTTCTTTTTTTCTAGTACCCATGTGTTCGCAGTTTTGTCATCTGTTCCCACCAGCACACAATTAGCCTACTCTTCCCAAAAGTGGAACAGGTTTTAACATGTGCGCATGATATTCTGCGTGTGTTCACCCACGGGATCTCGGTTTATGGTCTGATCCAAAGGACTTTGGGGGAGATTGAGTTGGCACTTATGTTAACCCCAGAGGTAAAATCCTCTTGAACGAGATTCGAACCCGGGTCAGCAGATCACGAGCGCAATGTGCATCACTGTAACCACCAGGCTATCCGTGTGCATGTGTGTGTGCATGCGTGTTGCATGCGTGTGTGTGTGTGTGTGTGTGTTGTGTGTGGTGTGTGTGTGGTGTTGTGTGTTGTAATGGTGATGTGTGCGCGCGCGCGTGTGTGTGAACGGTCTCTTGTCCTCCAGTAGTTGAACATGCAGTCCTGTAATAATGGCAGCAGTTACCAGTGTGTGATGATGATGGTTATTATCCAGGCTGGTTTGGAAGCATACAGCCAGCCAAGTTAACAATTGTTGTTCTGTTTTGGTGTGTCGCTGTCTTCTTAAACTTTCTGAAAATTTCCCCCCCCCCCTTTTTTTTAAAAGTTACAATAGTGTGTATTGTTTGCTTGTCCCGTCATTTTTTTTTCTGATGAGGTCATGTGGGTGTATGTGTGTGTGTATGCACGCGCGCGCGTGCGTGTGTGTCTGTGTCTGTGTGTTGTCTGTCTTGTCTGTCTCTCTGTCTCATTGTCTCTCTGCCTCTATGTCTATCTGTCTCAGGAATGGCAGTGTATTCATGAACAAACTGTTGTTCAGATTCGAAAGCTTTAGACTGGCTGCAGCACGTTTTGTTTGTAGTCTGGTACTGCCATGTAGCTGTAGATAATAACTGTTGTAGCAAAATATGATGGACAACATTGTTTTTAAAACAGTAATATTAGTGTTCTGTTTTATAAAAAATATAAAAACTATAAAACACCCAAAACCTCCACCACTAAACACCACCCCTCTCTCTCTCTCTCTCTCTCTCTCTCTCTCTCTCTCTCTCCACCCACAAACTCTCCACCATCCACACCCATCACCATTCATCCATCAGCGTCAAAGCCTGAAGTCATTAAACGAGAAAGCCAGAAGGGGAAGGACAGTGAGTAATTATTCCGAAGAGCCCG
The DNA here is from genome assembly GCA_030674155.1 of Stramonita haemastoma. Lineage (NCBI taxonomy): Eukaryota > Metazoa > Mollusca > Gastropoda > Neogastropoda > Muricidae > Stramonita > Stramonita haemastoma. The sequence continues at coordinate 61,793,700 of CM060327.1, read as the reverse complement.
TTTTTTCAACACCCCCCCACGTCAAGAAAGGAATCGGGCAACTATTCGCTGCCTCAACACAATTTACCCACAACAGCACTCCAGGTAAGCACCCAGGTAGCTCCGGAATAGAGGAAGCAGACTAGGAGGGGAGGAGTGGGGGGAGTGTATGTATGTATGTATGTATGTATGTATGTAGCGGAAGGGGGGGGGGGGGGGGGGGCTGGTATGGGCACAGAACTACCTGTAGGCCCAGTCGGCGCGGAAGAAGACGGCCTTGCCTTGAAGAGTGCAGACTGACTCACTCACTTCCGCTTGGCGGCGCAATCGCTGAAGGCCTAGGTCTGTAACGAATTGGGGCCCCCCAGAGTGGTGTGTGTGTGCTACCTTTTTAAAGTGGGGGGGTTGTGGGGGTTGGGAGGGGGGTTCTTTTTTAGGGTTAGAGTCCGTCTTGTCAGTGATCATTATTGTGTGTGTCTTATGATGTAAAACAGTGAAAGAAGGTGGGAGGGAGGGGAGGAATGAATGCTCTCCACTCAGAGAGAAAGAGAGGGTGGTAGTGATGATGTGGTGTGTGTGGCGAACGTTGTTTGCTAAGATACCAAAAGATAATGAGAAGTGACTTTTTTTTTTAATCTTATACTCCACCTCACTCCCCACTCTGAATACTGATAACGGTAAACTGTAATAAATAGTAATGATAGGCAGCCTTTAGATTTAGTAAGCACGGACTTGAGGATTCTTAACAAGCATTGCAAAATTTCATAAATTATTATTTACCTAGAAGAGGAGAGAGAGAGAGAGAGAGAGAGAGAGAGAGAGAGCCTTTCTTCTTCCTCTTGTTGCTACTGCTCCCTTCTTTTTCCCCTTGTATTGTCATCATCATGACCTTCTTCATCATCGTCGACATCATCACAGTCTTCTTGTTGTTGTTGTTGTTGTTGTTGTTTTTTCTTCTTCTTCTTCTTCTTCTTCCTTCTTCTTCTTCTTCTTCTTTCTTCTTCTTCGTCTTCGTCTTCGTCTTCGTCTTCAATTCAGTCTTTCAACTTGCTGCCCGCCCGTTCGCAGTAACTTGTGTGCCATACATTTCTACGGGATGGCTACAACATTATGTATACAACACTACTATATGTGACCACAGATTATCCAGGACTTTGCTATTTCGGTAACTACAAATGTTAGTAGTGGGTGGGTGGGGGTGGGGGACAAACAGTTGATCTATGGCCGCGTTTATAATGAGTCTTTGCCTTAATGTCTGAAGTTGGCAGCAAAGGTAAACACGTTTTCCATAGGGCGTATAAGGACACAAGAAGTCTTAGAATGGGACATAGGGCACAATAAGTCTTCAACAATTGGGGACAAAAGTCTCTACAATGGGAACATAGGACCAAAAACTCATCTACACTTGGGACATAGGACACAAGATGTCTTCTAAATTGGATAGGATGTCATCTACATTTGCCCTATCACATTTTACAATTCACAAAAAGTATTAATGGGACATGACACAAAAAAGTCTAATTTGAAAGGACGGAAAGTCATTAAACGGAGATGAAATTTTACATTCACGTGAAACAAATCATTGACTTCTGAAATTGGAGAAGCTGTGAATATGCAAAGAGTACTTTGGTGGTATTTAATTTCCTTCATGAACAAAATGACGAGCTAGTACAGGTGATTTGAAAGTAATGATGTCGCCCATGCTAACTTAGATCATATTGAGAATTTATAACCAGACTTTGTTTATTTCGATAAAAAGCAGATATATTATTGCACGTCAAAGTTGTCCCTCCTGACTCTTTCATCTCTCTCTCTCTTCTCTCTACTCTTCATCTATCTACTCTCTTCTCATCTCACTCTCTTCTCTCTCTCTTCTCTCTCTCTCTCTCTCTCTCTCTCTCTCTCTCTCTCTCTCTCTCTCATTCTCTCTCTCCTCTCTCTCTCTCTTCTCTCTCACTCTCTCTCTCTCTCTTCTTAATACATTAAATATAAGCACACATCTTCAGAGACTTCGCCTTTCTTCTGTGTGTCCGGATGGGACTCTAGATTTCTTCAGTACATTATCATTTCTATCCTGGCACACACCTCAGGTGTCCTTCTCAGAAATGGTTTGTTTAAAACGGTGTTATCACCACCCACTGCGAGGTAATCTGCCAAGACTTTCCATTGGCATATGAATCAAGGAGATTAGGTTGTTTTATTTATGCAATTTTAACAATCAGCTTTGTGTTAATAAAAGTTATGAAAATCTGTTTCACCTTCACCTATCCTATAGTCTAGAAGACCGTTGGAGCACCACTGAAGACCTGTAACCAGCTTCCTCCATTGCGGTTCTCAAGCTTTCTGTATTATGCCGTTCCACTTAAGACCAGTTCTCTCTGTAATGTTGTCTTCCCATCGTTTTCTCTGTCTGCCTCATTTCCCTCCTTGTACCGTTCGCTGTGGGACAATCTTGGCCAGTCTATATGTTCGTGTGATATGCCTGTACCACTTCAGTTTGAGGAGGGTGTTTTTTACTGAGCTCAGGAGCTCTTCATGTGGTCCGATGGCGTTTTCAGTTCTGGTTTTCTCTTCCTTGTTGGCCGTATGAGATACCGAGAAGTTTGCGAAACATCTCATCTCCATTGACTGTATCCTTTGTCCAATGTTTGCTTTTATGGTTCACGTTTCACATGCGTACAAAAATAATGGACATGACCAGGGAACACATCTGTCTGATCTTGCAGCTGATGGCAATATTTTGTCGTTCCAGAGGGCTTTCAGTTTGGTCATTGCAGCTGTGGTCTTGGCTATCCTGGACAGAACTTCATGTTTTGATCCTTCATTGGATACTACAGCTTCCTGGATTTGAAGCTATGGACGGTCTCAATTTTTGTTGCCTTGGCAATACCTGTGCTCATGCCGTTGGCACTATATTTTGTCCTCAACTGGGTTTTCTCTGCACTGATCTGCATGCCATATGCCCAAGAGGCTTCAGCAAGTGATTTCCTAAGTTGACCATTTCTTGTTCTTTTCCAGCTAGGCCGTCGATTTCGTCAGCAACACAGTTGGTTCGTAGTTATCCTGTCCCCAATGCTGACTGTTTCCTCATGTGTTCAAGTGCGTCAGGCATCATTCTCTCTAAGATGTTGAAGAAGGTGGGGGAGAGCGAACATTCTTGGCCTACTCCAGTTGGGGTTCGGAACCAATCTCCTTGTTGTTGTCATAGTAGGCTGCACTGGCTGTCTTGTCATAGAGGCATTTTGTGGTTCTGACGAGGTTGGAATTGATGTTACAAAGCCTCATAGTTGCCCACAAAGCTGTCTGCCAAACCCTGTCGAATGCTGTCGTTAAGTCCATGAAGATGTAATAAAGGTCTTGCTAATGTTGATGGTTCTTCTCGCAGAGAAATCTTTGAAGATTCTTTTTAGCAGGCGAATACACAAGGTCCCCTACTTTTTCTTCCGTCAGCAGTGTTGATTATCCTTAAGAACACACTGGGTTGGTTCAGACTTCTTTTATGGGTCGATTCCGTTAAGAGGATTTTCTCTGGAGTTGTCTCAGTGCTGACCCAACCCCCCTCCCCCCCAAGTCTTCGGATAGACTATCACGAGCCCGTGTGCAAAGCACTTAGAACATCTTGCGCACACGTTAATCTGTTCATCTCATATGAGTAGCATCGTGTGCGGTGGACAGATGACAAGATTTACAAAACTGATACACACAGGGACTAGATGTAAAAAGCCTATGATGCTTATTCATTATCCTCGATATAAATTATAATAAATAAATAAATATAAAAATATGGGATCTGTAACACGTCATCATAGATTCTTTACAGAAGTTTACTTTTATTGTGGTCATAGATGTCCTTTCCCACTAGTTACTTATCTTGATCATTGCAGTCTCTGTTGAACATTGTGACCATTGGTTAGCACTCCTTTTGTAAGCCTTGTCATTGCATTCATCACTCTATATCACTTAAAGGAAGTTGCTGAGTTTGAACAAATTCTCCACTGTTTTCTTTTTTCGAACTAGTCTGTTTTATTTGGCTGAAAAATGCAGAGTGGCGTAACTACACATTAAATAGATTCTTTAAGAACCCACACTTACTTCACGCTGATGACAAATACAGCGAAAATTACACACACACACACACACACACATAACACACACACACACACACACACCACACACACACACACACACACACACACAGCACACACGCATACACACACACACATACATACACACACACTCATTTACTCATACACACACGCGCGCGCTCACAAACCTACCACACACATACACGCACGCACAAAACACACACACACACGCACGCACAACAACACACATCTCCCCCCCATCTTTCTCTCTCTGTTATACGCACACACACATACACTATCTATCTATCTATGTATTATCTATCTATCTGTCTATCTATCTATCTATTATCTATCTATCTATCTATCTATCTATCTATCTATCTATCTTCTGTCTGTCTGTCTGTCTGTCTGTCTGTCTATCTATCTGTCTGTCCTGTCTGTCTTCTATCTATCTATCTATCTATCTATCTATCTATCTATCTATCTATCTATCTATCTATCTACCCATCTATCTATCTATCTATCTATCTATCTATCTTCTGTCTGTCTGTCTGTCTGTCTGTCTGTCTGTCTGTCTATCTATCTATCTTTCTTTCTTTCTTTCTTTCTATCCATTTGTCTATCTATCTATATATCCACCCACCTAACCATTTGTATTTCTATGTTCTATCTATCATCCATCTATCTATCCATCCATTATCATCTCATCTATCTATCTACTATCTATCTATCTATCTATCTATCTATCTATCTATCATCTATCTATATCTAAAAAAAATACATATATCCCCTCCCCTCCTACCCAAGAACCAGCCAGGACTGAACAACCTGCCTCGTCACTGCCCTAACTAACTGCTGATGCAGCAGCAGCAGCATCCCCATCTCCGCAGACCCCCCTACCCTACCTACCCTACCTGCCCCGTGTTCCAGACCCATTCCAGCGCTCCCTCCCCACCTGAGTTCAAAGCGCGGCCCCCACAAAACAGCAGATGGCAAAGACATCACCGCAGGCTGCTGCCTCCCTACACACACAGACAGACCCAACCCCAGCCACAAAGGGGTTGCGTTTCACCCTAAGTTCCACAGGGCAGTATTTTACCTTTCCGAGCTGTACTGACGACGGCCCCAACGAGCTGTCTTTGTCTTGTCTTTTTCTTTCCCCCCCCACTCTGTCTCTGTCTGTCTCTGTCTGTCTGTCTGTCTGTCTCTGTCTGTCTCTGTCTGTCTCTCTCCTCTCTCTCTCTCTCTCTCTCTCTCTCTCTCTCTCTCTCTCTCTTCTCTCTCTCGTCTCTGTCTGTCTCTCTCTCTCTTCTGTCTGTCTTCTCTCTCGTCTGTCTGTCTCTGTCTGTCTGTCTGTTCTGTCTGTCTGCTCTCTCGTCTGTCTGTCTGTCTGCTCCTGTCTGCTCTGTCTCGTCTTCTGTCTCTTCTTCTTCTCTCTCTCTCTCTTCTCTCTCTCTCTCTTCTCTCTCTCTCTCTCTCTCTCTCCTCCTCTCTCTTCTCCTCTCTCTCCCTTCTCCTCTTTTCCATATTTATTTTTTCTTGCCTTGTGAGTGAAAAATGAAGTACAGGGTGGAAGGATGGTTTGTTTTTTTTTTCTTTTCTTCTGCTTTTTCTACTTCCTGTACGGACTTGAAATAGTGCACTGAAGTTTTGCTTTCTGTATTTCTTTTGCGCGGTGTTGATTTTTGTTTCCTCTTTTTGTGTGTGTTTTTTGTGTTGTTTTTTGTGTTTTTGTTTTTTTGTGGTTTTTTTGTGTTGTTTTTTGTGTTTTTGTTGTTTGTGTTGTTGTTTTTTGTGTTGTGTTGTTGTCTAAGCTGTACAGTGTTGTGAGTTGAAATAGAGTGAGGAGATTTTGTTTCTGTAATTGTTCTTTTCGCGCGGAGTTGATGTTTTTTTCCCCTTGTGGTGTGTGTGTTGTGTGTGTGTGTGTGTGGTGTTGTGGGTGTGGTTGTGTGGTGTGTGTGGTGGTGTGTGTGGTGTTTTGTGTGTGTGTGTGGTGGTGTGTGGTGTGTGTGGTGTGTGTGGTGGGTGGGTGTGTAGTGGATGTGGTGTGTGTAGTGAGTGAGAGTGAGAGAGGAGGGTGGAGTGGTGAGAGGGAGGAAGGGAGAGGAGGGAGAGAGGGAGGAGAGAGAAAGAGGGAGGGGAAGAGAGATGCGAGGAGAATGAGAGATGTAGAGAAGAGCAATATTTCAGATGAATTTTTAGAAATTCTGAATTCTAGAAAACTAGGTCTCTCTCTCTCTCTCTCTCTCTCTCTCCTCTCTCTCTCTCTCTCTCTCTCTCTCTCTCTCTCTCTCTCTCTCTCTCTCTCTCTTCTCTCTCCCTCTCTCTCTCTCTCATAAGAAGAGTACTATCTGTAGTTTTTCTATTATGATTTGATCGGCAGCCAAAGAAGGTTATCATTGACAGCAGAAAACAAGAAAAAGAAAATTTCAGCGTCATAGTCCCCCCTCCCCCCGCACCACACACACACACACACACACACACACACACACACACACACACACACACACACACACACACACACACACACACACACACACACACACACACACACTTATTTCCTTGGTCTCTCAGTCTTGAAAATAAACACTAAACCAGAATTAAAGGATTCATTTTATTCTGGGATTATCTTGTTACACCCTCCTTCCCCTTCTTTTCACCATTTCCCCCCTTTGCTCTGTCTGTCTGTCTGTCTGTCTGTCTGTCTGTCTGTCTGTGTCTTTCTCTCTATCTCTGTCTCTGTTTCTGTCTGTCTCTGTCTATCTGTCTGTATCTGTCTGTCTCTGCTCTCTCTGTTTCTCTCTCTCTGTCTCTCTATCCATATATTTGTCTGTCTCTGTCTTCTGTGTCTCTGTCTGTCCCCCCCCCTTCTCTCTCTCTCTGTCTGTCTGTCTGTCTATCTGTCTGTCTGTCTGTCTGTCTGTCTCTCTCTCTCTCTCTCTCTCTCTCTCTCTCTCTCTCTCTCTCTCTCTCTCTCTCTCTCTCTCTCTCTCTCTCTGTTGCTGTCCCTGTCATTGGTTTCTGTCTGCCAACTCTCAGTACAAAGTCAGAAGGAATCCCAAAGAAGCAAATGCAGATGAGTGCAAGTTTTCAGAGGGGAAGAGGAACAGCTGCAAGTTTTTCAGGTGGTAAAGTGCAAATGGAAACGTTGCTGTCAATGGGCAAGAGTGCGAATCAATGTACTGCAATTTGTCTACGGCAGAGTACAAATGGAAATTGCTGTTTGTCCTAGTGCTGATAAAAGTGCAATTGTCAGAGTGCAAATCGAAGCGCAAATGGGATTTTAATAGCAGAGTGCAAATGGAAGTGCAGTTGTAATACAAATGAAGTGCAAATGAAAGTGCAGTATGTAAATGACAAAGTGCAAATGGAATGCAGTATGTAAATGAAGTGCAAATAGAAGTGCAGTATATAAATGACAAGAGTGCAAATGGAAGTGCAGTATGTAAATGACAAGAGTGCAAATAGAAGTGCAGTATATAAATGACAAGAGTGCAAATGAAGTGCAGTATGTAAATGACAAGAGTGCAAATGGAAGTGCAGTCTGTACATGGTAGAGTGCACATAAAAAGAGAGTTTATCAAAAGCAGAGCGTAATGAATAGAAATTCAGTTTATCAGTTGTGCAATGCAAATAGAAGTGCAGTTTGTCTAATGGATGTGCAGTTTACGTACAGGAGAATGCAAACTGAAGAGGAATTTATATAATGAAGGTGCAGTTTATGTATGGAAGATTGCAAATGGAAGTGCAGTTTGTCAATGGCAGAGTGCAATGAAAATTTAGTTTTGTCAATATTTAAGAGCAAAATTAATGAAAGAACAGTTAAAATACAGTTTGTCTATGGTCAAATACAGGTGAAGTACAGTTTGTCAATGTCACTAGGTGTAATACAGTTTGTCAATGGTCAAATACAGTTTGTCAGGGTCAAATACAGTTTGTCAATGGTCAGGTAAAGGTGAAATACAGTTTGTCATGGTCAGGAACATGTACTAGGTGAAATACAGTTTGCCAATGTTCAAGTACAGGTGAAATACAGTTTGCCAATGTTCAAGTACAGGTGAAATACAGTTTGTCGTGATCAGGAACAGGTACTAGGTGAAAAGTACCTGCCTGTGTATGTTGAAAGTGCAGGTGAATGCACGGAAGAAAAACTCACGGAAAATACGTCAGAGCAGAAAACCCCAGACTACCTGTTGGGACATACAGTTGTCATGACTCGCGAGATTACACCGCACTTTGGTACGCATACCTGTAATTGCATCTTCAGGTACACAAGCCGCACAGCAGCAGGTACCAAGCGGGGAATGAGCGCTATCTGCTCCGTCATCACTGAGCCACTCAGGCATTAATCCACACATTGAGGAGAGAGAGGCAGACCCAGTTCAGAGATAAGGGAGCACAGAAAGCCAAATGCAATGAACAGAAAACAGAAAATTGCACGTGCTGATAACCCTTGTGTCTTACAGCATAGGGTCTACCTTCTTCAGACACTCTCTTCACGCTTCACCGGTTAGAACATCCCCGAAGTCGGACTGTGGCTACCTGAGTGATGGGTGAAAAATGGTCGCATACGCAAAAAAAATCTTATCGTTGTTGAATCTTAGAGCTCTAGCTGAGGATTGAAACAAACAAACAAAATTTGTTGGAACTCTTTTTTCGGATTGAAGGCTACCTGTTGGTATGGTTATAATAAGCAGAAGTTGGAGTGAAGGGTAAGCTATGGGAGTTAAATGTAAAAGGGGGAAGTAGTACATGTCAGATCGAAAGAAAAATATGGTAGTAGTTTGCATGCTTTGCCTTATTCCCATAGTAATAGTAGTAGTTCTTCTTCTTCTTCTTCTTCTTTCTTCTTCTTCTTCTTCTTCTTCTTCCTCCTCCTCCTCCTCCTCCTCCTCCTCCTCCTCCTCCTCCTCCTCCTCCTCCTCCTCTCCTTCCTCTCTTCTTTTTCTTTAGATGTATAGGAGATTTACTTCAGCCAAAAAAGTCATCTACATGTTACTTACAAACATTAAAAGTTATAGAATTTGGTTTGTGCAACAGACTTTTACTACAAACTTTGTAGGTTTGAACTTTCTTCTATGTCCATTTCACTCAGTGGTCGGAATCTACTTTGTTGGATCAAGCCATGAAGAGAAATTCTCTTTCCCAATTTGTTAACGTCTTTCTCTCCAGTCTTCCTCTCTGGAAATTACTTTAATAACTAAACTAGTCATTAATTAAGACAGCCTTCCACACACACACACAACACACACACACACACACACACACACACACACACACCACACACACATACACACGCACGCACACACACACACCACACACACACACACACACACACACACGCACACGCACGCACGCACACACACACCACGCACACGCACACACACACACACACACACACACACACACACACACACACACACACGTACACACACACACAGGCCTAACTAACCACCAGTTTTAACAAACCAAGCGTGAAGATGCTATAATATGCAGAAGCGGGAGTGCGCTGCGCGCATATGAAGTAAGTAAGACACAGGGTTTATCAGCACGTGCGATCCGTTCTCTTGTCATTCTGTTCAGCATCCTGCCCCCTGTTATCTGTCTGTGATTGGCTCGGCCTCTTCCTTAATTACAGGTGTGAATTAATGCCGGGCTGGGGGCTGGGGGCTTGATGACAGGGCAGATAGCAGCTAATTGTAGCGCTACTGCGTAGCTTCTCTTTCCACAGATGAAATATCAGATACTGCACGAGGCAAAACTTAACAACAATTGAGCTCTTACTTTCCATTCCCCTGTTACAGCAGGTAGTGCAGACTGAGATGCACCACTGGCCATTGTTTTGACTAGATGATTTTTCTTTTTTTTCTTTTTCTTTTTGGCTGCCTCATTCTCTGTGAGCCACAGAAAAGAGACATTTTCATTTATTGCATGGTGACCAATGAGGACAGGATGACGTAACAATGCTGCAAGGAAGTGCATCTGCTTCGAGGCTACGTGACAAACTGTACACTGTGCTTCCTATCATGATAATTATATCCCGAGCGTCCTACAGGGCCTGAGAGATACAGACACCTGCAGTAGTGGTCAGATAGTTAAACCAACAATCTGAAACTCCCATCCGTAAAGTGGATGAAGCTCGACTGTGGTCCTCTTCCCAATGAGTCCATAGCAATCTCACTCTGGATAGGACCCGGTTGGAGTCCGAAAACCTTGTCTTTTATGAGACTCGAATCCACTACTTTCCAGTCCAAACCCTTTCGGGCATAGAATGCGACTACGATTTTTCTTTTGTTCATGATTAAGGGCAAAGATAAACAAGCAAAGGCCTTTCTAGCATTTGCATGCACTACTTCCCTTCCCGAAGTGGGTCTCAGACAAATACATAGAAAAAATATAGACAGAGAGAGAGGGTGAGTGAGTGTAATGATAATTTTTTAAAAGGCCTGCATTCAAAGGGCTACAAATTAGACATTGCAATTTACAGCCTGGTGCAAAAGCTAACAAGAATGGAAACATCGATATTCGACGCTGTCTGTACAAGAGCTGTGGACCGAAGCCTTGTTGAAGACCTCAAAGCTCGTGGGGTGTGTGTGTGTGTGTGTGTGTGTGTGTGTGTGTGTGTGTGTGTGTGTGTGTGTGTGTGTGTGTGTGTGTGTGTGTTCGCGTGCGTGCGTGTGTGTTTGTGTTTATAAATCAAAGGTCCTTTTAAAGTTAAAAGGCAGTGAACTCATTCACACATACCCGTTATTTCATTCAAGTTGAGGGGGCAGAGGCCGGCTGGTTATTTATTTTCATTTTAATTTACTTTTACCAATCTTTAGTGGCAGTGTTGTGGGGGCAGTGATGCCGATCTAAGAGTGATCTTAATCTTTCAACAGTTCAGAAAAATAATGGATGTTATGCCGAGGGTCAGTTATTAAGCTCTTAAACTGTCGAAAAGAGAACGAAGCAAAGAGTGAGAGAAAGAAAGAGAAAAAGAGCGCGCATGTGTGTGTGTGGTGCGTGCGTACGTGCGCGCGCGCGCGTGTGTGTGGTGGTGTTTGGGGTGTTTTATTGATTTTTTGGAGGGAAGGGGGGGGGGAGGCACATGCATATATCTCTCTCTCATATATATTATATATATATGTATATATATGTATGTGTGTGTGTGTGTGTGCATGCATGTATATATATATACATATACATGTGTGCGTATTCAGCAGCAGCGCGCGTACTTATAATTTTATTTTTTTATTTATTCTTTTATATAGAGGATAATGGTATAAGCACTTTTTTGCTTTATTTACATACAGTCCCCATGTGTATGCATTTTGTAAATCTTGTCATCTGTTCCCACCGCACACAGTGACCTGCTCTTACGAAAAGCGGAAAAGGATTTCACGTGTACGCAAGATGTTCTGCGTCCGTTCGCACACAGAGTCTCGGTATATAGTCTCATTCGAAGGATGACTATGTGCGTGTGTATGAGAGAGTACCAATAGGCTATCACTATGGTACACATGTCCGTCCCTATAGGCGATCACTGAAGATACTTAGGCCGAAGAGGATCTGTGCATACCGGAAACCTCCATTACCCAGCCATTACCATTTTCTCTCTGCATTTTTCATCAGAATAACTATGATTGATACAGAACGAATGAAGACTCGTCGTACGTGGTGTGTGTGTGGTGTGTGTGTGTGTGTGTGTGTGTGTGTGTGTGTGTGTGTGTGTGTGTGTGTGTGTGTGTGTGTGTGTGTGTGTGTTGTGTGTGTGTGTGTTGTGTGTGTGGTGAGTGTTGTGTGTGTGTGTGTGTGTGTGTGTGGTGTGTGTGTTGTGTGTGGGTTGGTGGGTGTGTTAGTTGGTGGGGTGTTACTTTTGCAAGTGAAAACATAACATTATAATTGAGAAAATATAGTGGAGAAACACAAATGTAGGTAACCAGCTACAACCTTATTATCGTCATAAAATTTATGTTTGTCAAAGATCAAAAAGAATATATATATATATATATATATATATATATATATATATATATATATATATATATATATATATATATATATATATATATATAAGATAATGATCTTTGAAGGCAGTATTTGGGGAATTATTGAGTAAAAACCATGCTTTGGGCCTGGACTGACTGGAGTTTCGGCCCCTGGTTGAACCCTGTATAAAAGATGAAAATAGAGAAAGAAAACATGTTTGAAAAACTGCAAAACAACAACAACAACAAACAAACAAACAAACAAACAAACAACAAAAAAGAAACCCCAAAGCAAAACAACTAATCATAGAAGAAAATATGCACATAGTGAATTCTTGTGCCTTATGTTCGGGGATCCTATATAGGAAAGAAAGCAAGGGAGATCATAAAGTCCGCACCCAGCCGATAGGCTAGTCCCAGCTGGATAATAATGGTAACCCAAACATTACCAGTCACTTTTAGTGCTGCCACAGGCAGTAGAAGTTGGAAGAAATATGGCCTTTACTTGAATCTCAGATGAGATGCTGTTCTCAACTTAACCAATCATATAACTGAGGAAATAAAGTGGAGAAAAACAAATTGCACCTTCATTCTCATCATAAAATTGATGTTTGTCAAAGATGAAAAAAACACTATAAGAAAATTATCTTTTAAGGCAGCATTTGGGGAATTGAGTAAGGACCATGCTTTGGGCCTGACCGGGACTCGAGAATATATAATATATATATATATATATATATATATATATATATATATTATATATATATATATATATTTTATATATATATATATATAATGTTGTTGTTTTCTGTTCTCTGTATGTTTGTTTGGATTTTATTTTCCTTATTGAATAAACAAAAAAAAAGGCTTCCAATCGAATCCAGCCATACAAGGCTGAATCCATAAGTCTGTCAGTGCATGTGATATCAGTGCAGGTGATAATGAGATATACTGCCCAGAAACAGACTGAGGCCAGGAAACCCCGCCACCAGTGACATTAATTGTCAAGCACTTTCACTAAAAGACTGCCAAACTGCCATCTGTAACGTTCTTGATACATAAGACTGTGAGGTCTCCCTGTATCTATATCCCTTTCTGAGCAAACTGAAGTTTGAAAACTAATGGATATCTCGAGAAACAACAAAACAATGAAAGAAACATTTTTCTTTTTATTATAGAGATCGAACCTCATTCCCTTCTCAGCTACACTCTGATGTCGCACTAACCACATTACCGAGACGATTTACACACACACACACACACACACACACACACACACACACACACACACACACACACACACACACACACACACACACACACACACACACACACACAGCCACGCGCGCGCACACACACACACACACACAATATAATATAAAATACACCACACCACAGCACCCCACACACACAGACACACAGACACACACACACACAGACACACACACACACACACACACACCACGCACGCACCACCACTACCACACTCACACACACACACACACACACACACACACAAGAAACTTACCTCTGTTTTATTTTTAATCCACATTTACTTATCATTGTACCGAGATAAAATAATCATTAATTGTCTAAAAACAATCAGGACGAGCAAGAAAGAACCGGGTGGATGGGTGCAGAGATGATGGGGGTGGGCTTGGGAGGAGGGGGGGGAGGGGGGCTATGGTGGATTGACGTTTATGGATAAAATCCATGCAACAGTGAATTCCGCCTTTCAGGAAACATGGTAGTGATTTTCTCCTGGCACGCTCACAGCCATGTTGCTGCTGTCTTCCTGCTGGCTCGCCATGCAACAGTGGGCAGGTCACGGTGACTTGCTGCATTGTCCTGTTTTTGTGGAGTTGCTATAATAATTATTTTTTTTTTTATCTTTCTTTTGTTTTCTGCTCCCCCCTCCCTCCTACGCCCTCATCTTCTCTCCTCATCTTCCTTCCTCCTCCCAATTGTATAATCTAATCCAAACGTACACAACTTCTACCCAAGTTTATGTGGGGGTTGTTTTGTTTGTTTGTTTTTTCTGTTGGGGGAGGGGGGAGGTATGGTGGTTTTTTTTGTTGTTGCTGTTTTTTTCGTCTCTATTTTGGGGAATGCGTGTGGTAAACATAATCATATACATCGGAACAATAGATCAAAAAATCGGGTGAAAAATATGAAATACCCCCCGTCAAAAACACATTTATATTAAAACCTAAACTACATACTGCGGTCAATTTACTCTTAAAACAACCTCTCTCTCTTCTCTCTCGCCCTCGCTCTTTATCTCTCTCTCTTCTCTCTCACTTCTCTCTCTCTCTCTCTCTCTCTCTCTCTGTCTTCTCTCTCTCTGCCCTTCTCTCCTCTCTTCTCCCCCTTCTTTCTCTTCTCGTCTCTCTTTGTCTTCTCTTCTGTCTGTCTCTCTTGTCTCTGTCTCTCTCTCTTCTCTCTCTCTCTCTCTCTCTCTCTCTCTCCTCTCTACTCACACACAACACACACACACACACACCACACACACACACACACACACACACACACACACACACACACACAGGAAAAAGTCAGACAGAGACGGAGAGAGAAGAGACTAGAGAGACAACATACAACAGATAGACGAAAAAACCAGACAAAAACAGAAAAAAGGCGGAAAAGCCGAGCTGTGTGGATGGTCATTACTACAGAGAAACACATCCCCTCTCCCCCCCCCCCCAAGCAGGGAGGAGGAGGGGACATCACGCAATGAGGGGGGGGGGGTTCCAGTGCCCTGACCTCTCCTCTGATTCCCTGCCTGCACGCCACTCAATGCTTTGGTCAGTCCCGGGGAAGACAGCTTCTAAACCCCCCCCCCCCTTCACACACACACACACACACACACAATATACACCACACACATACACACACGACACACACTACACACAACAAACACACACACACACACAGCACACACGACACCACCACCACACACCACCACACACACACACACACAACACACACGACACCCAACCATAACTGTCCATAGCCAGCTTTCATGTCAGCTTTCAGGTCATTTTCCTTCTTGTTTTTTTTGTCTGTTCTTTCTTTTTTGTCCCCCCCCCGCCCCTCCCCCCCCTCTATCCTCTCGCCTTTTTCTTCCTCATTATTATCTGTAGGGGGTTGGGATAGCTCAGTGGTCAGAGCACTCGCTTTCTCCAGTTCAATTTAAGCAGCATCGAGCGTGGTTAACCAGTTGGATGGGTGACCGTTTGCGACGCCTTGGCTTCAGTACAGTCCCCCGTTCACCCAGCTGTCAATGGTACCTGCCCTCTTTAGGGTCAGGAAGTAAAAAGCGAAGAGAAGAGATGGGCGCTACCCTCAATATACTGGCTCCTAGAGAAGCTGAGGTCTCTGATGTCTCACCCCCCCCCCACCCCCACCCCTACGATCACATATGTAATGGGACACCTTTACCTTTTACCTGTATTATCAGTAGAAGTCAACCTACTGCCATGATGTAGCTGCTGTCAATGTAAGTGTTGTCATCTTTTTTCCGTGCAAAAAAAATATCAATGTCTTTCATTTGAAAGAGGATAAATAAGCACTGATGTGTCCTTTCGCCTCCATGGCCATACTGCCTGCTGTGACTGTGTAGGTTTCTGTGCTACAGTCAGAAGGTGTTTGAAATGGTGAGACTGCTGGACAGGGCTGTGCCATGCCCTTTCCTATCATGACCATAGTTCCGTGTGAAATAGGCCCGAAAGATGCAGACACCTGCAGCGTTGGTCAGGTAATTTGAGCAAAAAAAAAAGGTAAAAGGCAACAAAAATCGCATCCGTAAAATGGATGAATCTCAACTTGTGTGGTTCCAGTCTTCCCACTGAGCCCACAGCAAACTCACTCTGGGTAGGAGGTAGACAGTCCGAAAACCTGCTATGACTCTTGTGGGATTCAAACTTGCAACCTTCCAGCCAGAGACCCCACGCTGCTAACCACTGCGCCATGACGGCTGGCAGACAGCCAACATTGTTCTCTCCCACAGAGGGAAGAAGTCATGCATATAAATCTTCGTATGGCAGAAATACTCTAAATGGAAATGTCATCGTTAGTTCTGATTTGTTGTTTTGCAAGTCGTTTTGTTTGTAGCGAAACGCTGAAAGAAAAATCTCTTTAATCAAGACAAATGGGCTTTTTTGTCCAGTGTGGTGGCAGAGACATTGCTTTCGATTTCTCGTTCTGTCTGAAAAATCCTGTGTTTGTGATGGGCAATAACACGGTCAAAGGGCCGGCCTGAATGGCAGGATGATGGCACATCACGCAATCAATGCCGGCCTGTGGCTTTTTCCCCTCTCTCCCGCAGAGAAAAAGGGAGTGGTTGTGTGTGTGTGTGTGTGTGTGTGTGGTGCGTGCGTGCGTGCGTGCGTGCGTGCGTGCGTGCGTGCGTGCGTGCGTGCGTGTGGTGTGTGTGTGTGTGTGCGTGCGTGTGTGTGTGTGTGTGTTTATGTGTGTGTGTGTTTTAGAGAGTAAGAGAGAGAGGGTGGGGGGAGGGGGCAGAGGGACAGAAAGACAAAAAGAGAGAAGGAAAGAGACAGAGACTTTGTGCGGTTAAGGGCAACAGCAGCAAACATTTGTTTTGGAAATGCAAATATTAAACACAATCCAATCCACTATAATTCAAAGCACTCCAAAGATACAACAAAACAGCGCTATGTATTACAGTACAATGCGACATGACACGATTCGTTGCGTTACATTTAGTGCAATTGACATGACACGATTGGTTGCGTTACAATTTAATACAATGCAACACAGTGCAGTGCAGTGCAATGTATCATAGTACGGTTAAGTCAGGACACAATGCATGGCGTTACAGTTCAGTACACTACCACACAGTACAACACAGTGCATACTGCACTTTCTCCTTCACTTCCTGAGGGGGGTCATTCAGGAATGCATTCAGTTTTAGGGAGTGTTTGTGGGCAAGTTAAACACGGCAGAATCCATACCTCTCCATGTGCAATACAAATACAATAAAGGTAAGGTGTCCCATAATCGAAGTGGTCATAGGGTAGCGAGGTATCAGAGACTCAGCTTCTCTAGGGGCCAGCATATTGAGGGCGGCGCCATCTCCTCTCCCTCGCTGCTTTACTTTCTCAGTGACGTTAACAAGGGTGGGAAGCGAGTGCTGCTGACACTGGGGCTGTCTGGCCCCCAATACAGTACAGAGCCAGCAAATGGAGCACAGTACAATATGAGGAAACAAATTTAACAATTCGATACAATACTATACAATGCAAATACAATACAATAAATGCAATACAAATACAAATGCAATGCAATACAATACAATACAATACAATACAATGCAATACAACACAATCAAACAATACAACACAATACAATACAATACAATACAATACAATAAACACCATTTTAAAACACCACGACACTACAGTGCAAGTGACATCAACTAGGAGGCGAACGGAAAACATGGGATAGGGAGCTAACGATGGTATTCCTAAAGAAAATCGATGGCCCTGTCAGCAATAGGGCACATTCCAGCTCTCTCCTCTCTGACCATAGATATTGAGGAAAGAAGGATGCTTACCTCCTCTCTTGGATTATCCTAGATGGATATACCAGTTGAAAGGTTGGTCCAATGGGTCCCTTTTTCTTTCTTTCTTCTTTTTTGCTGCCTTATCTTCTGTAACATCCCGGTCTTGCTATTCCCATGCCGCTCGTTTCAATCTTCCCGCCACAGCCAACCCCAGATTCTTTGTGTCTCATCCTCAGGGTCGGGAGTCCACAGGGATCACGTCAGTATTAGGCATCGTGGGCCACCAGTAGAGGGGGGTCCAATGTGTCCCTAGTTTGTAGCTTCATACTCTGTGGTCGACAGCAGAATTTTTTGAACAGGATTTGTCTGATCTATGTCAGCGGTGTGAAGACTTGTTCATTAATGTCTCAGTGCCTTCAGTGTACAGTCGTGTGATCTCTGTTACCTTTTAAAGGCACATGGTCTGAACATGTTCAGCTAGCATCCAGTGTTCCCTGTCAGTTTTGGGGTCAATGCCAACATCGTCGTTTTACCTTGTCCTCTGATTTGCGTTCTGTGACTATGGCCATCCACCCATGACAGACAAGACTGTTGTGTTGTGTTGTGTTGTGTTGTGTTGTGTTGTGTTGTGTTGCATTGTGTTGTATTGTGTCGTGTTGTACCCACACGATATCATTCTTTCTGTGTATGAAAAATGGCCTGATTTTTTACCGGAGAGAGCATTTTGCTGAAGTCAAGGCCACGTTGTTTTTTTTTCCTCACTGCGTGTTTTGTTTGCCAACAGCTGGCAACTGGCAGGCAAAGAAAGAGATTTTTTTAATAGAAAATGGTACTGAACTGACAATTAATACTGTGGAAAAAAAGGATGAGGAAGATTAAATCGACTTAAAATGATACAGAAGAGTATAAACCCGGAAAGCTCAAGAAAAGCGTCTGTGTCCTGACCATCTCTTGCCTGCCTAGCCCTGTACTGGCCTGTGCGGTGAAGAGGACAAATTGAATGTTGCCCTTGCCCTGCCTTGATGAAGTCAAGCACAGGCAGACGTGACATGAACATGGAACATCCTGACTAAACTACCACAGTAATGACCACCACCACCGCCACTACAACTACCATAACCACCACCGCCGCCATCGCCATGACGGCGCAGCAGAGAGCAGTGACCTTTTCACCCCTCTCTCACACCATGCCAAAACTGCCGGCTTCCCTTTCCCCGAGGCCTTGGTCATAATGGGGGTGTAAATCTCTCTCTCTCTCTCTCTCTCGTCCTGGCCCCTTTGGCTGCAGGCTGCTACCCGGAAGATTGTGTTAATTCCCGTATCCATCTCTGGCATCGTGTTCTACACCCACGGCGTCAGCCTTGTCCGTCAGGGATCAGTCAGGTGGACATTGGCGCAGTGGTCAGAATCCCCTCCACTGCTTTTCTCACCTCGCGGGTCTGGCAGTAGTCTGCAGTGGAGAGCGTATTCATTGAGAACATAAAGAACAGACTACAGGGGTAGGGGAGTGGGGTGATTATGGAAAAGAGCAAGGGAAGCTGGGGGAGGGGGGGAGGGGGGGAAGGGGGCGTCAGTGTGCATGTTGGACAGATCATAATGAGATCTGGGAATGGGTGGAGTGTGTTGATGGGTACACTCACACACACAGCACACAGCGCTGCTGACAAGTTGCTTTTTGCCACATTTGTAACGGTCCAGTCTCCTTCTATTCAGGGTGGGATGGTCAACTCGGGGTGGCGCCTGGTTGCTGAGGGGTGGCGGTGTGAGTGTTTCTTCCAAGCTGGGTTTGTGTGCTGAGATCAGACTTCAGCGTCTTACAGGTCTTCTTTAATGAAAAGAGGAATGGATACAGGGGAAAATAATGTAGAAAAAATATTACAGATGGGAAAATCAAAGAAAGTTGATGGAAAAGAGAACATTTCTTTTTTCACAGATTTTCCCAAAGGTGTGTGTACTATATAATAATAATAATACTTGGAATTTATATAGCGCTATATCTTGTAAAAACAAATCAAAGCGCTTGCACTCGACCCTCACAACAAACAATCAATGACAATAAATAATTCTAGCAAATTTGAAAGCACACACACGCGCGCGCGCGCACGCGCGCACACACACACACACACACAACACACACACACACACACACACACACACACACACTTATAGAGGTTATACATTTTGACAGGGTGAATGGAATTTCAAATGTTGAAGGCAGGGACAAATAGGAGATGAAAACAGAAGACAAAAATCTTAGGTTTCAAACAAGTGTGTCTTGAGGTTGGATTTAAAAGTGTCATATGTAGGCTTTTGCCGAAGGGATAGAGGGAGGTCATTCCAGATTGATGGACCAGAAATAGAGAAAGAGCGGCGGCCAACGGTAGATAGGTTGAATCTCGGAATTTTTAAGGATAAGGTATCTGCAGTCGAGCGGAGGGAACGAGAAGGTGTGTACACGTGAAGACATTCACAGAGGTAGGAGGGTGCTGTTTTGTGGAGACATTTATAACAGAGAATACAGATCTTGTAGTTAACTCTCTGTGGCACAGGCAGCCAGTGGAGAGATTGCAAGAGAGGAGTAATGTGTTCAGATTTTTTCTTTCTGAGGACCAGTCGAGCTGCAGAGTTTTGTATGCGTTGGAGAGAGTGGATAGATGATGCTGGCATACCAG
>CM060327.1:61748467-61768467 GCA_030674155.1 Stramonita haemastoma | reverse complement strand
TTGCCAGAGACTTATATCGTGGATAAAAAAAAAACCCTTTACTAAAATCCGAATAAGAAATAGGGGTGGGTAAACACTCTTACCTTGCATAACACCTTTACAAGAAATCTTCGGTCGCCAGTTTCTCATCAAAGAAAGCAGTCATTTGTTTTATTCAACAAACGGGGGTTTTTGATGTTTTTTTTAAAATACAAAAACAACGCCATTGATTCATCGAACACAAGACGTTGACCCTAATTTCTCTAAACTCCTGCTGTCAAATGCTACACGGTAATCAACACAGAAGTACAGGAAGAGTTGAGTATGGTTTTACCAGTGTCTTACACAGGCTTTTCGCTTTCATTTATCTTGTTAAATCTCTCTCTCTGGTGGCTTGGCAGGGAGCTGAGGTGGGGGAGGGGAGAGCAGTCAGCAGGGTGTAGTGGTCATTTGTCTTGTTAGCTGGCGGAGAGCAGAGCCACAGCCCATTTATCTCCCCTCATGAAGAGACCGCCAGCCTCTTGGGCAGGGGCCAGATTCCTTCGCCTCTACAAGAAAGAGGGGGGGGGGGGGTAAAGAGAGAGAGAAAGAAAGTAACAAAGAAGAAAGTGAACAAAAGAAGAAGAAAGAAAGAAAGAGAAAGAAAAAGAAAGAAGAAAGAAGAAGAAAGAAAGAAAGAAAGAAAGAAAGAAAAGAAAGAAAAGAAAGGAAGAAGAAAGAAGGAAGAAGAAAAGAAGAAAGGAAGGAAGAAAGTGAATAAAATAAGAAAGAAGAAAGGAAGGAAAAAGAGAAGAAGGAAGAAAGGAAGGAAAGAAAGTGAATAAAATAAGAAAGAAAGAAAGGAAGGAAGAAGGAAGAAGAAGAAAGAAAGAAAGAAAAAAGAAAAAGAAAAAGAAAGAAGAAAAAGAAGAAAGAAGAAAAGGAAAGAGAAGGAAGAAAGAAGAAAGAAGGAGAAAGAAGAAAGAAGAAGAAAGAAGAAAGAAAAAAAGAAAAAAAACTACCGTTTCTATTTCCATTTCCCCCCTATGCCCATCTTTCTGGAATTGTTGTTTCTTCAATTTGCATGTTCCCAAAAATAATTCTTTTATGGACAGCAGCCCGGATGAAAAAAAGGTAATGGTATGACAAAGGTAAGAGATTTTTAGGATAAAAAAGGTAAAGGTAAAAGAGATGTTTAGGATAAAAATGATAAAATACACATAGTTCGAAACTTCGTCTATTTGGGAAAAAAAATGGAGGTTCTTGGACAGAAGTCATTCACACACGAGAAGTACCCAAATTTTTTTTTTAAATCCAGAAGAACAGAGAGAAAGCAATCAACTTGGGGGAAGAAAGATGCTGAGCAAAATAAAGGAAACCATGATGCTGGTGAAAAATAATAGGCTGTGGGGTCTGATTTGAAAGAGTTAAGTGTGGGCTTTTAGTCAAGAGGGAGGAGAGGGATTCCGATCCAACAAGATGTACTGAAGAGAAGAGAGAGAGAGAGAGAGAGAGAGAGAGAGAGAGAGAGAGAGAGAGAGAGAGAGAGAGAGAGAGACAGAGACAGAGACAGAGAGAGAGAGAGAGAGAGAGACAGACAGACAGACAGACAGACAGACACACAGACAGACACACAGACAGACACACAGACAGATATAGCAGTGAGCCGTTTGAGAGAGACAGACAACAGACAGACAGACAGACAGACAGACAGGCAGGCAGGCAAGCAGACAGGCAGGCAGGCAAACAGACAGACAGCACAAACAGACAGGAGTTAGCAGTGAGCCGTACGTTTGAACCTGTTATCTGGCCTAGGAAGGAAGCTGTGCAATTTGCAAACTTGATAAGCTGTTCTGAAGGAGGATTCCACGCTGCAAGTGCAGCATAGAGGAAAGATTGGAGGATAAGCGATTAGATCTGGACCACAAGGAGGGGTAGGGGAGGGGGGGATATCTGTAGTGCTTGGGATTAGCAACATACTGGACAGTGGACCTGCAGAGAGATAAGACATTTTTGTTCTAGAGCGAAAACGAGACTCGTTTGTTTTGTGTATGCTGCAGCCTCTGTGGTCTGGCTGGGAACTGTCTCCCTGCCTTTCTTGTGGCCAGAACTAGAGAGTGAGCATGTCCAGGGAGGAGTTTTATGACACCCTAAAACAGCAAGAAAACTGTTGCGCGCATGCGCGCACACACGCACGCACACACACTACTCAGAAGAAACTGGAAACACATACAAGGTATGGTAAACAAATGACAGTGTAAAATAAACACCATGAAGATCACATTATCCGTGTCCAATCACCAGAAGAAAAGTATCATTAATGATTCAACCACAGATTGCAGAGAATAGGAAAGAAATTTGTTTGAAACCGCAACAAGTTTAGATCAACATAAACAGAGCGATCTGCTACGGAGGGCATAAGACTGTGAGGAGTAGAGGAAGCTGGTTGTAAAATCTTCAGTGGTGCCCCCACGGACCACAGGACAGGTGAAGGTGAAACAGAAAGGTAAAATAGAAAGCGACAAAGAGGGTGGTAGAAAAGAGGAAATATCCAAGGCAGAATTTTCTAAGGAAAGATAAATTGTTCAGATTGAAAGCATCCCAGAGGGAGACTGGGAGAAATAACCTGACACCTATACTCTCCCTTTAACTAAACTATTCGAAAGCAGGTTTGTGATTTTAACTCTATTTAGACGATAAGCCACATCCTAAGACAGAGACATCTCATTGTTACAGTTCACAAGATCTCATGAAGGCTGGTAACAACTTGAATCTGCAGATGATTGCTCGTGTGAGAAGAAAGTGTGACATTATCTAGTTTTCAATATATCAGTTTGCAAGATGTTTGTTTGTCCCTTGTGTTCGACGATGACCTCCAAAACAACAGAGGAGGCAGCTGCTGTTTCGGAAACTAGACAGAAATTTGTATATAGTGGAGGTGCCTTGCCCACAGCGCACCCCCACTCTCTCGCCAAGAGAGCATAAGGACAGTCAGTGTTGAGGATGTTCTCCAAAGGCCAACTAGCCCTCTGGGCTGCAGCTCTTAAGGATTGTGCAAGTCAAGCCTCCTGGTCAGAGAGTCATAGTCGATTACTAAAGACTAAGCTGTAAAGTGGAATTCCATGAGTGGGAAAGCCACTGATCATACAGCCTCTCACTTTGCTGTTGCCCCCAGCATCAATGGTTTAATTAATCAAGAACTGGGATAAAGCCCACGCGCTGAAGGCAGGGAACAGTTTGCAAGATAAGTCATGTAATTCATTTCAAAAGGTCTGCACTGACGGGATAGCTCAGTGGTCAGAGCGCTCATCCTCCCCAAGCTACGCTTAAGCAGTGTTGAGCATGGTCGCCTTGTGAATGAGTGACCCTTCGTACGCCTTGCCTTCAGTTCAGTCACCCAGTTCACCCAGCTGTAAATGGGTACCTACCCTCTTTAAGGTTAGGGAAGGTAAAACAGCAAGGGAGATGAGATTGGCTCTGCCCTCAATATGCTGCTCCTGGAGTTGAGATCTCTGACATCTCGCTCCCCAACGACCACAAAGGTCATGGGACACCTTTACCTTTTTACTATAAAATTGAACTATGTGGTTTATAGAATATTGAGCATTTTGCTTTGGAGGTTGTCTGACTGTATGTTTGTGTGTTTACAAAAAGAGAATGAAGGCATTGTGAGTTTTCTGTGTTGTTTATTTCTGTCTTTACGTGTATTGGTTATTTCTTTAACAGGTGTACAGGATTCCATGTTGTTGTTTGTTGTGTGTGTGTGTGTGTGTGTGTGTGTGTGTGTGTGTGTGTGTGTGTGTGTGTGTGTGTGTGTGTGTGTGTGTGTGTGTGTGTGTCGTGTGTGTGTGTGTGTTGTGTGTGTGTGTTGTGTGTATGTGTGTGTTTGGAAAATAAAATTATGTTGATTTTTTCAATGTTGTGCACATCAATATTATGATAAATAACATACTGCAATGTTGTTGAAGAAGATAGCTTTTTGTGACAGCATATCTTGCCACACACAAAAATAGAGAAAAAAACCTACCACAAGTCAGGTTTGGGCCAAAGGCTTAACCAGTACTAAACAACAGGAACTGCTGAAGTCTATAATGCTGTGTTTCTTTTTTTTTTTCAACAATGTTACTCGATAATTGTTTTCACCAATGGCAATCTCTTTGCATAACAACCATCATTTTCATCAAACGATGGAAAACAATCCTATAAAGTAGGAGTATGGATACCGGTGTGCTATCTTCCAGAGAAAAGAAATTCACTGCTCGTAACAGGAAACAAACGAACGAAAACAAAAGAGAAAGAAAGAAGCAAACCAAACAATAAAACTCTTTCGATGAGTGGCCTGCTAAGTGGTTTTGAAAACAGCAACCAGTCCATGAAAAGGTTTCTGCATTGCACACGCATTCAGCAAGAAGTGGTTCTTTGTGTGTAAAATACCACCACGCGGTGTTGGGGGTCACTCTCTCCATTTCAGTCTGACTATCAACCCTCGGACTTTAGAGGGCCAGTTAATGACTTAGAGAGATCCTACCATCCCTGTCTATCTTCATTCACACACTGAAAAAAAAATAAAGGGTAGGCGCTACACTTGTGGCGACGCGCTCTCCCCGGGAAGAGCAGCCTGAAATTCACGCAGAGAAATCTGCTGTGACATAACGTGGTATAAAATAAAATCCCCCCCCCCAAAAAAAAGAGTCTGCAAAGGCCCCAAACCCATCCAGTCCATGACCTCCCACCCTCCCCCTCCCTCCCCCTCCCGTTTTATTTCTCAGCCAATCACTACATCTTCTTCTCGGCATGGTGTCCTGCGAAATACAACGTTGCAACGTTAGCTAATCTGCCCATGTGACCATTTCACCTACTTCTTTTTTTCTTTTCTGACAGATGTTTCCATCAGCCAAAATGCATCCCTAAGAACTGAAATGACGACGTCAAATTGAATTTAAATTGATTTTTTTTGGTGGTAAAAACATACTCGCGGGGGTAAAATATCTTTCCATGAAATTGCCGTATGTTGATTATGATCATTCACAGAAAGTACCTTCGCCGTTCACTATTTTTTCAGAAGATAAAGGGAAAGACACTGTGGCTGTATAAGTTGCAGGATACGAAAATAAGTAGACAGGCAGGCAGGTAGGTAAGTTCGTAGGTAGTAGGTAGGTAGGTAGGTAGGTAGTAGGTAGGTAGGTAGGTAGGTAGTGAAAATAGGCAGGAAGGCCAAGAGACAAGAAGGCAGGCAGTCAGGTGGATATATAAGTAGGTAAGTAGGTAGATAGGTAGGAAGGAAGGTAGTCAGGTGGGTAGGTAAGTAAGTAGGTATAATAGGTAGGTAGGTAGGAATATACATAGGTAGGTAGGTAGGAATATATAGGTAGGTATATATAGGTAGGTAGGTAGGATGGTAGAAATGTAGGTAGGAAGGTATATATAGGTAGGTATATATAGGTAGATATGTAAGTAGAAAAGTAGGTAGGAAGCTACATATATATAATATAGGTAGGTATATATAGGTATGGTATATATAGGTAGGTATATATAGGTAGGTAGGTAGGTAGGTAGCCAAGAAGGGCAGGCAGGCAGGCAGGTAGACAGGTGGGTAGGTAAAGTCAAGCAGGTAGACAGGTAGGCAGGTAGGCAAGATGGCAGGTCGTCAGGCAGGTAGGTAGGTAGGTAAGTCAAGCAGGTAGGCAGGTAGGCAAAGCAGAGGGTTGAGGCAAGGTCGTGAGTACTGGCTGAAAGACGGCGGGCAGGAAACCGGAGCCCGAAAGCCATTTTCATTTATCGTGCAGACGAGCGGGGAGGGCAGATACAGGGGGCTAGGTTTGCAGTCACTTCTCTTCACTTCTCTTCACTTCTCTTCTTCACTTCATGTCTGGTCAGGTACAAGAAAGGCACGGTAGGGGAAGCAGCCTGAAACACTAATGGGACTGCTGATGGTGGCTGGTGATGATGAGTGGTGGTGGTGGTGGTAGGAGGGTGACGGGGGGGGGGGGGGGGGGAGTAGAGGGGATGGTGGTGGTGTTGATCTCGGGACCCTAATTCTAGAACACCACCTGACTGAAGTTGGCAGCAGGAGGGTGGGGTGGGGGTTAGCTTTTTTCTTTGTTTTTTGACGTACAAGTATTATTGTCTATTTGTTTATATTTACACTAAAGGGAAGTATCAATTGGGACCCCCCCCCCCCCCCTCTCCTCACCGTTTCTTTCGGCGAAAAAGAAAAAGAGCCATTCAACTAAGAATACCCCCCACCCTTAAGAAAAAAAACCTTGAAACCGTGCATTTCTCTCTCTCTCTCTCTCTCTCTCTCTCTCTCTCTCTCTCTCTCTCTCTCTCTCTCTCTCTCTCTCTCTCTCTCTCTCTCTCTCTCTCTCTCTCTCTCTCTCTCTAACAAGGTGAACAACATTATAAAGAAAAAGAAACAATCACTAATCTGAGAGACTCCTTTCACAACTACGAGAAAATGATTATAAAAACAGGGACTGTTTGAGGGGTGATTCGCGGAATCTGTTAATAACGGACTGGAAAATTCTACTTTGTTTGAGTATCAAACTTAGAAATAAGAAAGATACTGCGAGTAATGTTGCCTCATTTTCACGACGCTTTAAATCTTTCAACACTCCCCATTTTTTGCGCTAGCTGATCGCTCCTGGAGGGTTAAAGACAAACGTACCCAGACAGTTGGCTGTGTGGTTAGATGTTTGCATGAATTGATCACTTACCTTTCACAGATATTGTAGTACCATTTTTGTCCGAAAGGTAGCCACCTTTTTTGAAAACAGGTGTCTCGGAATTATTTTTTGTTTTCTTCCTTTTTTTTTTGAAGATGATAACTGATAGATCATGATTTAACGTATTTTGATATTGACTAACAGATCACGCGTTTGTGAATTTTTGACAATGCATACATAATTGATGTTGTAACTTTTCACTGGGTTAGATGATGATGCCAGATCACTGACAAATAGGATAACTGACAAACTTTACAGCAGCAGGTTGGAGCTAAACGCCCTGTTCGCCATTCTGTATCACATGAAGAGATAGCTCTTTTGTAATCCTTGAGAACAATGGTGGGTTTATAACTACTCCTTGTTGCAAACCTTTCTGGCAAAAGCAATACGTTAAAACCGAGACAGTACATCGTCTTACATTTGTTTTTAATACTAGTATACACAATTTTCAATACCCTTAACAATCTCGCCTCATATTCCATTTTAATTAGTATTCCACATTATTGATGAGATGTAAAATCAAAGGCTTTTCAAACATCAATAAACTTAAAGAGGTTACGAATAATTTCTTCATGCTAGATTTAAAAAAAAATTGCACCCCAAAATGTGAAAATACAATAATTGGCACAGTGATCTTGATACACGATCAGTGGTACAGGTGATTTCTCGCAAAGTTTTCCTTTATTTTCAATCCACTTATACAACTGTTTGTTAAAAACCTAACTGTACAGCTTTATGCGCCTAGTCAAAATAAGAACACCCCTTTGACTGTGTGGGTTGATGAGGTGTCCATCTCTATGTAAAGTGGTTGCATGATCGCCTCTGTTTAAGAATCTGGATATTCTTTTGATGTAAAAATATGCCTGAAGAGGTTTTATAAATACGGTAAGTATCTAATGATCTCACATCAGAAATAATTCTTGACTAAGCCTATCTGGACCACCAAACTTCTCAGGTAGATTGAATCAGAGATTTCTTACTGAGTTGAATTAACATAATCTGTTCCGAATTTTTATCTTCTTTATCAATGTAAGAGGTCTGGATTTGCAGCGAAATTTGCAGGGAGAATGTACCCTCTAAGTGTTGTCCTTCATTTCTAAATTCTTTTAGATTTGAATTTGATCCTGAATCTTGTCATTTGACCATAGTCATAACAACGATAATAACTTTTATCTTAATTTCTAAAGAGTCTGGGTACATATTAACCAGTAATTATTTGGACTTATTGTGACTGATAGCAACAAAAGACATATTTGATCATTCAAAAAATACATAGCACTTTCGATACATCTTTTCCAATACCAACCTCATGATATGTTTCTTTATTGTTCTTTTAACATGTATGCATATATGCAGTAAGAAAAGGTAAACTCTGGAATGTATGCACGAAAATATAATGAAAGATAAGAACAACATCCCCTCTTAAACCAAGTAGCACAATTAATAGGAACCGAAAGCTGTAAACCTGTGTGGCATAACATTGACTGTCAGCAAGAAGAGAGAGAACAGTTTAGGAACACCAAGCACAGAGCGAAATGCAAGCCCCCAGTGAGTTAGACAACAACCCTTGCAGAGGGTGCAGTTCGCAAAATAGGACATACTCGTAAAGAAAACCTTCCGTGTGCGTTCGTGTGTGTGTGTGTTTGTGTGTGTGTGTGTGTGTGTGTGTGTGTGTGTGTGTGTGTGTGTGTGTGTGTGTGTGTGTGTGTGTGTGTGTGTGTGTGCGTGCGTGTGTGCGTGTGTGTGTGTGTGTGTGTGTTTTATTTTATTTATTTCTTTTATACGAGGATAACAAATAAGCAATCATGTCTTTTTTTCATCCGGTCCCGTGTGTATGCAGTTTTTGTAAACATTGTCATCTGTTCCACCGGCACAGATGTCTTACTCTTACGAAAAGCGGAACAGGATTTAACGTGTGCGCAAGATGTTCTGCGTGCGTTCGCACACGGGGCCTCGGTTTAAAGTCTCACCGAAGGACTTTTGGGAGAGTGGAGTCAGCACTGATGTTAACTCCAGGACGAAAATTTCCTCGACCGACTCGAACCCGGGGTCTTCAAAATTTGCAGTGTGTGTGTGTGTGTGTGTGTGTGTGTGTGTGTGTGTGTGTGTGTGTGTGCGTGGTGCGTGCGTGCGTGCGTGCGTGCGTGGTGTGTGTGTGTGTGTGTGTGTGTGTGTGTGTGTGTGTGTGTGTGTGTGTGTGTGTGTGTGTGTGTGTGTGTGACAGACAGACAGACAGACAGACAGAAAGACAGAGAACTAACGCGGTAAATGTGTGGCTAAGAAGAGAGTATCAAAAATGTCTGTGCACGTGTCACAGTGTCTTGCATGAAAATGCCTGCCTCTCCCCCCGACCCCCCATGACAATGTCTTTGTCAGTAAGTAGGTTAGAGGTACTTAAACCTTTAGTCTAGACGGATCCATACCTTCCTACTACGTTGTAAATACCGCTGGTAAAAAAAAAAAAAAAAGCAAAAACATTACAAACAGGTGTTGTAGTACAGTTAGTAGAAAGGTTAATGCAAAAAGCACAAAAAACGTTGATCCGTGTCTAGACAGCTTTTTTTCAGAGTGTGTGTGTGTGTGTGTGTGTGTGTGTGTGTGTGTGTGTGTGTGTGTGTGTGTGTGTGTGTGTGTGTGTGTGCGTGTGTGTTTTTTTATTTATTCTTTTATATCGAGGATAATGGAATAAGTACTCGTGCTTTTTTACATCCAGTCCCAAATTGTATGCAGTTTTGTAAATTTTGTCATCTGTTCCCACCATGTGTGTGTGTGTGTGTGTGTGTGTGTGTGTGTGTGTGTGTGTGTGTGTGTGTGTGTGTGTGTGTGTACGTGAGTGTGCTTGTGTTGGTTTTGTTGTTTGTTGGTTTGGGTGTTTTTAGAGAGAGAGGGGGGATGTTGGGGGAGGTGTAGATCCTAGCTGATTACATTTAGGACGATGTACAATTGACCTGTATTTGCATTCGCACGCTCGCAATCGCTCTCCAAAGCACATAGTACACCTGCACACACACACCACGCGCGCGCGTGCGCGCGCACACACATACACACACACACACGCACGCGCGCGGGCATGTGTCCGCACGCGAAGACAAACATGTACGCGTGTAAACATACGCGTGAGAGAAAGAGAGACAGAGACACACAATGAAGGGAAAAGATGGACATAGAAGGACAATGGAAAAAGAAGATTTTGGATGACCCCAAATCAATATCTGCTCATTTTACAGGCGTGCAAGCCTGCACGCACAGACATACACACACACAACCCCCTGCGCGCGCTGTGCACACACACATACACACACACAACAACGCGCGCGCACGCACGCCGCACGCACACACACTACACACGCACTCTCTCTCTCTCTCTCTCCTCTCTCTCACTCTCTCATCTCTCGCTCATCTCTCTCTCTCTCTCTCTCTCTCTCTCTCTCTCTCTCTCTCTCTATCTCTCTCTCTCCTCTTCATCCTCTTCTCTCCCTTCCTTCTTCTCACTATTACTATATTATATATATACATATATATTTATATATATATATATATATACATACATATATATATTATTGTATATTACATACATACATACATACATATATATATATACATTATATATATATGTTATAACGACTAACAAAATATTTAATATGTAAATATAAACTTCCCTTTATATTATATATTATGTAAAATTCTTATTCTTAGTTTCATGAAAATGCACACTGATGTGTAAAATGCATGGGTATAATGAGAATGCAGGCAAGCTTTCACTGATCAGGCACGCACTCTTTCACAGAGGGAGACTTTACTGACCTACTACATACATACAGGCAGGCTTGGGTTTTGTCTGGCACTGCTATTCTCAGAGTGTCCCTTGTCTGCCCATTAGCGTAAGCCTTGCAAAAAGGCTATAAATAATCGCCAAGATTGAACCAAAAAAAGTGCAATCAATCATTCCATTACTGTACCTGCACTCAACAACCATCCTCCGATGATTTCTCCATCACGTGCTCAATACCTGTGACCTACATTTAAAAAAAAAATATATCAATTACTGAAAAGTGAGTGCAAGAGTTCCTGCCCCAGATCGATCCTTTGCCAGCCCCGGCAATAAATAGACTAGGCCTTGGGTTGCAGACCAGAGCAGGCGTGTCAGTCAGCAGCCAGGCCAGAGCAGGGAACCAGTAGTGCTGGAGACTGGAAAGGGATGCTGCAGACCGTGCAATAATGTGATAAACTGTGGACTACTGTAATAAACTGTGGAACAATGTGATCAACTGTGCAACACTGTTGTTCTCCCTTCAACCTTGACAAAGGCCAGACATGCCACACTGGTGTCATCCCGGTGCCTTCTCTCTGTCTCTGTCTCTCTCTCTGTCTCTGTCTCTGTCTCTGTCTGTCTGTCTCTGTCGTCTTCTCTCTCTCCTCTCTCTCTCTCTCCTCTCTCTCTCTCTCTCTCTCTCTCTCTCTCTCTCTCTCTCTCTCTCTCTCTCTCTCTCTCTCTCTGTGTGTCGTGTTGTCTGGTGCACGTCTCTCTTCCTCTCGATCTCTCTCTGTTCTCTCTCTGTGTCTCTCTCTCTGTCTCTCTCTGTGTCTCTCTATCTCTTATCTGTCCTGTCTCTGTCTCTGCCTCTTCTCATCTCTCTCTCTCTCTCTCTCTCTCTCATCCTTCTCTCTCTTCTCTTACATCACTCCTCTTCTGTCTCTCTCTCTCTTACAACGTCTGCTTCCTCAGCACAAACCGCCGTCTTCCATCCTCTCCACCCTATCACCCCATCCCTCCCTATCCCATTTGATGCACTTCCATCATTTCATCTCCCATCTTTAATATTCATCCTTTTTTTTTAACCACGTCTGGTTTGAGGTTTATTCTGAAGAGATGTAGATGTGTGTAGATACTGACTGAGTGTGTAGTCCCTTAGGTCAGCTGGATGTAGAGTCACAAACAGAGAAAGGTGTGTGGGTGTGTGTTTGTAGGACTTTTAGTTTTGTTCCTACGAAATCAGCATTTTGTCATTTCAGTATAGTTTGTTCGTATAAAATTCTACATTTTTGTCATTTAAGTTTAGTTTAAATCTATAAAATTCATCATTTTGTCATTTAAGTATAGCTTGTTTGAATAAAATTCAAGCATTTTGTCATTTAAGTGTAGTTTATCGTATAAAATTCAGCATTTTGTCATTAAGTATAGTTTAATAAAATTCAGTATTATCATAAAGTATAGTTGATAAACAATAGGCATTTTGTCATTAGTATAGTTTATTATACAATTAGCATTTGTTATTTAAGTATAGTTTATATGAAATTAAGCATTTGTCATTAACGTAAGTTTGTTAAAAAAATCCAGCATTCTCATTTAAGTATAGTTTATAACAATATCATCATTTTGTCATTTTAACTCTCCAAGCTGTGCTTCTAAGGTCCTCGAAAATGGATACTCTGGATTTCAGTGGAGAAATTTAACAATAACTGTGCTTTTATAAAAAAAAAAAACTTATAGTGACCGGTAGAATAGTTTTCGGAAGCAAGTGAAGTGACAGAGATATATGCAAAGGTTGAATCAGAATGTAAGGTCAGCTTGTGGAGGACTGGAAGACAATCAACTTGCTGATAGCTAGCAGTAAGGGGAAAACATTGGGAGAGGGCAAATCAGGACTAGCAGTCATACCCCAGCAGATCGCACCCTCCACCTCACTGAATGAACAGAACTTGAATAAGGAACTGCCTCAAAATACCTCGAAGTCCATCTTAATCCAAGATGGCAGCTCATCGAGGCAGACATAAAAACGAGACCAGCCCTGGCGCATCTGCAATAACAGAAAACTCAGAACCATGATATGGAAAAGTATGCCACAATTTTTCATGAAACTGGAACTGGACCAGTCCTTGGTGCTTGTTATCCTTTACAACAGAGGTGAACACGTCCTAGAAAAGAGGTGAACACTTAGTGGACAGGCAGAGCAGGCAGGAAGGCAAGCAGGCAGGCAGAGAGACAGGCAAGCAGGCACACATACAGACAGACAGATGGATGTATGATGGATGGCTTGATGAAAAAAAGCAACTTGCACTGCTTACTAATGTACCATCTGGAAATAAAAGTTTGATTGACTTTGACAGAGAGGACGGGCAGGCAGACAGGATCTGACTTTTTAGAGTTTGTACAGGACGTCAGTTGGCTGATGGCAACACGAGGCCTGCAGGTCCCTCCCTCCTCCTCACTGTGAAGAAAGAGAGTGGACAACCCATCTAAGCACCGAGATAAACAGGTGGACTTGCACTTAAGCCAAGGTAGCTCAAGGCTTCATACACAACCACCCACCAACCGAGCCGCTCTGGAGTTGTTTGGGCGTGAAACACAATGAAACCAGAAGAGGTGGACTACAGTAAAGAAGAAGAAGAAGAAGAAGAAGAAGGAGGAGGAGGAGGAGGAGGAGGAGGACAGAAAATATAAATACAGATGAAAGACGAAGAAGAAGGACAAAAAAAAACCAACGAAGATGAAGAAGAAAAAAAGACTCCTCACCTCAACAACAAAAGACAAAATCACAGAAATACTTAAGGTGCAATTGTACCTTTTTGTGTGTGTTCTTTCTCTTGCCAACCACTTGAGTCTTTCAATTTTACAGCCCCCCTTCCTGTTTCAGAGGCTTCCACTTTTGCATGTTTGTCAGAACAAGGGCTGTGCAGTTGCTGGTTTTTTCTTCTCCTCCTCCTCCTCCTCCTCCTCCTCTATCGGCGCCAGGTTCTGTTGAAGACAGCAGTTTTACTTCTCTGGCCGATTAACTGGAATGAGCCATTATTGTGTGTGAACAAGTGCTTGTATACAAGGTGCTGGAGGGCTGTGTGGAGAGAGGAAGAGAGAGAGAGAGGGGGTGGGGGGGGGGGGGGGGACTGCATATGTGTTCAGATGGTACTTAGAATAAGCATATTTGCTTTTTCTTTTATCAAGCTATCAGTCAAAGAATATAATATAAATAATACAAAATATATCATTGACAACAACTATAAAATGTGTGTGTTCATATAACATAATTATATATATACATATAATATTATATATATAATATATAAATATTATATAATATATATATATATATATTATACATATTATATATTATATATCTGTAGTGTAGTGTGTAGATGATAGTGATGTAGTGTAGTAGTGTGTGTGTGTGTGTGTGTGTGTGTGTGTGTGTGTGCTACAATTTGCATGTGTCATTCAATTACAAGATGCGCCACACCATACACACACACACACACACACACCCAGCCCAGCACGCCAATGCCCCGCCCGCGTGCAGGTGCGTGCGTGCGTGCGCAAAACGTGCACAAACGTGCACAAGCACATGTTAATGGTATCCTACAGGTTTCTGCACTTAAGCGTTTATGTTGTAGAAGAAAAAAAAAACACATTGCCGACGGCAACTGCAATAACGCCCTCATGGAGTGCAAAAACAACACGACACAGAGCCTAGAGGAGGGAAAAAGAGGAAAGGAAAGAAAATCAACATCGTCTGCTTCCTCTGAATGGCTTACAATCGTGTCTTTCTTGTTTTTGTCTTCTGGTTTTTTCGTCTGGAGTTTTTTTTTTTTTTTTCATTGTTCCTTTGTCTTCATTAGCACGGAAATTAGGACACGACTCAGACATAATACTCAGGGAAGACAAAACACGGAAATTCTTCAGACGGAAGTTGTCGTCTGTTACCTCCCTTGCACGCGTATGAATTTGCATATTTTAGTTTTAAGGTCTCCTCCACCTAGATTCTTGTAGAAAAAAAAAGAGAAAAAACGCTGTTGCTATGTTTTATTTTATTTTATTTCAGTATTAAGTAACTTTATGTTATCAAGTCTTTAAATATTTGAAACGATTGTGTAAAACAAAACAAGAAGAAAAGAAAAAAAATTGGTTTAAAAATTGTCCGTTACAGAAAAAAAATGTAAAAAGAGAAAGCTAATTATATAAAATAAAGCCCCTATGAACAAACTGAAGACAAAGAGAAAACACAAAAGCACCAACACACGCATACACACACACACACACACACACAAACCACACCACACACAGCATACACACACACACACACACACACACACACACACACACACACACACACACACACACACACACACACATCCATCTCAAAGAAACGTGTGTGTGGGGGGGGGGGGGGGAAACCAAAACAACAACAACAATAACAAAAAACCCTAAGAGACAAACCGAAAGCGGAAGTCACTGTTTGTTACTTGCCTTGCACACATCTTGAATATTTCAGTTTTACGACCTCCCCTGCTGGTCTGGAAAAGAAGAAGAAGGAGAAGAAGAAGGAGAAGAGGGGGAGGAGAATGCATGCCAACTCGGCACTTTTTTTTCTTTTAGGATGCAGGGGTGCACTGTTTTTGACACCTGCTTTCTGTAAATAGAAAGTAGTAGTCCTCCTCCCCCCTCTCCGCCCTCTCCCCCACCCCTCTCTCCACATACATATACACACACACATACATACGCACGACACACATACGCACGGACGCAACCACACAACACAAACACACACACAACACACACTCACACACACACACACAAACCACACCGCACACACAACACAACACACGATAACACACAGCACACACAAATACACACACAAACACACACACACACACACGAGCGCGCGCACACGCCACACACACACACACACACACACACACACACACACACACACACACACACACACACACACACACACACACTCCTCTGTTTACGGGTCTTTTGCTGAAAAAGCGATCAGTGGGCCAGTCAGTGAGAGAGATATATCAAAGTGAGATAGAAAATTATAGAGTGTGTGTGTGTGTGTGTGCGCGCGCGCGCGCGGGCGCGCGCGGGCGCACGCTTCTGCGTCTGGCGTCCTCTCTCTCTCTCTCTCTCTCTCTCTCTCTCTCTCTCTCTCTCTCTCTCTCTCTCTCTCTCTCTCTCTCTCTCTCTCTCTCTCTCTCTCTCACACACACACACACACACAGGCACACGGCACACAGGCACGCATGCGCGCACATAGTTACATACCCACGCACCCAACCTCCCACGTACGCATACTTCATTACTTTGTTCTTAAAAAAAAAAAACTCTTTGCATTGGAATACTTCCGGTTCAAGAAAACCCAGCATTGGATGATCTTGAAAAACAATCGACAATAACCCCATCCCAACAACAACAACAACAACAACAACAACAACAACAACAAAGAAACAAACAGTCTTTTGTCACGAAAGGGATCAGTTATCCCTGGTTTTTGTTGTCAAGACTTTCGCTCTGCGTTCTCCATCTTCATTAGCGCCGGAAATTACGACACGACACGGAAATAGCTGGAGAGAAAGGCAGGAAGGATGAGGCAGAGGGTAATTTATAGACGGAAGTTGTCACGCGTTGTCTCCCTTGCTTGGGCACTTAAGTATTTAAGATTTACAACTTTTGTGAGCTGTTTGTTGGTGGCGGAAGTGGGGGCGGGGGGGGGGGGGGAGGGATTGGTTTTGGTTTTCGTTTAGGAACGAGAGTTTTTATGGTTTCACAATATAGATCTGCTAAGTTGATCTGTACAAAGGTTCAACAAAGTTGTTACTGGTATCGAATTATTGATCAGAGAACGGATTTCAGTCTTCATTATGGTGTTGGTTCATCCAGAATTTATCCCCAAAGAATATATTGATTCTGATTCCTTGCCCCTGAAAATCGTTGGGATAGGAATATGAATTGAGGTTCCTTGTGCAAAGACACGCAGAAATTCAGATACACTGTTCAATTTTCAACCACCTTTTGCAGGAAAAGGGATAGCTCAGTGGTCAGAGTGCTCGCTTTCCCCAAGCTAAGGTTAAGCAGCGTTGAGCGTGGTTACAAAGTGGATGGGTGACCGTTTGTGCGCCTTGGCTTCAGTACAGTCGCCGAGTTCACCCAGCTGTAAATGGCTTGTTTAGGGTCAGGGAAGGTAAAGCAGCGAGGGAGAGGAGATAGGCGCTGCCCTCAATATGCTGGCCCCTAGAGAAGCTGAGGTCTCTGACACCTCGCTTCCCTACGACCACACAGGTTATAGGACACATTTACCTCTTTACAAACTATGTATAGTCTTCTGTCATTTTTATAAAAAATCATAACGGTAAAAGATGCAACTGAAGCAAACGTTATTTTATAGGTCATTACATTGAAGTGACATGTTAAATTTTTTGACTGGTTTTTAAATACTTCTTTTAGTTCAGTTTAGTTAATTAGGATTGAGAAGCTATTTTCAGGCAAGAAAACATATACGTCAAATGTCAAGAGTTACAGCCATGTTTATGTCTGGCATATTTGTGGGATTCAGGGAAGTGGGGTAAAAAAACAACAACAAAACAACAACAACCAAAACATTAAAAGAAAGAATTTTCTTTTTGTTCCTTGGCTAGAGCACTGTGGTATATTATTTTTTTAAATTATCTATTTATTCTTTTACATGGAGGATAATAAAATAAACATTAATGTCCTTTTTTTTACATCCAGTTCCCATGTATTATTCGGTTTTTGTGAATTTTGTCTTCTATTCACACTGGCACACAGTGGCCTACCTTTTGAAAAGCAGAACAGGTTTTAACGTGTGCGCAAGATGTTCTGCGTGCGTTCGCACACGGGGCCTCGGTTTATAGTCTCATCCGAAGGGCTTTTTGGGAGAATGGGGTCTGCACTGATGTTAATTCAAGGGGAAAAATCCCCTCGAACGGAGTTCGAACCCGGGTTGTCAGATTGCGAGTGCAATATTCTAACCACTAGGCTATCCCATCCCCCTCCCCATGAGGAAAAAGTCAAGTATATCATTCATGTAGCCACATTTTTACTTTGGGATAAAAAGAAGATATAAAGCCCCTACTGAAAACAAGTAAGACACTAATGTTCGCTGCTTCGT
The DNA here is from genome assembly GCA_030674155.1 of Stramonita haemastoma. Classification (NCBI taxonomy): domain Eukaryota; kingdom Metazoa; phylum Mollusca; class Gastropoda; order Neogastropoda; family Muricidae; genus Stramonita; species Stramonita haemastoma. Next base: position 61,750,877 of record CM060327.1, on the reverse strand, counting down.
CGATAGCATGTTGATAGTATGTTGTAAGGAGTTTTTCTTATGTTTACTGATTGTACGTAAACGAAAACAGGTTAGAGACATTTCACGCATTTTCAAAACAAAGCGAATCTCAACAGTGCCTCATCAGTCATGATTTAGAAAGTAATGATTTAAAATAGCTCTACCTATATATGATATGTATGTGTGTATATATATATATAATTATATAGTTGACTTGATAAAAACTCACAGTTCTGCTGGGCACCGCTCCCTCCAGGCACACAGTTGAGTTAAAATAGTAAACTGTGTGCCTGGAGGGAGCGGTGCCCAGCAGAACTGTGGGTTTTTATCAAGAAAAATCAGTAATGTGATGCTTATAAAAGCAGGTTTTACAATTGTTATTCATTCAGCCTGATGAAGCTTCAGAATAGAAGCAAAAATTTGCTGTTAAATAAAGAAATGAAGCTGAACACAGTCGTGTTTTTATCATTATTTTACTATATAATTATATATATATATAATTACATAATATATATATATATATATATATATATATAATATATATATATATATATATATATAATACACCACACACACTCACACATACATACATACCAATCTATACGAGCCTGTGCGCACATAAGATTTCAATAATTGCCAACAGGCTTTGTGTATATAACCATATGTATTTTGTCTGGGAAAAAAAATCCAAACCACAACGCCATGCCTTGATAAGCGCTAATCTCGTAAATCACCAGAAGCAGGCACAGGCAAAAGACAAAAGTCAGCAATCACTGAACTGTTCTTGAAGTTGGTCCACCATTTCCCAGAAGTCCTTAGTCTGCATTAACACCGGAAATGACGACACAGCCCGGTCACAACTCCAGACAGAGCCAAGTTAGATAAAGCACGGAAAACTCTTCAGACGGAAATTGTCCCGTGTTACCTCCCTTTGTGCACTCACTTGAGAGTTTCAAATTTACGGCTCCGACAGTGGTGTGTGACTGGGAGAGACACCAAGGCAATGTGTGTGCTTTCTGCTGACTGCAGGCCAACAGTACAGGTTGTGCCAGTCTTCCTGAGTTCTGGTGTGTTTAGTCTAACCCTGTGGAAACTGCATTCCCCTTTTGGTGAATGGATACTCGTGTAGTGTGTGTGTGTGTGTGTGTGTGTGTGTGTGTGGTGTGTGTGTGTGTGTGTGTGTGCGGTGCATGTGTGCGCCCGTGTGTGTCTGCAGTCCCGAAATTGGAGATCTCCACTGGGAAGAATACTTTCTTGCTGTGGGTGATTTTACGAGTGCTAGGTGTACACTGAACATAGGACATAGCTTGGTAGTAGCATCTGAATTACTACTACTAGTGCTGAAACTATCTGCGAAAAATAGAATATTAAGAAGAAAAAAAATTGTCAAAATCAGAATTTGAGCTGCGTTTTACTCACTTTCTAAATGTGTGTGTGTTTCATATGCAATATTGTATTGTAGTGTGTTGTATATGACGGGATATTTCAGTGGTCAGAGCACTCCCTATCCCCAAGCCAAGGTTAAGCAGCAAAGAGCGTGGTTACCAACTGGATGGGTGACCTTTTGCGCGCCTTGGATTCAGTACAGTCCCCCAGTTCACCCAGCTGTAAATGGGTACCTACCCTCTTCAGGGTCAGGGAAGGTAAAGCAGCGATGAAGAGGAGATGGGCGCCACCCTCAATATGCTGGCTCCTAGAGAAGCTGAGGTCTCTGATGCCTCGCTCCCCTACAACAACATAGGTTATGGAACACCTTTTACCTTTACCTCACAATAGAACTCTGTGTGAAATGAGGGTTGCTGTCTCTGTTAAGTAAACGCCTTGCTGCCACGGCAGTGCGTTAGAACTCTCACACCCCCTTCTTTTGCTTGAATTGTACTTCGCGTAAACATTGTGCTCTAAATGGGTTCCTGCCAGAGTCTTTAGGGTCAGGGAAGGTAAAGCAGCGAGGGAGAGGAGATGGGCGCCGCCTCAACATGCTGGCCTCTAGAGAAGCTGAAGTCTCTAATGCCTCACTCCTCTACGACCGCCTAGGTTATGGGACACCTTTATCTTTACCTTTAAACGTTGTGTCCTTATGACCGGGGCTTTTTTTCGGTAGGAGTATTTTTCCCCTCGGAGACAAGTACTGTTGCCATGCTCTTTGTGTTCTTTTTATTTTATATTGCACTGTACGTATTTGATCGTGGAAACCTCGCTAGCTCCTCCATACAACATCAACGCATTATTTGTTGGTGAATGGTGGAAGAAAAAAGCATGCTTCAGAAGGAGGAATCGAACCCACGATCTCTGCTTCCAAGACCTACCACTGGACCCACTTCACCACCCGGGCAGGAAAAGATGCAGAGAGGTGCAGTGGTGATGAGGTGGTGATTGTTGTCTGCTGCAAGAGAAGAGAAAGTTCATCTCG
>CM060327.1:61735967-61743467 GCA_030674155.1 Stramonita haemastoma | reverse complement strand
CTGCGAGCTTCATCACCGCTGCAGTGTGCATGCTTGTGGTCAACGCTGTAGGAACACAAGCAATCCTCATTTGATGATCATTTCCAACTTTGTCGTGACTACCTGGTATTGCTCCATGTCCTCAACCCCCCCCCCCCCCCCCCCCCCAAACAAGTACACAGTGCATTTTTTCATACTTTCAAAAATCTGTGAAAATCACCCCCGAAAATTAAAAAAAAATTCTGACTAGGACTCTGTAGAAGGAACTACACGCCCGGCAAGCTAACACTGAAGTTAACCAAAGCTAACTCAACGCCATCTGTCGAGGCTTCCTCCGGATCTGCTAAAGCTTATCTCCCTTTGTCTGCATCTTCCTGTTTTGTTTTGTTTTTTTTAGTTTGCGCGTTTTGTTGCATTCTCCTGCTTCGTTTAGAATTAAGCCCCCCTCTCCCCCCTCCCCCCCCCTCCTTGTTTGTTGGGTTTTCCCCCCAACAGCGTATTTTGGCCACACTGCACTGGAAGCGGTAAGGTGGGGATGATGCTTCATTGGGTGCAGGTGTGTGTGTGTGTGTGTGTGTTCTGTGTCTGTGTCTGTATGTGTGTCTGTGTGAGTGTTTGTGAGAGAGAGAGAGAGAGTGTGTGTGTGTGTTGTGTGTGTGTGTGTGTCTGTGTGTCTGTGTGTCTGTGTGTGTATGTGTGTGTGTGTCTGTGTCTGTATGTATGTCTGTGTGAGTGTTTGTGAGAGAGAGTGTTTGTGTATTTGTGTGTGTTTGTGTGTGTGTGTGTGTGTGTGTGTGTGTGTGTGTGTGTGTGTGTGTTTGTCTGTGTGTGTGTTGTGTGTGTGTGTAGTTTGTGTGTGTGTGTGTGTGTGTTCGCGCGCGTGCGCGCGCACGATAGCGTGCCTATGCCTTCTATATAAGTGCATGTGTTCCGGACTGAAACAAACTTCAAGCAGGCTTGTGTTAGTACCTCGTTTGTTTAGTTCGCTTCTTTGCTGTCGATTGTCTAGAGCTCTGCATGCCGTTAATCAAACACAGATGATCTCATTATCTCTTCATGTAATTAAGCATGCACATGTCCACGGTCTAACACATGCATGGGATATGGCCAGCTGTACGTATATAATTATGGTATTATATATATAGATATATATATAGATATATAGATATATATATACATACATACATACATATATATATGTAAGTGTGTATGTATGTATGTATGTATGTATGTATGTATGTATGTATGTATGTATGTATGTATGTATGTATGTGTATATATATGTATATATGTGGCGCTCCACCACGAAATGAGTTGCTTAGCACATTACCCAATTTTGTGCTAGGAGCTATTAAAGGCAGTTGGGGGTCAAGTTGTCAATTTTGAGATTTTGATTGATTATTAAACAATATCCGTTTATCTACCTTATAATAAAATAATCAAGGCATAATTTTTTATTCCTTTTGCTTTTAAATGTGTTTTGAAAATACCCAAGCCCTCATTATGACAACCTGCTACGAAAATGAACTTGCCCGTTTCTCATTTTGTCACATCCTGCAGTCTATCATTTCAATTTGAAATAACTTTGCACAGAATTGTCTGATTTTCTATCTGTTTTTTGTATTTGATAGCCACTTTTTTGTACATTAATAACATGTCAATAACTAAAAATTGACCTCTGGTGCACTCCGACTTATTATGTGGTGGAGCGTCATATATCTGTGTGTGTATTAATATATAAAAAATATAATTTTATCTAAATATATATGTATTTTATATTTTTTATGTTTATGGGGCCCCGTGATTTTACCTTTTTTAAAAAATCAAAAAGAAGGGGGCCCCAAAAAAAGAAAACCCAAAAAAGGGCGAAAAAAAAAATACAGCGCTTTTCCCCGGGCCCCAAAATTAAAATACGCCCAAAAAAAAACCCCCTCTTTTTTTTAAGGAAAAACCAGTAAAAAAAAACCAAACCTGGTCCCCCCCTCCCCCCCCAAAACACACCCCCCCACACACAAAACCCACCCCCCCAAAAAAACAAAAAAACACACACAAAACACCAAAAAACCCCACACACAAAAAAAACACAACAACACCCCCCCCCACACCCCCCCCACAAACACACACCCCCCCACACACTAAAACACCACAATCTCCTTCCCAAAAGGGGTCCACTTACCCTAGTCACCCCTTTTCCCCGCCAAAATCTTTTCCCCAAAAAGGGGGACAGTACCCCTAGGCCAAAAATGGAAAACTGCAAAAGGCTGGGGGGTCAAAAACGGGAAAGGGGTAGAAACCAAAACCAAACATGACAGCTGCGTAAAGGGGGATTCAAAACTGAGGGGCCTTCCGGGGGACGGCTTTTAACTTTTATTTAACTTTGCCGATGAATTTTTGGGGCGCAAAACTATTTATTTATTTTTTCATTTATTTTTTATATTTTTTTGGGGTTAAAATTTTTAAAATTTTTTTTTTATATGTTTAAAAAATATTTTTTCCCCTTTTTTCTTAAATTTTCTTTTATATCGAGGAAAAAAGGGGAAATAAGCATTCATGTGTTTTTTTTTTTTAAAAAATTTTCCCCCCCGTGTGTAGGGGAGTTTTTTTAAATCTAGTCATCTGTTTCCACCGCAACAAAACCCCACTCTTACAAAAAAACGGAGCGGGGGTTTAAAGGGGATGCGCAAAAAATTTTTTGCGGGGTTTTGCACAGGGGGGCCCCGGGTTTCATAGCCAAACACAAGAACTTTAGGAGAGAGTGGATCGGCCCCCCGATTTTTAACCCCAAAAGGGGAAAAAAACCCCTCGAACCGGAATCGAACCTGGGTCCTCAAATTACGGGGGGCAGTGTTCCCCACCACAAGGGGCCATCCCTTTTTATTGGGGAGGAAAGGACACCCGGGGGTTTTCCCCCACAGGGAAAAGGGGAGAAAAGGGGGCGGGGTGGTGTAGAAATTACCCCCCCAAAGGGGCTTGCAAGTCGAGAAGTGAAACCCCCAAAACCCAAATTTTAAAAAAAAAAAAGACAAAATTTTTTTTTAAAACAAAGGAATTTTTTAAAAAATTTTTAAAAGGGAACAATTTTTTTTAAAAAATTATTCACACACACTTTTTTTTCACAGGGTTTTTTTCCAACACAAATATTAAAAAACCCCCTTTTCCCGGGCCCCCCCGCTGTTGCCAATGGGGCCCCCCCCCCCGCTTTTCACACCCAAAAAAAAACCCCCCCAAAAAAAATCCTACGCCCAAAAAACCACACACAAAACACAAAAAAACAAAAAAAAACAAACCCCCAAAAACCACCAACCCCCAGACCCCCCACAAATTATGATATAAAAAACCCCCAAAAAAAAGTCCCACCAGACGCCCACCCCCCCCCCCCCCCCCCCCACCCCCCCACCCCCCCCCCCCACCCCCCCCCCAAAAAAAACCCCCAACCCCAACCCCGGGAAAAAACAAAAAAAAAACCAAAGGGCCCCCAAAAACCGGCCCGACCAAGTTTTTAATTTTAATTCTAATTTTAAACCCCAAAACCCCCGACCTGTGATTTCCCCACATATAGGCCCGATTTTTAAACCGAAAGTCAGATTTGGAAGGGTTTTCCCGGGGGGGAAAAATTTTTAAGCTGGGGGTTTGTTTGGGGGGACGGGGAAAGATTTTTCCCCCCCCCCCCCCCCCCCTTGAATTTTTTCCCCCTCCAATGGGTCACTCTGGGAACGGATCCCTGCTTTTAATCCCCCAAACCCCCCCCCCCGGGCCCCCCCCCTTGCGACTATATCTGGTTTTAAAAAAATTAAAACCTTTTTTTTTTTTTCTTTCTCTTTAAAATCCCCCCTTTTTTTCAACTTTTTTTTGGGGGGTTTTTCCCAAAAAATCAGGGGGAAAGATTGAAGAGAAAGTGTGAGAGAGAAGGGGGGAGAAGGAGGGGGAAAGGGAGTGAGGGAGAGGAAAAAAAGGGAAAGATGGAAGAGAAAAAGAGAAAAGGGGGGAGGGGAGAGTATATGGAGAAAGACAGACAAACAAGACAAAGACAAACATAGACAGACGGACAGAGAGGGAGAGAGAGGAAAGAAAAAAGACGACCGAGACAACCAAAGGGAGGAAAGGGAGGGAGGGGGGGGGCAGATAGACCCGGAAAAAGAAGTTATTTTTTAATTTAAACCAGAACAGGCGGGAAAGATCGTTTTGGGTGGGGGGTCAAGAAAGTGATCTCCGGGGGGGTTACCCCCCATTTTTCTCTTTTTCCCCCACTCCTCTCTCCTCCCACAAAACCCCCTCAAGGTCCTCCCACTCTCACCTCCCTTTCCCCCTTCTCCTTCCCCCATCTCCTCTCCTCTCCCCCTCTCCACCTCCCCTTTTCTCCCTCATCCTCTCCCAATCCCCTCCTTCTCTTTTCACTCAACTCTTTTCCCCTGATCCCCTTTTCCCTTCTCACTCCCATAAATTTCTCTCTCTCTTTCCCCTCCTCCCCTTCCCCCTTTCCCCCCCCCTCTTCAAAAAAAAACATAACTTTTCCCTGTGGAAACTTTCTTGTCTGCTTTTGTTTAACTTTCTGTGACATGCAAGACCCCGCCTAAAAACGACACCAAAAAATAAACATACATCTAACATAACACGTAAACATACACACAACTCGCACGCACGCGTGCACGCAAAAACACACGAAAACACACACCCCCCCAAACACGCACGCACAGCACGCAATATCCTCAAAATTTTAAAAAAAAAAAATAAAATAAAAAATAAAAAAACGCACGCATCACCACGCACACACACACACCTCAACGCACTAACACACATACACAGCACGCACGCACGCACGCACACGCACAATCCACCTTAAACTGAATGTAGTCCTGTACAATTGAAGTAGTTTAAAAATAGTTTGTGAATTTTAAAGTTGATTTCTTGAGACGATAAAAGCTTGTAGCTTGTTTGGCTGAGCTGACTGAGATTATGTTTGTATTGGGTCCCCGCTTAACGATTTAAAAAAAAAAATAACTAAAACAGGGGAATGATTCCATTTACCACTACGAATTTCGGACAAAAAAGATTTGGCCATTGCGTGCCAGTGGAAACAGATGCAAAAAATTTTTTAAAAAACCCCTGCACACGGGGTTTTTATGTAAAAAAAAACACATGAGTTTTTGTACCAATTATTCATTTTCATCGCTATAAAAGAATAAATCAAATTAAATCAAATCAGAATCTAAAACTAAAAACATTTTTCCACTTTTTAAACTTTTTTTGCCAGGGGCAACTCCGTTGTTTCCAAAAATCAACTTATCCAAATTTTTCATTTTATGTTTGCCTATCTGCAAATACAACTTTCCATACAATCATTCAAACTCTTATGGTTTCCAAAAATCATCTCATCCAGAATCTCTAAACTTGATGTCTGCCTATCTTTGCCGTCTGTTCGTCTCTCTCTCATTCAGCCTTCTCTTTCTATCCATAACTCTGAAATCAATTTCGACATCACTCCATCTGGCGATAAAAGAAATACTGACGATCCCAGAAGACAAGGCAGTTACCAATAAAATCCATGGTGAGCACAGTTAGAGCAGACCCCAGTGTCTAAAGCCTCTAAAGATCTCCCTAACTCTGTACTCTGAGGAGAAAGGGGAGAGGATGAGTCACAAACCCCGGCAGCCAAGCGGCAGGAACAGAGGTTAATCCCCCCTGTCAATCAGGGGAGACTACTACATGAAGAACTAATGACCCTGAAGCGGTACCATAAACAAAAAGGCACTGGCCGCTCGGGAGGTCACTCCGTGCTTTGGGTCAAGGTCACATTTGTCGCGATCGTTCAAAATGACCCTGAACTTCGGTCTTCTCAGTTAATTAATTTTTGTCCGCTACTGATGTCGTCCCTTTTCCGCTACTTCTCCTTTGTGGTGGGGCTCCCACCCTCAGCTTAAATGTTGTTGCTGAATAGAGTTGGAACACACAGTGTGGTCTGTGTCCCTGTGGCTTTCACACTTCAAACCATGGGGGATCTGTCGGTGGTCTAGAGGTCACGCGCCTGTGTAGAAAGCGAAAAGTCCGGATTTGAAGTGTGCGGTGGTTTGAACCCCATTTAGGCCCGAAAATTTTTTCCCCATCCGTTAGAGTGGTGATCTGGGTGCAAGTCTTTCGGCTGAGACGATAAATCGAGGTCTCGTGTGTTACACATTATTATTTAGCACACCTAAAAGAACCCACGGATACAAGAGAGTTGTCCTTGGCAAAATTCAAGCCTTCTAGTCAAAGGGTCATAATCGATCACTAAAGACTAAGCTGTAAAGTGGAATTCCATGAGTGGGAAAGAAAGCCACTGATCATACAGCCTCTCACTTTGCTGTTGCCCCTAGCATTAATGGTTTAATCAAGAACTGGGATAAAGCCACTGATCATACAGCCTCTCACTTTGCTGTTGCCCCTAGCATTAATGGTTTAATCAAGAACTGGGATAAAGCCACTGATCATACAGCCTCTCACTTTGCTGTTGCCCCCAGCGTCAATGGTTTAATCAAGAACTGGGATAAAGCCTAGGCGCTGAAGTGGATTGGATTAGGAAGGAAGAAGCAAGCAGCAGGGTCAGGGTCAATCCAAACTCCAGAAGACAGAACGGACAGGACGTCTGGCTTCCTGGGGCATTGTCGGTGTGTCCGGACCATTCATTAATTTGTGCCCCCAGCTGGCCACTGTGGTCAGAGGGGACGGTCCAGTGTGATAGAGTCTGTGTAGCTTATGAATGAGTCACTGTGTCCCCCCCCCCCTCTATTACCAAACTATTATGATCTCTAGGCCTATCACTAATCTTGTTGACAGATGATTGTTCGATAATGTACACACAGTAGCTAACTTGTTATCTTTTTATTGACTACTTTTGCTTTTTTTGTTTTAATTTCTACTTACTTATTATCGGTTTTTCTGGTTTCACTCTGTTTTTGGTTTCTATTATAATGATCATTTGGTTGTTTATTATCAATTCTAGTTTCTTGTTTTGCACCTTTGTTATTCTATTATATCTTCTGTCCTTACAACTTGTCTTCTGTTTTTTACTGCCTTGTTGTCTTGGTCTTGTTATTTGGTTTATTATTGTTGTTAGTTGGAGGTGTTTCTTAAATTGATGTAATCCCTGATTAGGGCGGGGACTGGATGTAAAGAAGTACATGAATGCTTATTCATTACCCTCGAAATAAAAGAATTTGATTTGATTTGATTTGACTGACCACTGTACTAAAGACAGGTCAGAGAAGAGAGATGGACTAGTAGTAGTCTAGTAGTGGACACAGCTGCTGTGACTGACAGGGTCAAGTTCATTAGTTTTATATCTACGCTCCCCTCGTCGCCCACACTCTTTGTGTGTGTGTGTGTGTGTGTGTGTGTGTGTGTGTGTGTGTGTGTGTGTGTGTGTGTGTGTGTGTGTGTGTGTGTGTGTGTGTGTGTGTTGTGTGTGTGTGTGTGTGTGTGGAGGATGTAAAGGAATAATAACCGACAATAAAAACTGAGCCGTTTTCTTCTCTCTGCTTTTAGTTA
>CM060327.1:61703467-61718467 GCA_030674155.1 Stramonita haemastoma | reverse complement strand
CGGTGGTCTAGAGGTAACGCGCCTGCCTAGAAAGCGAAACGTCCGGGTCGGAATGTGCGGTGGTTCGAATCGCGTTTGGGTCCAAACTTTACCCCCGTTCATTAGACCATGAGTGATGGTCTTGGTATTAGTCTTTCGGAGGAGACGATAAACCGAGGTCCCTTGTGTTACACATGATTATTTAGCGCACGTAAAAGAACCCACGGCAACAAAGATGGTTGACCCTGGCAAAATTCTGTAGACAAAAAGCCATTCTGGCAGGGAAACAAATACGGTTGCAGACAAAAATAGAAGAGGAAAAAACAATAATGGGTGGAGCTGCACTTGTGGCGATGCGCTCTCCTCTGGTAGAGCAGCCCGAATTTCATGCAGAGAAATCTGCTGTGACATAAGATACGATAAAATGAAATGAAATATACAAAAAAAATTAACAAAATGAAATAAAACAAAATAAAATAAATGAAATAAGATAACATAAAATAAATGAAAAAAATAAGATAAAATAAAACAAAATAAAACCAAAAAATCTATCGCTGTGTTGACACTGCTGCATGCAGCACGGGGAGACGGACTGCTGGCCGCTGGACTGCCCGCAGCTGACGTGCCAGAACGCCGTGCAGGAGCCCGGGGACTGCTGTCCGCGCTGCGTGGAAGCGAACCCCTGCTCCAACCCGCTCCTGCTGCAGGCAGGGGGCCACGACGCCTCCAGCCACACCTGCATGTACCAGGGCAACACCTATGGCCACGGGACACCTGGGTCCTGGAGACGGACCCCTGCACCAGCTGCGAGTGTAAGGTGAGTGAGTAAAGGTGGTTGTGTGTAGTGAGGTGAGTCAGGTGAGTTCAGGTTGTAAGGTGTGTTCGGGTTGTTGAGTGTAGTAAGGTCTGTTCAGGTTGTAAGGTGAGCTTGGGTTGTAAGGTGAGTTCAGGTGGTTGTGTGAAGTAAGGTGAGTCAGATTGTAAGGTGATTTCAGGTTGTTGGGTGTTGTAAGGTGAGTTCAAGTTGTTGTGTAATGTGAGTTCAGGTTGTTGTGTAAGGTGAGTTCAGGTTGTTGTGTAAGGTGAGTTCAGGTTGTTGAGTATAAGGCGAGTCAGATTGTAAGGTGAGTCAGGTTGAGTGTAAGGTGAGTTCAGGTTATTGAGTGTAGTAAGGTGAGTTCAGGTGGTTGTGGAGTAAGGTGAGTTTAGGTTGTGTGTAAGGTGAGTTCAGGTTGTGTGTAAGGTGAGTTCAGGTTGTAAGGTGAATTCAGATTGTGTGTAGTAGGGTGAGTTCAGGTTGTTGAGTATAAGGCGAGTCAGATTGTAAGGTGAGTCAGGTTGAGTGTAAGGTGAGTTCAGGTTATTGAGTGTAGTAAGGTGAGTTCAGGTTGTTGAGTATAAGGCGAGTCAGATTGTAAGGTGAGTCAGGTTGAGTGTAAGGTGAGTTCAGGTTATTGAGTGTAGTAAGGTGAGTTCAGGTTGAGTGTAGGTGTGAGATTGAGTGTAGTAAGGTGAGTTCGGGTTGTTGAGTGAAGTAGGGTGAGTCAGGTTATGTGTAAAGTGCGTCACGTTGTGTGTAAGGTGAGTCAGGTTGTAAGGTGAGTCAGATTGTGTGTAAGGTGAGTTCCTGTTGTGTGAAAGGTGAGTCAGTTGTTTGTGTGTAAGGTGAGTCAGGTGTGTGTGTAAGGTGAGTCAGGTGATGTGTAAGGTGAGTCAGGTTGTTGTTTGTAAGGTGAGTCAGATTGTGTGTAAGGTGAGTCAGGTTGTTGTGTGTAAGGTGAGTCAGGTTGTTGACTGTAAGGTGAGTCAGAGTGTATGGTTGTCAGGTTGTTGTGTGCAAGGTGAGTCAGATTGTGTGTAGGTGTCAGATTGTGTGTAGGTGTCAGATTGTGTGTAGGTGTCAGATTGTAAGGTGAGTCAGGTTGTGTGTAAGGTGAGTCAGGTTGTGTGTAAGGTGAGTCATATTGTAAGGTGAATCAGGTTGTATGTAAGGTGAGTTCAGGTTGTCAATAGATGTTGGTGTCTTTATGAAGAGTGTGAGGTGAGCAGAATTGTCTATGGATTTTTTGGGGGGGATGAATGTTTGAAACCACTGGCTGGTGGTTTGTGCTTCGTTGTGTTGGGTGCTTGTGCTGTGTTGTGGTGGGTGTATGGGTATAGTTGTGTTTTGTTGTGCTTTGCATGTATTTTATCGTATTGCAATCGTATCGTACCGTATCGCTTCATATGGTATGGTATGGTATGGTATGGTATGGTATGGTATGGTATGGTATGGTATGGTATGGTATGGTATGGTATGGTATGGTATGAGGAAAAGAATAAACATGCACACACACATTCACACACAACACACACACACACACACACACACACACACACACACACACACACACACACACACGCGCGCCACGACACACACACACACTCACTCCTCTCTCTCTCTCTCCTCTCTCTCTCTCTCTCTCTCTCTCTCTCTCTCTCTCTCTCTCTCTCTCTCTCTCTCTCCTCTCTCTCTCTCTCTCTCTCCTCTCTCTCTCTCTCTCTCTCCTCTCTCTCTCTCCTCTCCTCTCTCTCTCTCTCTCTCTCTCTCTCTCTCTCTCTCTCTCCTCTCTCTCTCTCTCTCTCTCTCTCTCTCTCTCTCTCTCTCTCTCTCTCTCTCTCTCTCTCTCTCTCTCTCTCTCTCTCTCATGAATCTTGAAATTGATTTTTCTGTACCCTTTGTATTTAGTATATGCTTGTTCGTTCGAAAGTATTTTCATTATCTATTTTCGTATTGTGTACATTTGCAACTTTTCATGTATATTGTTGGGGTTTTGTTTGCTTGTTTATCTTTTGTTTTGGGTGTGTTGGGGGGGGGAGGTGGGGGGGAGTCTTTTCCGAGGGCTGGATGTAAAAAAGCAATCTTTGCTTATTCTATTACCCTCTTTGAATAAAGAAAGTTTTCAAAGTTTTCAAAGTTTCAAAGTTTTCTCTCTCTCTCTCTCTCTCTCTCTCTCTCTCTCTCTCTCTCTCTCTCTCTCTCTCTCTCTCCTCTCTCTCTCTCTCTCTCTCTCTCTCTCTCTCTCTCTCTCTCTCTCTCTCAAAGCAACAAAGCATTGTACGCCTTTAAAAGAGCAGTTCATGGACAGAATTTAAAGACTACTATAATAATGCGTTTATTTGACTCACTAATAACCCCTGTTTTAACTTATGGAGCAGAAGTTTGGTTTCCTTTTTGTTTTCATGGGAAACAGAATTTCATATTGATGAATTGTTTAAGACATGCTTATCAAATCAGTTTCTGTACGAACATTTTCATATTAAATTTTGTAAACAAATACTGGGAGTTCATAAAAAAGCATTAGTACTGCCCACTTTAGGTGAATTGGGAAGATATCCACTGACCCTTAAAATCATATGCCAGATAGTATCCTTTTGGATTCATTTGATAGAATCAAAACCAGACTCTTATATTAGAATAGTATACGATAATTTGTATCAGAAGAATACGTATGATAAATGGATCAATACGGTAAAAAATATTCTTCACACAATTGGATTTAAACATGTGTGGAAAAACCAAAGTACTCTTGATGTACATCGGTTAAGCTATGCTGTTCAAAGAAAGCTTGAGGCTATGTATAAAACATTCTGGATCTACCAGAAGAAACAGTATGCAAAGCTAAAATTTTATGATTTTGCTACCAAAGAGTACAGAATGGAACCATATTTAATAAACTATGCAAACAAAACCCATAAAATTACCTTTTGTAAATTTCGCATAAGTTGTCACAGTTTAATGATAGAGAAAGGGAGGCACCAAAATATGCCCAGAGAGGACAGAAAATGTAAAAACTGTGACAAAATAGAAGACGAATTTCATTTACTCGATGAATGTGTCTTATATGATGAACTTACAAACAATTTGTTACTAAAGATGAAAACAAGAGGCAAAGAATGTAAACAATGTATAGATAAGTTAAGCGACTTAATCACAAATGATATCTATCAAGCAGATATCATTAGATATGTGAATGAATGTATGGAGAAACGAGACAAAGAAAAGTAGAATGCGACATGTTTTTAGTGGACATCATTTGGGCAGAAAGATAATTAAAACTGATGTTTGTTTTGTTGTGTCAAATAGGTCTGCATGACTTAAATGGCAATAAATATTCTGAATCTGAATCTGAATCTGAATCTCTCTCTCTCTCTCTCTCCTCTCTCTCTCTCTCTCTCTCTCTCTCTCTCTCTCTCTCTCTCTCTCTCTCTCTCTCTCTCTCTCTCTCTCTCTCTCTCTCTCTTCGGATGAGACTTTAAAAAGTCCTTCGAATGAGACTATAAACCGAGGCCCCGTGTGCGAACGCACGCAGAACATCTTGCGCACACGTTAAATCCTGTTCCGCTTTTCGTAAGAGTAGGCCATCGTGTGCCGGTGGGAACAGATGACAATATTTACAAAAACTGCATACACACGGGGACCGGATGAAAAAAAGCACATGATTGCTTATTCTGTTATCCTCGATATAAAAGAATAAATAAATAATAAAAATTTTAAAATCTCTCTCTCTCTCTCTCTCTCTCTCTCTCTCTCTCTCTCTCCTCTCTCTCTCTCTCTCTCTCTCTCTCTCTCTCTCTCTCTCTCTCTCTCTCTCTCTCTCTCTTTATGATCTCACGAGGAGAAATCCTAATTATGCAGATGATTTCATTCATTCATTCATTTTTTTTATTTCGAAGATAATAGAACAAGCAAGCGTGTTCTTCTTTTGCACACCCAGTCCCCGGGTGTATGCAGTTTTATCCATTTTGCTAGTTGTCAGTTGATGACTGTGATTCCAAGCTGAAGCCACACCAAGAAGACAACAGCAGGAGGACAACAACAACGTTAACACTAGTAGTACTGGGATGTCCTGAATGCCACGGGGATAACCACAATGCTGACCCAGGCCCTGTGTGTGTGTGTGTGTGTGTGTGTGCGTGCGTGCGTGCGTGCGTGCGTGCGTGCGTGTGTGTGTGTGTGTGTGCATGTGCGCGTGTGCGCGTGTGTGTGTGCGTGTGTGTCTGTGTGTGTGTGTTGCAGGTGGGTCACATCTGCTGTTCCTACAGCCAGGGCTGCGGCTCCTCTGCTCAGTGACCTACCTACCTACCTACCAACCTACTGGTCACGCCATGACGTCACCCGTGCAGTGACGTCATCCGCTCTGCGACGTCATCCGCGTTGTGACGTCATCCGCGCTGTGACGTTAGCGGTTGATGTCACCCGCGTTGACATCATCCGCGCTGTGACGTCATCCGCGCTGTGACGTCAGCAGCGGCAGCAGCAGCAACAACAACAGCAGGCCCCAGAGTCTGCAGCAGTGTCTTCAGTGTTGTCAGCATGCCTTGTACACCCTCTCCTCTCCCTCCCTCCCTTCCTCCCCTCCCCTCCCTTCCCCTCCCTTCCCTCCACCCTCCCCTTCTCTTGCTTGTGGTCCTATCTCTGTCTCTGTTACATAATTATATGTGTGTGTATGGACACTTGAGTCACAATAGTCGTCGTTGTTGATGTAGTAGTTTGTCTTTAGTTCTCTCTCTCCACCCCCCCCCCCCCTCTCCCTCAGACGTAGTTTTTGTGCTGGTGGTGTTCACTACATGTGGTCAGGTTGGTTTTGTGGTTTTGGTGTTTGTGTTTTGTGTTGGTGTGTGTGTGTTGGTGGTTCTGTGTTAGGACAGCGTCCTCTAGAAGGAGTGGCCTGGGTTGATCTCTAGGAAAATGGGTCTCCTCCTCCTCCTCCTCCTCCTCCTCCTCCTCCTCATTCTCCTCTTCCTCTTCCTCCTCCTTGGTTTTTTTTTCTGGTCTGGGTGAAGCTAAATCTACATCTGTGAAGGATAGTGTTAGGTCTTTGTGCGCAGTATATGTGTATATATATGTATGTGCATGTAAAACCGAAGGAGCACACTGTGGAATTTTTGTCTTTGTCTACTGCGGCTACTGACTTTGTATCAAAGTTGCTGCTCACTGTAAAAAAAAAAGTCTGTGCCTATGATTTTTTTTTATGCCACTGCGTCGTCGTCATTTCAAAATCCACTGTACTACTTCTGAAGTACACGACAACTGACACTTTGCGGCAGAAAAAAATGAACATTTATTTTCATGCAGTTACCTGACATGCACAGCTGTCAGATTCCCCCACTTTCAGCTCCTCTCAGCTGGTAATTGTTCCATCCCATCTCATCCCAGCTGGGGCCACCTGGTGCTAATTATAGCAGCAACTGACCACACTTACACTAGGTAAAAGGAAAGGGCGGTGCTAAATTTAGCATTCTAGGCTAATAGAGTGATGTTGGATTTTGTTCGCTGTGAACACTATCGCGATGAATAGGATTCTTTAATCTTTGAAGAATGAGTCTACAATTCTATCTGTCAATAAGATATATTTTCTATATTCATTTCGTGAAGATACAAAAACAGGACAACAATAACAAAAAGAGTAATAAATGAAAATCGGGTAAAGAGAAGGTACAGTTCTAACATTCGTCTCCAGTTTTAATTAAGGAATACATAACCCGCGACTTAACGCTGTCACTTTGTATACAGATTTTGTTTTCTCTCTTAACCTCATCTTTTTAAAAGAATGCAGAAATTTCAAACATGACAAATATTTACAAAACTGCATACACACGGGGACTGGATGTAAAAAAGAAGCACATAAGGGCTTATTCCATTATCCTCGATATAAAAGAATAAATAAACATGCATCAACAAGGTAAAAATTAACTTGAAACCGTTTTTACCATTTGTCCTTCACCTGTTAACAGGCTTTCAGTTCATACCTGCATCACCATCGCAAGACTCCTAACATTATATAACACCTACAGCTTTATTTCAAATCGCTATTAAACTTTTAAGATTTCCAAAATTCAAATATTAATTATGGAAGGCTATAAACAGTGAATACAGAAGGACAAATCCAACAGCAGTTTTCTAACAAACTGTAAAAGTCAGCATGAAAAAATAAGTGTTAAAGATATTGAAATAGTAGCATGAATGAAACACACCAGTGAAAAATTAGCATCTAGTGTTTTACGTTGTTTGAAGTTCGTACACTTCAAGACTTGGCTGCGTAGTCGTCAATCAAATTATGCAGTAAATGTAGTGACAGCAAAGGAGTTTCTCCAACAACAAAATTGAACATAATATATTGGAGCTGCCTTGTCACACACTATCTGTAGGACCACAGTGTGACAATAAGTGCAGGCTTTCCACCACCGACCTGTGTAGAAAAGCTGTTGGACTTTTGGCAGGGGAAACTTCAGTTACTGAAAGCACTTTTTGCAATGCTGCCATTCAGCTGGGTTTTCCATATACAAAAACAAGTTTTCTGCACTTCTTCACCATCTTTTGTGTTGTTGTGGTAACAGTGATTGTGATCTTTCCTTCCTTTTTCTTTTTTTTTTAGCACAGACAAAAACATCCCTGAAACTTTAGCACTAGATGTTGACGTCTGCTTTTTTCCCACCTACGACTGATTGTAGTTACTTCCCTTCCTTTCTTGCCTGGTTGTCCAATCGTCAGCACGAAGAAACGAACCAGAAAATCTGCAGCCTGGTCACTTCGTGTACGGTACACATCACTCTGATGAGTGTTGATGAGGATTTGGCATAAGACTCCCTTGACCTGCATCTTCCACCTGTGTGTCTGCAGCAGCCTCCTCTTCTGTTGTCTCCTTCTGAACCCCTGCTAGGCTATCAAGGCAATCATGTCTGAGTGGATTTTTTGTATTGTGTCGCCTCTGTTGCGCTTTGTCAGTAATTGTTTTTTATTTTATTTTATCTTTTCTGTTATATCGAGGATAATGGAATAAGCACTCATATGCTTTTTTACACCCAGTTCCCGTGTGTATGCAGTTTTGTGACTTTTGTCATTTCTTCCTGCCGGCACACAATGGCCTACTCTTTCAAAAAGGGGAACAGGATTTAACGTGTGCGCAAGATGATGTGCGTGCTTTCGCACACGGGGTCTCGATTTATAGTTTCATCTGAAGGACTTTTGGAGAGAGTGGAGTCTGCACTGATGTTTTAACTCCAGGAGAAAAAAAAATCCCCTTGAACGGGAATCGAACCCGGGTCGTCAGATTGCCAGCGCAATATTCTGACCACTAGGCTATCCCATCCCCCCTCCTTACTGTATCGAAGTACACAACCAGCAGCAAGACTTTGGTATTTTATGCACCATGAAAATTCAAGTCATTAACTCGTTCTGTGCTAGTTTGCTTCGTTGTTGTAGGAGCTAGCGTCCCCCTAAAACTGAACCTGAACTGTGAATATCCTCATGAATCGCTGTTGTCTCTGTCTTCTGTCTCTCTCTGTCTCTGTCTGTCTGTCTGTCTGTCTGTCTGTCTGTCTGTCTGTCTGTCTGTCTCTCTCTCTCTCTCTCTCTCTCTTGTCTCTGTCTCTCTCTCTCTCTCTCTCTCTCTCTCTCTCTCTCTCTCTCTCTCTCTCTCTCTCTCTCTCTCTCTCTCTCTCTCTCTCTTCTTTCTCTCTCTCTCTCATATTAAGTTTGGCATGGCACATGACAACGTGTATTGTGGCAATAGTGCTCTGACATTGTGCTCTTTTTTTGTTTGTTTTGGAATTGACTGTTTGTTTCTCGCCAGCATCTGTTCTGTGCTGCGTTGTTTACGCTTTAGCCGTCACCTCACTGTTCTCCCAACCCCAGTGTGGGGCTGTAGGCTAGAGACCATTGGATTGTGTGATCTGTTGTTGTGAATTTTATTATACATATATATATATAAATATGTATGTATCTTAATTTATGAATGTCTTTAGGCATCATTATTTTGCGTTGTGATTAGACATTGTGTACATATAAACTATTTTTTTGTGTATTATAAGTGAGAAACGGAACAAACTGAGTTAAAAGTAAACTATTTTCTGTTTTTTTGGTGGTTTAGGGTTTGTTTGGTTTTTGTTTAGTGTTTTTTTTTTGGGGGGGGGGTGTTTTTTCATTGTTTTTTTTCCCTTTTTCAGGGAGGGGGAGGGGATGGGGGAGGTAGGTAGTGTGGGGTTAGGGGTATGGATTAAGATCTAGAATTGAGCATAGCACAATATTTATGTGTTTTATGTACTTTTTATGAAGTGTTCAGACATACTGGGTAGAGACAACCACAGACAATTTAGATTGGGTTTTTTTTATTGAAATGTTAAAATACAATCACAAGTAGCCCCAAACTGCAGACTGGAAATTGGCAGTTGTGCCAGATATCCTGATTGATGTTGATGAAAAAATATGGGAAAAAAATGAACCTAGATAAATTATGACCTGGCTGCATTTGACACCAAAATACCACATACTGTTATCATCAACATCACCACAGTTTTAGCCCTTGCCATTTTGTTTTCGCAGCAAATCTTGTATTCATTTTTTTTGTGATGAAAATCCTACACAATAAAAGGAACGATCTATATTTGTATTGGAAGCAAACCATTGCCAAATATAGACATCTGGGTAGGCATGGGGGTGGGTAGTTTGGGAGTTGGGGAAGTAGGTGATGGCTTGAAATATGAACATTTTTCCTCCTGTCTGCGGCAACTAGGTGTATGCCTATTTCATGCACTGTTTGAGATAATAGAGAAAGTAAGAGCAAAACTACAGTAGTACCTACCAGTTTACACAAGTTGGGAAACCAAGAGTACAATCAGTTCACTTTTTTTGTTCATATTACTCAGTTTTCTTGAAAGAGAAAATCCAGGGGTAAAATTGTCAAACATTTTGATAATTGGTGCCGCCAGCATTTTTGGTTGAGGATAGCGTAGCAGTTTATGCTGAAGAAAGAAAATTTAAAAAAAAGGTTGATACGAATCCAAATGGAGCGAACTTGAACTATGTTTGTCAGTGTTGTGATTTCACAATTTTCTTTCCTGGGATTCTTCAGTCAATTTCGGAGCAATTATAGTTGGGTTTTTTAATGTTTAGTGTTTCAAAAATGATATTCGTTGAATACGCTTCACTTAGATTATTCAACAAGATGCTATTTATAAAGAAAACTATAAAATCATTTCAATACAACATCAATTCTGCATCCATCTTGAAAAGATATACTGATAGCGAACACGCGATACTATTGTCAGAATCTCCCAATTTTTTGGTTATTTAAGAATACTCCATGCATGAGCATGCCATTATGTTGAAATGACATACTACTACAGTTTAGTGAGGTAGAAAAAAAAAGAAAACAAAAGTGGGGGGGGTGGGGGGTGGAGTTGGGGAGGGGGCTGGGAGGGGGAGAGGGTTTGAGCAGTGATGTGTTATCTGACATGCCATGTATCTTTTGGTTGATGCGATAGCTGTCATTAAAAGTGTAGTGAAGAGGAAAAAAAACAAGCCCGGGAATTCCCTGTGTGTGTCTCATTTACGAGAGAGAGAGAGAGAGAGAGGGAGAGGGAGACAGACAGACAGAGACAGAGAGACAGATGGAGACAGAGAAGGGGGAGGAGGAGAGATAGACAGACAAACAGGCAGACTGACTGAGAGAGAGAGAGGGAGAGAGATATATACATGTATATAAAGAGAGACAGAGATAGATGGAGAGAGAGAGAGTGAGAAAGGGAGAGACAGACAGACAGACAGACAGACAAACACAGAGAGAGAGAGAGGGAGGGAGACAGACAGACAGAGGGAGGGAGAGAAAGATAGACAGAGGGAGGGAGAGAAACAGAGACAGACAGAAAAGACAGACAGAAAGACACAGAGAGAAATAGAGGCAGTGAAAGAGACAGAGACAGAGACAGACAGAGGTTGGAATGTCAACCCCCTGTGGACGCGGTGTGCGACTGAGATGAAATTTCTTTCGAACATGAACACACACACACACACACACACACACACACACACACACACACACACACACACACACACACACACAATACACACACACACGCACGTAATCACATACGCACACACAAACACACACCACACACTCGCACACACGTGCAAGCACACACAAATACACACACGCACGCATACACGCACGCACACGCACAAATTCACATACACACACAACATACACACACGCACACAACACACGTTGCACACACACTCACACACACACACGCGCGGCGCGCGCGCGCCACGCACGCACACACACACACACACACACACACACACACATACAACCACACTCATACACGCGATTCATACTACTTTTAGTCACAGCAGGTTTCTCAGAGTGAAATTCGGGCTGTTCTCCCCGGGGGTGAGCGTGTCGCCACAAAAGCAGCGCCACCCAACTTATGATGACTAATATTGTCTTCTGTTTGTTGGTGTAATTTGTCACGGTGACAGATTGTTTTTTTTTCTACGAAACATTTTTCCAGGGACGATTTTCTTGTTGCTGTAGGTTCTTTTACGTGTACTGAACGCTGTGTTGCACACGAAATTCAAATTCAAATACTTTTATTATCTCAAATACAGAGAAATTCAGGAGGGTTTAAGAAAAAAAAGTCATACATAAAACAGTAAACATGCTAACATAATATCACGGATAAATATACCACAACACAGGTTTTGAAGATCAGCACGCACCCATCACAATATAAAAAAGCCAAAGGCATGGTTCCTACTATAAAAAAAAAAGCCTAAAATGCTGCTACTGAAAGACATTATTCCCTAGAACTTATTTTCATTTCATTTATTATTATTATTATTATTATTATATATTATTATTATTATTATTATTAATATATTATTATATATATATTATTATTATTATCATCATTATTATTATTATTGTGTCTTTGGTAAATCATTTTCAAAATGATAGAGAAGTTGTTACTTGCACTTGTTTTTTCCTCCACTACTTTTTCCTCAATAATGTAAAAAAAAAAAAAAATCACCCGGGACCTCTGTTTATCGTCTTATTCGAAAGACTAGCACCCAGACCACCACCCAAGGTCTAGTAAACGGGAGAAAAGTTCAGACACAAACGAGAATCGAACCCCCATGTCTCACTTTCTGGACAGGCTGGTTACCGCTTAACCACTGACCCACTATTCTAGGCTCTCTCATCTTTCACAAAGGCTCGGTTGTCTAATGGTAACGCACCTGCCTACAAAGCGAAAAGTCTGGGTTCGATCCCCGTTTGGACTAGAAACTTTTCCCCCATCCACTAAACCACGAATGTGGTCTGGGTGATAGTCTTTCGGATGGGAAAGTGAACAGAAGTCCCGTGTTTACACAACATTATTTAGTGCCGCGTAAAAGATGAAGAGGCAGACAGAGGAAACGATGGGAAGACAACATCAGAGAGTAGACAGGCCTTGGGTGGAACAACTACTATGGAGGGCAGAGGACCGTGGGGAGTGGAGAAAGCTGGTTGCAAAATCTTCAGTTGTGTCCCAGCCACGGGACTACGGGACAGGTGAAGGTGAAAGAGAACCCACGGCAACGAAAATTGTCCCTTCGCAAATTCTGTAGAAAACACTTCTGATTAGGGAAACAAATACAGTTGCAGACTGGAAAATGAAAAAAAATATCGATGGTGCTGCTCTTGTGGCGACGCGTTCTCCCCAGGGAGAGCAGCGCACGCACGCACGCACGCACGCACGCACACAACACACACACACACACACACACACACACACACTACACACACTACACACCAACACACACACACACACACACACACACACACACACACACACACACACACACACACACACACACACACACACACACTCGTTATGGTCGTCGTCGTCGTCGTCGTCATCATCATCATCATCATCATCATCATATCATCATCATCATCATCATCATCATCAACATCATCATCATCTCTCTTGAAAAAAAGGTCTGTACCCGAAGTAGGGTATAGTAATATGAGGCCTGTCAGTTACAAGCTCCATCTTTTCTATCCCTCTCTTTGTTTCTGCCTTGATCCTTTTCTTCTTGTCACCTCCTGTTTGACTGATTTCTGTCTTCTGGCTCCATTCTCCTGCCTTTTCCCCCCAGAAAGACATATAAGATAATAATTCTCTCCCTACGCCGAAGTCGGATGCGCTGGATAATTACTTACTAAGGCTAAAAGCAGTGCAACGACATTTTCGTCATGTGACAGACAACAGTAGTTGCTGTCTGAGTGTTCGATGACGAAGAAGAAATAAGTGATGTGATGAAATGTATGACAGACTAGAAAACAATTTTGTATAAAGTGTATAAATCATAAAAGCAATGTTACTCTTCCCGATTGCAGCTTTTTGTGTCTTTTAAGAAGCCACAAAGTAGTTCTCACATTTTACCCCCTGTGCCCCCCCCCCCCCCCCCCCCCCAAAAAAAAAAAGTACCCACACACCTATACGATTCAATCCAATCCAATCATGCTGTTTGTAGCCCCGCCGACCACACAGGCCTTATTGGGGCTGTCACCTCGCAAATTTAAAACTCAGATTAAAACTGTGCAACTATATACAGATTAAAATGGGTATATAACCAACATCACTGTCCTTGCTTGTATAGACGCCCTGGTCAACCCTAAGGGTCAGCCCAGGACGAACCCTCCCCCCCCCCCCTATTAATTGACCAACCGACCAACGACCTAACTCACCAACAACCAAACAACAATCAAAACTATCCACCCAAAAAAAACTTCTCCCAAGAAAAGAAATTCTTTCCTTTGAGGAAATATATTAATTTCCCGGAGGGAAAAAAGTTTCCTGACATTTTCATTGGTGCATACTATGTCATTGAGGAGTTGGAGAGGTAAAGTACAGGCCGGAAATGGAGAAAAATCCACAGCTGCCTTTGAGGATTCTGGGATAGGAGTTGGGGTGAGGGTGGGGGTGGGTGAGGAAATGAGATTGGCGGAACAAAAGGACTAGCAGGCATATCTACCTTAACTTTGTCAGACTTGTTAAAAAAAAAAAACTATATAAAAAAATTCATCACAATCACCCCTCCCTACCACAACCATCAACAAAAAGAACAACATAAATAAAAAAATTTAAAAATCTCGTAGAGAACCTGAAGAACCGGAAGGAGAAACAGGAAGTTCAATTGAAAGATGTCACTTGTTGAAATGTGGTACAGTGAAGCTGCTATTATTTTCAGTGACCATTTCCTTTAACATCAAAGTTGTTCTCTTTTTACTCTTTACATTTTTGTTTCCGTCCACTTTCTCTGTTGTTTAATTCGAATAGTTTCCTCGACAGTTTTAAGATAGTTTGCTCGATTCAAGTAACGACAATGTAGGGCCTAACACTGACGATTGCATACAGACACATACAGGTGACAGACATTTTCTACGCGTACAAAGCCTTCAGCTGAGACTATAAACTGAGGTCCCGTGTGCGAACGCACACAGAACATCTAGCGTACACGTTAAAACCTGATCCGCCTTTCGGAAGAGTAGCCACATTGTGTGCCTGTAGGAGCGAATGACAAAAAAACAGCATATACGCGTTTAGACACCATCCCTGAGGAAAACTTGGGTAGTTGGAGTCCCCAGGGCGGTTCAGGGCTGTATAATTATGGTAACGTTCTGGTGGCTCCTACGACGGCACTGGAACCATCATTGCCTTTCCCATGGATCATTCCAGCGACGTGGAGAGAGGGGCAGGGGTCTGCTGCATGGGTAACAGCTTGCCCTCCATACTTACTTACCCAGGCTTTGCGCTCTAGAGCCTAAAGCACAACTCCATAGTCTTCCGAGACTATCGTATGCCTGCCAGTATGGGTTTTTCCTTGAAAAAAGAAAACCCAAACAAACAAACAAAAGCCCGTTCAATGTCTCACCTTTCCTTCCATGGCACTGTACTGTATTAACTAAATCTTTTCATGGTGGATCGGTGGTCTAGGTGGTAACGCGCCTGCCTAGAAAGCGAAAAGTCCGGGCCGGAGTGTGTGGTAGTTCAAATCCCGTTTGGGCCCAAAACTTTTCCCCCATCCATTAGACTATGAGTGGTGGTCTGGGTGCTAGTCTTTCAGATGAGACGATAAACCGAGGTCCCGTGTGTTACACATCATTATTTAGCGCACTTAAAAGAACACACAGCAACAAGGGGGTTGAC
>CM060327.1:61688467-61698467 GCA_030674155.1 Stramonita haemastoma | reverse complement strand
TTGATCTAACTAGAGCAGCAGCTAAATGTAGTAACGTTTTTGTGTCTTGACCACAATGGTGGGCGTTTATCATTTTAAATAAACAAAATTTTTCCTTCCTTTACCTATAAGATTGTCTGCATAAAATCTCCAATTTAATTTTGGATTTAAATTAACGCCCAAGAACTTAATGTCTTGCACATATTGTAAGTTTTTTCCCATCCAGTGTCAGATTTGGTAAACACTTTGGATTTTCTCCATTATTAAAAAGCATTGGTTTTGATTTCTCTACTGAGAAAGCAACCCATTTTCATTCATATACTCATTTAATTGATCTAGTTCTATTTGAAAGATTTTTTGCACATGGAATATAACTCTTTTGGATGTCCGTTTCCGAAGATTTGTATTCATCCATACAGCAATGTCGTCCGCATATTGAACTAAGTGTACATTGCTAGATAAAACTCTGGGGAGATCATGGATTAGAATAGTAAACAAAATTGGAGCTATTATTGATCCCTGTGGAATACCAATATCTATCCGTTGAAATAACGAATAAAACATATTTACTCTTGTGCATATGTATCTATCATACAAGAAACAGTTGAAGTATTGAAACATTTCTCCCCTTACTCCTATAAGTTTCAATCTATACAGCAGTCTCTCAGGCTAAACATTGTCATATGCTTTTTTTTTTACATCAAAAAGGTGGCAAATGTGCTCTGCCTTTGTGCAAATTGATTTTTGACGTGACTCATAATCTTTACAAGGTGATCTGTAGTGCATCTCCCTTTTCTAAACCCTGCTTGGTTTACTGGAATATTTTGTTTTTTTCACAATTGCGCAGTAAGTGAATTTGGACATTTTTTTCCAGAACTTTTCCAGCATGTGAGGTTAATGATAATTATTGGCCTATAACTACTCATTGAAGATCTTGCTTACCCTGTTTGGGAACTGGTATTACGACTGACCTCTTCCAGATAGTAGGAGAGCTCCATTTGACCAACATTTTTGGCAAAACGAATGAAGTAATTTCTTCCAACTCAAAGGTAAATGAGGACATAACTGATAGAAAATACCATCAATGCCGGCCACACTGTAATTAATGGAGAAGGATTTTAAAGCCTCATTAAACTCCTTAAATGCAATAGGAGAATTGAGATAATGTTCCTGATTTGAGTCTGGATCTTTATATATGTCTTTCTTTTCTTCTGTGTCTTTGAAAATCTGAACTGGGGAATCATGCGTGCGTGCGTGCGTGCGTGTGTGTGTATGTGCGCGCGTGCGTGCGTGTGTGTGTGTGTGCGCGCGCGCACGTGCGCTATTTGTTTATTTCTTATTTCGAGAATGATGGAATAACCGCTCATATATTTTGTTTTTACATACAGCGCCCATGTGTATGCAGTTTTGTAAATTTTGTTATCTGTTCCCACTGGCACACAATGGCCTCCTCTTCCGAAAAGCAGAACGGGTTTTGACGTATGCGCAAGATATTCTGCGTGCGTTCGCACACAAGACGTCGGTTTATAGTCTCATCCGAAGGACTTTTGGGGAGAGTGGAGTCTGCACTGGTATTAACTATAGAGGAAAAAACCTCTTGAACGAGATTCGAACCCGGGTGAGCATATCACAAGCACATCACTCTAACCACCAGGCTATCCTGTCCTCTGTGTGTGTGTGTGGGGGGGGGGGGGGGGTTGCGTGCGTACGTGTGTGCGAGCGTGCGTACATGCGTGCGTGGGTGGATGCGCGCGTGCACGGAGTTTATCGTGAACTTCTAAGAACAAATTTTATGTCAGCAACTTACTAGATACCACTTTCAGTCTGTTTCAGTATAAAATGAAAAGTAAAAACTTCAAAGCTATCCAATGAATTTGAAGAATACTTTTTCTCTTTACAATCTTAATTAGATTTTCTACGTATGTCTGTTCAGACCAAAAAAAAACCCAAAACGTTCGTACATTTTTTTTTAAAGTTAAGAAAACTGCTACCTACTATGATTATTTTTTTTATCGAGGATAATGGAATAAGCATTCGTGTGTTCTTTTTATATCCAGTCCCCGTGTGTATGCAGTTTTGTAAATTTTATCATCTGTACCCCACCGGCACACGATGGCCTACTCTTTCAAAAAGCGGAGCAGGATTTAATCTGTGCGTAAAATGTCCTGCTTACGATCGCATACGACGGTTTATAGTATCATCCGAATGACTTTTGTGGAGAGTGGAATCAGCACTGATGTTAACTCCAGTCAAAAATCCCCTCGACCTGGAATCGAAATTTATAAAACTGCAAACACACGGGACTAGTTGTAAAATAAAACACATGAGTGCTTATTCCATTATCCTGGATATAAAAATAACTTTAAAAAGCAAATTAATTTTTTTAAAATTAATAATAATAAATAAATAAATAATAAATAATGAATAAATAAATAAATAAATAAATAAATAAACAAACAAACAAACAAATAACATTAACACGATGTTTTCGTCAGTAGAGGATTGAGAAGGTTGTGTTCCGCATACGTAGAATCTGAACATATACTCTTAAGTAAAGCCGAAAGGTTTCAACAGTAGTGCAGGGTTTCCTGTGGCTGGAGACCCTATGGCGGTCCAACATTGATAGTTTTCAGAACAATTCAGACCCATTGAGTACCATAGAGGGAATCTGGGTGTGGCTGTTTCGGCGAGATCGGAAAGAGCGGTTTGAAAACAAGGACAGTGGTATATCACAGAAGATGCGACAAAAACTGTGAGTCTATATGCTATAAAGGATTAAAGCAAAAAGGTAAAGGTGTCCCATAACCTATGTGGTCGTAGGGGAGCGAGGCGCCAGAGACCTCAGCTTCTCTAGGGGCGGGCCAGCATGTTGAGGGCGGCGCCCATCTCCTCTCTCTCCCTCGCTGCTTTAACCTTCCCTGACCCTAAAGAGGGCAGGTACCCATTGACAGCTGGGTGAACTGGGAGACTGCACTGAAACCAAGGTGCGCAAACGGTCACCCATCCAACTGGTAACCACACTCGATGCTGCTTAGCCTTAGATAGGGGAAAGCGAGTGCTCTGACCACTGAGCTATCCTGTCTCCACAAAGGTTTACAATTGTAGCAAGTGTAATGTTTGAAAACCAGTTAGTAAAGCCAACCACCAACCACCCAACCAAAAACCATCCAACACAACCACACCGTTCTTAGCCAATAGATAGGCGAGCTCGACAACATCCAATCAATACAACAGTTACAGATCAACCAAGCTACCATCCAACCACCACATACCACCACCACCACCAACCATCCACCAACCAAACCACCAACCAACCAACCAACCAACCTTTATCAATCAATCAATCGATCAATCATCAATCAATCATCATCAAGCTCGCTCATCCACCTTCCATCATCCATCCACGCATCCTCCATCCATCATTTACCATCCACCATCCATTCATCCATCCATCCATCAGCAATGAAATTGATCCAAAACGGCAGTCTAAATCAATATAATAGCTAATATTCCGTATCCAGTGGAAGACGGATGGCTTAAGTCTTATGACAATGTTTAAACCCAATATGAGAAATAAAGAATAGCAAGAAAACACAAAAAAAAACACAACCAAACAAACCTAAATTATTAAGCAATTCTCTCAAACGATAGAGCAGATGAGAGGAGAGAGATAAAACAAAACAACAACAGACAACAGACAGAGAAAAACAACAAAAATGAACAAATTATGTTTTAATCTTCAAAAATAACCCCAAACAACCAACCAAACAAAAATTCTAAATAGCTGAAATAATGAGAAACAAAGACAGCTTCCCCAATAAGCTCTAAGCTAATTGCTTAATAAGACAATATAATAACCACTCGATATGCCCCCCCCCCTCTTCAACATCCTCCTCCCTAATTTCTCTTTTTTTTCTTTTGGGTATGTCTTCACCATCCTTAAAATCTGGACTTAGCAACCTGATGTCGACAAAGAGAAAGATGTTTTTTAAAAAAAAAAGAGAGAGAAAAACAGAAGGAAGGAAAAGGAGAAAAAAAATGAAAGAAAAAGTTGCAGTTGACAAAAAAACCCTAACTGATTATGGCAGAAAGGATATCATTTGTTTGATTGACATTTTATGGTGTTTTTTTAACTCTTCAAAATTGTATAGGGGATATTGAAACCTGTTATAATTTGTTTGTTTGACATTTTACGATCTTTTAAACTCTAAATGAATGCACACACGCATGTGTGTGTGTGTGTGTGTGTGTGTGTGTGTGTGTGTGTGTGTGTGTGTGTGTGTGTGTGTGTGTGTGTGTGTGTGTGTGTGTGTGTGTTGTGTGTGTGTGTGTGTGTGTGTGTGTGTGTGTGTGTGTGTGTGTGTGTGTGTGTGTGTGTGTGTGTATGTGTTGTGATTGTGTGGTTTTTGTGCATCTCTTCTTTGCTTGTTTCTTTCTTTCTTCTCATAAGTATGTTTTATTTTTTAAGGTAGCCGAAACCATGTTAGTTAAATGATATTGATGAAATTTTTCCCCTAGATAGATTGCTTGATGAAAAAAAACCAACAAATCAATGCTTATTCTATGTACCATCCAGAAATAAAAAATTGAAACAAAATTTGAGGAAGCATTAAAGAAAGAAGTACACCAACAAACAAACTAACCAACCAGCAAACACCATTGCCGCATAAACTTTCTGTTTCTTCCGTCCCATCTCTCACTCTCCCTACCTCTTCCTTTCAAAATAAAAGGTAAGGTAAATTATAAAGAACAAAGATTTTTTTTTTTTAATTGGAAAGCTATGATGAAAAGCTAAGAATGTCAAGCTAAAAATAAACAAACCCCAAATGAACAGAAATTGGAACAAAAACAACATCATCGTATCAATATAAAAAGCAGATAATTTAATTCCACGAACTAAGCTTAAACTGAGGGGGATCAAAAAGAAAAAAAAAGCAAACGAACCATCAAAAACAACTAACTAACCATGAAGAAACAAGGTTATTATTTTTAACATCATTATCTGAGAAAAGATCATTTCATTTGCTTTTCCCGTAAACAAGCTTAGCAGAGAATACTCTGTATGATTATCAGTGCCATAGCCTGTGTGTATTATTTCTGTGTGTGTGTGTGTGTGTGTGTGTGTGTGTGTGTGTGTGTGTGGTGTGTGTGTGTGTGTGTGTGTGTGTGTGTGTGTGTGTTTGTGTGTGTGTATGTGTATGGTGTGTGTGTGTGGTGGTGGGGGTGGATGTGTATGTATGTGTGTGTGTGTGTGTGTGTGTGTGTGTGTGTGTGTGTGTGTGTGTGTGTGTGTGTGTGTGTGTGTTTTCATGTTGATGATTATGATGTCGTTGGCGTCATCGTCTTCGTATTACTTTTCCTTACTTCTTTTTTGTGCTAAAGCTACAAGATTTTCTTTCTTAAAAAAATACAGTTAACAAAACAAACAAATAAAAAAACACACCCCACCCACCCCCTCAATCAAAACTATCACACAAACACACACACACAAAAAACCCAAACAATTTTTTTTTAAACCCACCTACTAACAGATTCCTACTTTACACTTTCTTCTTTCCCACTTAGCAACCTTCGTCCACCCCCACCCCTCTACCCCACCCCTCCCCCACCCCCCCACCGCCCCCATAAAACGAGCAAGACCGTTATCACAATCAAAACAAAAAACGAAG
The DNA here is from genome assembly GCA_030674155.1 of Stramonita haemastoma. Taxonomy (NCBI): domain Eukaryota; kingdom Metazoa; phylum Mollusca; class Gastropoda; order Neogastropoda; family Muricidae; genus Stramonita; species Stramonita haemastoma. The sequence continues at coordinate 61,692,819 of CM060327.1, read as the reverse complement.
CAAAGCCTACCTATCATCCTATACCCACCACACCCCCAATATCCCGCCATGAACCATACTAGACTGTGTGGCAAGCACTAAAAAAACAACAACAAACAAACGAAAAACAAAAAGCAAGACCATCACAATAAAACAAAACCGAAGCAAAGCCTACCTATCTTCCTATACCCACCACATCCCCAATTTGATTTGTTTGTTTTTTTGCGAGATATAGCGCTATATTAATTCCATGTATCATTATTATCATTATTATTAATAATATCCCACCATGATCCATCCAAAACTAGACTGTGTGACAAGCACTAAAGAAAAAAACAACAAAAACAAAGCAAAACTATCACAGTCAAACAAAACCGAAGCAAAGCCTACCCATCTTTAAATACCCACCTCACCCCCAATTTGATTTTTTTTTTGCGAGATATAGCGCTATATAAATTCCATGTATTTTTTATTATCATTATTATTAATAATATCCCACCATGATCCATCCAAAACTAGACTCTGTGGCAGGCACGCGTTAAAAAAAAAACGAAAAAAAAACGAAAAAAAAAGAGAAGAATAGTGGCAGGTAGCAGGCAGGCGGGAGACTGGACCTAATTAAGACATGTCAGCATCGTAGAGCAGCTGGCAGATGCAGGGTTCCAGTCCGTGCATGCAATAGCCGCGACCGAAGTTGGTGCAAGCCATCCCGCCACAACACGTGTCCTTCCAGGGAACGCACTTCTCCAGGTAGTTGAGACACTGCAAATAACCGATACAACATCCATCCACACACACACGTTGTTAGTGTTAGTGGTGGCGGTGGTGGTGGTGGTGGTGGTGGTTTGTGGTGGTGGTGGTGGGGGTGGTGATGGTGGTGGTGGTGGTGGTGGTGGTGGTGGTGGTGGTGGTGGTAGTAGTGGTGGTGGTGGTGGTGGTGGCGGTGGTGGTTGGTGGTGGTGGTAGTGGTGGTGGTGGTGGTGGTGGTGGCAGTGGTGTGGTGGTAATGGTGTAGTGGTAGTAGTAGTAGTAGTAGTAGTAGCAGTGGTCGAGGGGGTGGTGGTGATGATGGCAGTAGTAGTAGTAGTAGTAGTAGTAGTAGTAGTAGTAGTAGTAGTAGTAGTAGTAGTAGTAGTAGTAGTAGTAGTAGTTAGAACTCTTGTCATTTGTCACCCAGGCTGATTAATATTGTTTTTAGCACCACAAATAAAGCAGAAACCGCTTTACAGTCTAAACATTATTGAATTTTGGTAGTGGTAATGTCCCATAACCTATGCGGTCATTCGGGAGCGAGGCGTCAGAGACCTCAGCTTCTCCAGGGGACAGCTTATTGAGGGCGGCGTCCATCTCCTCTCCCTCGCTGCTTTAACTTCCCTGACCCAAAAGAGGGCAGGTACCCATTTACAGCTGGGTGAACTGGGGGGACTTACTGAAACCAAGGCGCAAACGGTCCCCCCCCCCCCCACTTGGTAACCACGCTCGATGCTGCTTAACCTTAGATTGGGGAAAGCGAGTGCTCTGACCACTGAGCTATCTCAATAACATGAAGGTAAAAAATCTATAAGACGGTTTATCGACTACCACATTTGAATGTTGTGTAGAGCAATACAGTTTTTTTTGTTTGTACTTTTTCTCACTGCTACTTGAGTCAGTCTTTAATATCACACAACAAACAGCACCGAAGATATCCCCCCTACACGCGCGCGCACACGCACAACACACACACACACACACACACACACACAACACACACACACACACACACACACAAAACACACACACAAGAAGTGAATCCATTAAGATTTGTATGTTTGTGTTGTTTTGGGGTTTTTTTCTTCTAATATCTTTGATCTCCCTCACTTCCCATGCACACATGGGCAGCATAAGCAGAGGAAAAAATGCACAGACACAGCATTGAAATCCCTTGGAGACTAAATAAACCGTTTTGGGTTTCATCATACCACGCAGCGCGAAGAGTTCAAACTTCTGATCAAACACTTGCTCTATCTGCAGTTGCACTATCTGCTGCATCTAAATTCGATATGATCTATGGTTGATTATGGAAATGGAAAGACAGCACTGATCTTTATGGGAGAACTTAGGGGTGTGGGGGGAGGGGAGGAGGGCACGGGTGTGTGTGTGTGGGGGGGGGGGTAGTTGCCTAGTGGTTAGAGCGTAGAGGTCGTGATCTGACGGCCTGAGTTCGAACTACCATCGGAACTCTAGCAGAAGAACGGGAAAAATGTAGAGAATTTGAAAATATCGATCAGATTTCTGTCAGTGGTGCATACTCTTGGTAGCTGGTATATGGACGGTCTGGATAGACAGGCATCCGTCAGTCTCCAAAGACTATGGAGTAACACTCTAGGCGCTAGAGCATTGGAAAATAAACCGCCGATACAATACACATTGGAAAGGCAATCGCCGATACGAATGGTTCCAGTGCTGTCGCAGGAGCCACCAGAACGTTGCCATATACAGCCCCGAGCCGCCCTGGGGACTCCAACTCCCTGATTTTTTCTCAGAGATGGTGTCTAAACACGACACCTGTGTGCATGCTGGTTTTTTTGTTTTATTTTGTTGTCATCTGCTCCTACCAACACACAGTGACCTGCTCTTTCAAAAGGTGGAACGGATTTTTAATGTGTGCGCAAAATGTTTTGCATACGTTCGCACATGGGGGCTCGGTTGATAGTCTCATCCAGTTGACTTTGACATTACGTTGGATTTTTTGGTCAATTTGGGAAGAAAGGGCAAGGCTGGGAATCGAACCCAGAACCTCATGGTTCACTTGTTGGCAGGCGAACGTCTTAACCATCCTGCCACCTTCCTTCCTGACAGACAGAGGACTATAAGGGGTGGAAGATTTGTTTTTCATTGTCCTGTATGCACTATTATATTTTATATTTTATTTTATACCACTTTATGTCACAGCAGATTTCTCTGCGTGAAATTCGGGCTGCTCTCCCCGGCGAGAGCACGCCGCCACAAGGGCAGCGCCTACCCATTATTGTTATTTTTTCCTGTCTGCAACTGTATATGTTTCCTTATCAGAGTGGCTTTTTTCTACAGAATTTTGCCTGGGACAACCCCCTTGTTGCCGTGGGTTCTTTTACGTGCGCCAAAAAATGATGTGTAACACACGGCACCTCGGTTTATCGTCTCATCCGAAAGACTAGCGCCCAGACCACCACTCATGGTCTAATGAATGGGGGGGAAATTTTGGGCCCAAACGGGATTCAAACCACCACACACTCCGACCCGGACTTTTCGCTTTCTAGGCAGGCGCGTTACCTCCTAGACCACCGATCCGCATTATCAGTAGATGTGTGCAAACCACCCTTTACCGTGTAGAGGTTTCTCTGAAATCGATCATATATTATATGTGCATGTTGTTATTCTCTGTATACGGTTATGAATGCATGGGTGCGAACATAAGTGTATATGATACGCCCGATTACGCATGTCCAAACACAAGTGCATGTGCATGCACTTCTGTCCACACTACTTATTTGCTTACATTTAAACTGCGAGTGCCTGCGCTGGCTCGCGCGCACACAAACACAAACACACACATACACACACACAAAGGGGAGGGAGGCAAGGAGAGAGAGACAGAGAGAGAGAGAGACAGAGAGAGAGAGAGAGAGAGGAGAGAAGACAGACAGACAGACAGACAGACAGACAGACAGACAGACAGACAGACAGACAGACAGACAGAAGAGAAAGAGAGAGAGAGAGAGAGAGAGAGAGAGAGAGAGAGAGAGAGAGAGAGAGAGAGAGAGAGAGAGAGAGAGAGGAGAGAGAGAGAGAGAAGAGAGAGAGAGAGAGAGAGAGAGAGAGAGAGAGAGAGAGAGAGAGAACATGAGACTTCTCACATAAAGGGATACATAATAATTATTTATTAAAAAGTTCCCCACACTTTTACCGAGAAACCACCAGCAAGGAATTCTGGACATCTGATTATTCGCGGTGATTCCATCATTTCTCCATCGCGTCCTTGCAGAGAGAGGGCTGGTGGCTATCAGCAGAGAATCCCAAATGTTCTCTGGTGTGTAGGGAATGATAATTACAGACATTCCCCCTTTTGTTGATGTCCCCATGTCCATTCCATTGACTATCTGTCGTCAGGGTTCGCGTGCCAAGGGAGAATTGCTATGGTCAGTCTTTTATGTGCTTGTTTCACTGGTAGTAAGGGACAGTAAGATAGCCTCAGTATGTTATATCGAATTGTATAACATCGTAAACAGTATGGGCATGTCACAAGATCAAAAGGACTTGCAAAAAACAATACTGCAAGGCACTGTCCAAGGAGGAAGATAAAGAGGCAGACCAAGGAAGAGACGGGAGGACAACATCAGCAAATGGACAGG
>CM060327.1:61675967-61685967 GCA_030674155.1 Stramonita haemastoma | reverse complement strand
CCACCCACCCATCCACACACACACACACACACACACACACACACACACACACACACACACACACACACACACACACACACACACACACACACACACGGGGGACGGGATAGCCTAATGGTCAGAACATTGCGCTAGCAATTTGACGACCCGAGTTCGATTCCCGGTCGAGGAGATTTTTCTCATGGAGTTAACATCAGTGCTGACTCCACTCTCCCCAAAAGTCTTTCGGATGAGACTGTAAACCGAGGCCCCGTGTGTGAACACACGCAGAACATCTTGCGCACACGTTAAATCCTGTTCCACTTTTCGTAAGAGTAGGCCATTGTGTGCCGGTGGGAACAGATGACAATATTTACACAACAGCATACACACGGGGACTGGATGAAAAAAAAGCACATGAGTGCTTATTCTATTATCCTCGATATAAAAGAATAAATAAAAAATAAATAAAATAAAATACACACATACACACATCACCCTCTCCCCACCACCACCACCACCACCACCACTCCCTCACAATCCACCATCACCCCCACTCTGCCATCCCCCACTCCTCACCCCCCCCCCCACGCGCACACACACACACACACACACACACACACACACACACACACACACACACACACACACACACACACACACACACACACACACACACCCTGACCCCCTCAGCTTTCCCTGTCCATATCCATGATAATAGAAAGAAAGTTCAGATCAGCAGTTTTTCTCAACTACGGATCACGACTGGTAGATCAGTAGTCTAGAGGTAACGCGCCTGTCTAGAAAGCGAGATATCCGGTCGGAGTGTGCGGTGGTTCGAATCCCGTTTAGGCCCAAATCTTTTCCCCCATCCACTAGACCATGAGTGGAAGTCTGGGTGCTAGTCTTTCGGATAAGACGATAAACTGAGGTCCCGTATGTTACATATCAATATTTGGGGCACGTGAAAAAACCCACGGTAAGAAGGTTGTCCCTGGCAAAATTCTGTGGAAAAAGTCACTCTGATAGGAAAAGAAATAAATCTGCAGACAGGAAATAAAATGAATAAACTAAACAACTGATGCAGCGAGCCAGTCAGCCATAGTTTCTTCGTTTGTCCTCTGCCTCGTCTCTCTCCCCCCCTTCCTCGTCCCCTCCTCCTCCTCCTCCCCACACATCCCCCATGCTATGCTATGTTGTCAATATCTTTTCGGTTCATTTATTTATTTATTTATTTATTTATTTATACGCTGTGCACATTCTTGTATATCAAGGATCATGGAATAAGCACTCATGTGCTTTTCTTTTTCTTTTTTTACACCCAGCCCCTGTGTGTATGCAGTTTTATCAATCTTGTCATCTGTTCCCACCGGGCATACGGTGACCTACTCTTACGAAAAGCGGAACAGGATTTAACGTGTGTACCCAAGATGTTCCACATGCGTGCGTTCGCACACACGGGGCCTCGGGTTTATAATCTCATCCGAAATACTTTTGGGGAGAGTGGAGTCGGCACTGATGTTAACAGTGGTTAGCACTGAAGGCATCCTAGTCCCCAGGTGTGTGCTGTCTGCCAGTCTGCAGCCAAGTTAAGGTGCTAATGCAGTGGCCACGGGTTGCAATGATGCTAAGGTCTACTGCAGCTGCTTACGTTGTTATTACCTTACCTCCCTGAAAACGTTAGCCCCGGGCCAAAAGCTCTCTGTCAATGACTGATGCAGGAAGAGGAGTGACAGGATGGTTAAAGACTTTTCGCCTGCCAACAAGGAAACCGTGGTTTGATTCCCTTTCTTCCCAATTTGACGAAAAAATCATATTGAATATCAACATCCTTTGGATGAGATTGTAGACAGAGGCCGTGTGTGTCAACATTTTGAAGAAAAAACACTGTTCTGATCGAAAAAAATTCCCAAGATACTTATGTAGATAAGAAAATAATATTTAAAAGGGTGGTGCTGCTCTTGTGGCGAAGCACTCGCTGGGGAGACCAGTTCGAATTCCATGCACAGAACTCTACTGTGACTGGATGTGTTATATATATATATATATATATAGAAGAGAGAGAGAGAGAGAGAGAGAGAGAGAGAGAGAGAGAGAGAGAGAGAGAGAGAGAGAGAGAGAGAGAGAGAGAGAGAGAGAGAGAGCAATACAGTATAACATTTAAATGTTGAGGTACCTAAAAGCAGTCATATACCAGCAAAACCTTTCAAGCAGTGGGTATGTAAGGTTTCACGATGATTCCCAGGTATGGGGAGTGAGAATACATGATGATTATGCTGAGTGACCCTCCGGTGTGTTATGAGATAATAGTTTAGTTAAAGTCTGTACCGAGCCTAAGGCTCATCAGGCCGGTGCTTATCCCGGTTTCTGTGGCGTTAAGCGACTGAGAGTCATAGACTCCCCCTTGGATAGGACGCCAGTCTATCGCAGGGTTAACCCCCAACACAAGGTTGGTACCCCTTTTTACACCTGGGTGGGGTGAGAAAATAGCCGTAAAGTGCCTTTCCAAGGGTACAACGCCATAGCTGAAAGCTGGGATCGAACCCGCAACCTTTAGATTACAAGTCCAACGCCCTAACCACTAGACTACAACGGCGGCTGTTATGAGATAATAAAGTCTTTTAAATTTGAATCGGACAATATGCATTAAAACGACGTATAGATCTCTTCGCACATTCGAATTACATGCTGTGCACATCCACTCATTAAAAATGCTCTATTTTAACATTATTGTACAGGAAAGATATATATACATAATCTGAAGAACTTCCAAAAAATATGGTTGAAAAAAGCCAAATGTGAGTTAATAAGTATCCTTTTACTTTTTTATGTTAAATAACATATTTGGCTTTCAATCATCTGTCTGTGGGGGAGGGGTAATAACTTGGATCTACTTTCATCAAAATACTTGTCATTTAAAAACAGGATAAAATGTATTGCTCAATTAATTGTTTGTTGTGCTTGTATGTAGCAGGAAAAAAGACTATTTATAAGATTTGAAAGACATTATTCCCTAGAATATTTTTTTCATTTCAATTTTTTTTTAATTGAATCTTTGATTTAAAAAAAAAATCAAAATGATTGAGAAGTTGGCACCTGCACTTGCTTTTCCTCCACTACTTTTCCCTCAATAACTATTTATAAGATTCTGACATTTTCTCGAATTTTTCTCATGAATAGATTTCTATCTGCGTGTCCACGAGTTCGTTTGCGCGATTGTCCATTTTCTTCCTGTCAAAGGTCAGTGTCCGAACTCACCCGGTCAGTGTCCGAACTCACCCGGTCAGTGTCTGAACTCACCCGGTCAGTGTCCGAACTCACCCGGTCAGTGTCCGAACTCACCCGGTCAGTGTCCGGACCAGCGATGCCCAACACGCGGTCATAGGGCGACAGGCGAAGCGTTCGGACAATCACCACTGACGTCATCGCCAACAGGAACAGCGCTGCCATCAGCGTTCTGCGCATGCCCGTGCTCATCTTCCTGTCGCAGAATAAGATGGAGCAAAATAATGTTGTATTTTAGTCCGTTTTAGATTTCAAAAGAAAAAAGTAAATGGATAGTTGGCCCTTTAAACATAAAAAAACGCATAAACGAAATGGATAACTGTCAAAAGGGGGGGGGGGGGGGACCTTCCATGCCTTTTTTTCTTTTCTTTTCTTTCTTTCTTTTATTCTTTTATATCGAGGATAATGGAATAAGTACGCATGTGCTTTTTTACATCCATTCCCCGTGTGTGTGCAGTTTTGTTAACCTTGTCATCTGTTCCCACCGGCACACGATGGCCCACTCTTACGAAAAGCGGAACAGGATTTAATGTGTGCGTAAGATGAACTGCGTGCGTTTGTACACGGGGCCTCGGTTTATAGTCTCATCTGAAAGACTTTTGGGGAGAGTGGAGTCAGCACTGATGTTAACTCCAGGGGGAAAATCTATGCCTTCGAAATGCGTTACAATGAATTTAAAGGGGAAAGAAAAAAACCCTTTGCAGTCTTTGTTACAGGCATTTTAAGTAACTAAACTAAATCTCTCTTCCTTAGTCTGGTTTACAGAAACAAGAACGTCACTCATGGCGATTCAAAACAACATTTTACCTTTGGTATTCCACGCCTTTACCTCGGTACATAAGAGAAATTCCTCTCGGGGTGTGTGTGTGTGTGTGTGTGTGTGTGTGTGTGTGTGTGTGTGTGTGTGTGTGTGTGTGTGTGTGTGTGTGTGTGTGTGTGTGAGTGAGTGAGTGAGTGATAGAGTGAGAGTGCGTATATGTGTGTTAGTGCGTCTGTGTGTGTGTGTGTTTGTGTGTGTGTGTGTGTGTGTGTGAGAGAGAGAGAGAGGTAGTGTGTGTGTGTGTGTGTGTGTGTGTGTGTGTGTGTGTGTGTGTGTGTGTGTGTGTGTGTGTGTGTGTGTATGAGTGAGAGAGAGTGCGTATGTGTGTGTGTTAGTGCGTGCGTGCGAGCATGCGCGCACGCGCGCGCGCGCGCTCGCGTGTGTGTGTGTATGTGTGTGTGTGTGTGTGTGTGCGCGCGCGCGTGTGTGTGTGTGTGTGTGTGATGGCCAGACACCGCCTTTTGAGTTCCAGAGGATTTTTGTTTTCCTGGGAGAATTAAGAGCAGAGTGAGCACTTGAGAAAATGATTTTGTTTTACATTTTGTTTTTAAAATGGCTTTTTCATAATCCTAGAGCTAGAGGGTTTTTCTGTTCTGAGCGGGTCGTACTGCTATTCTATGTATCCAATAACTTTTTTTTTATAGTTTTAAAATAAATATACAGTAAAGAGTCACGTTAGCTAGGCACGCAAAAGAATCAATACAAAGCAAAAAAAAAAACCTGAAGAAACCACAAGTCCGTAAGATTATGGACAAAACTCCTGTAGAGTTATCTAGCTGAATAACTATTTTCAATGTAATTATTTTTAGATTTTGATTATCGTTAAGCGCTTAGCATACATACACAGTATTATACTGCAGTGTAAAAAAAAAAAAAAGTAAATTAAGTACACATAACAGATTTCCCTCCCCCCTCCAAAAACAAAAAAAAGAAAAAGCCAATTCATGGGAATGGAGGAATAAGGGGGTAGGTATGAGAGAGAGAGGGAGGGAGGGATGGGGAGAGAGAGGGGGGGGGGATGGGGAGAGAGAGGGGGGGGAGAGAGAGAGAGAGAGGGGGGGGGGGGCAGACAGACAGACAGACATACAGAGACAGAAGACACACAGAGAGAGACAGAGGACAGGAAAAGAGACAGAGACAGAGAGACAGAGACAGAGTGAAAGAGAGAAAGTGAGATAAAGAGAGAGAGAGCTCCAAATAAAATTTAGTTCAAAGATTAGGAAAAATCATAACTATGTAGAGTAAATCATTATCAGTCTCCAGTTTGCTTTTTTTTAAAAGGGAATACAACATAGGAATGTTTGTATCATGGGGAAAAAGTAAAAGCAAAAAACATTATGCACAAATATTAATTTATTGGTCTCTTCTACTCGCAGTCAGAATGAAAATTGTTGCCTGTCCTCTCCCTTTTCGTGACTGATGGCAATTAAAAACAATAATGATGAGATCAGCCCAGTTTTACAGCAACTACAAAACTTGTCTCTGGCAAGATTCAGCAGAAGAAAGCAACCATTAAAAGGTAAAGGTGTCCCATCACCTATGTGATCGTAGGGGAGCGAGGCATCACAGACCTCAGCTTCTCCAGAGGCCAGCATATTGAGGGCGGCACCCATCTCCTCTCCCTCGCTGCTTTACCTTCCCTGACCCTAAAGAGGGCAGGTACCTATTGACAACTGAGTGAACTGGGGGAACTGTACTGAAGCCAAGGCGCGCAAACGGTCACCCATCCACTTGGTAACCACGCTCGATGCTGCTTAACCTTAGCTTGGGGAAGCGAGTGCTCTGACCACTGAGCTATCCCCGTCCCCAAAAAAGCAGTCATTATCAAAGGGATATACAGAAACAAATATTGTCTCAACAACTAACTAATCAACCAAGGATAGAAGGAAAGAAAAGAGGAGAGGAAAACAAAGAAAGGAAAGAAAAAAGAGAAAAACAAAGGAAGAAGGAATTAAAAACGTCAGCGCCAGCCGTTTTGAAGACACTTTAAGACAAAGACCTAAGTAAGGCATAACTTTAATAGTGAATCAATCGTTCTGACCAGTGCAGCTAGCATCGGTTGCTTGAAACATGTTGTAGGCATCCATCTGTCTGTCTGTCTACCTGTCTGTCTATCTGTCTATCTCCTTCCTCTCTCTCTCTCTCTCTCTCTCTCTCTCTCTCTCCTCTCTCTCTCTCTCTCTCTCTCTCTCATTATATATATATATATATATATATATATATATATATATATATGGTTTTCAAACATTTGCACATGTACCTAACAAAATAGTAATATATGGTGAAATGTACGTTTTATTCAGCTTTAGCTCTGATAAGATTGTTGTCCACATAGTTCAGAACTCACATTTTTATAGCATGAACGAGTTCAAAATTGATAGTCATTATCTATTTGAAATCTTGAAGAAAGAAACACACGTTGTTCTGTACCATTTCAACAGGAAAAACTCAATGAAATCGATACAACGAAAACATAACTGAGGATAAAAATATAATAATTGAGAAACAAATAGGTGCTAAAGGTAAATAAATCACCACCACTACTACTACTACTACTACTACTACACGGTTAAAATAAAACAGTATAAATCTAAAAATCACATGATCTACCCTTGTCGAATGTGTACATACTTTAAAAGACAGCGAGATAAAAAAACAAAACAAAAAAAAACCTATTTAAAATCCTTTAATCCATGGCTTACGTTTGTTGAAAACAATTGTTTTGTTTTGAAGATGTCATATTCTTCGGCTGCCGAATCAATGATAGTGTTCAGTTCAGTGTCTGAGCCCACTATTATTAGCTTGTTATTCCTAATGCACTAGTTGAGGTAACATTTTTCTTTTGCTGAGTAAACATATGGTTAAAATCAACTACCTGGATTGCAAAAAAAAACAATTTTTTTTTTAGAATGCTTAAAGCAACAACAACAATAACAACAAGCAGTAAAAGAAGATGCAAATTAGTTTCAATAACTCAAGGCCAACAACAAGAAGTAAAAAAAAAAAAAAAAAAAAAAAAAAAAAAAAAAAAAAAAAAAAAAAAGATGAAAAGTAGTTTCAATAACTAAAGACTCCAGATACTCACAAAGAGTAATAAGAGAGAGAGTGTGTGTTGTCCAAAAATCTCCGACGTGTGGTCCCTTAGTTCTCTCTGGTCAGTCACGGAAGAAGTGCTGGCTCTGTACTGTCTCGGTGTCAAGTCTCTGCAGCGATGCCAGCCTCTCCCAACTTCTGTGATGCTGCAGACCGTTTTTTTCCTCGTCTGTCTCCGCAGCAGTCCTTTATAAAGAAAGCATCGCGCTCTCTCATTGGCAGAACCAGTGTGGACTTGCACCAATCCAAAGTTTCGATTTTTTTGTGGCTTGCTACAACGTTTAATATTCCACAAAAAAATCCCAAACAGAATGGAGAGTAAATGTAAAAAAAAAAAGAAAAAAGAAAAAAAAAGTACTTCCTTGTTTCATTTCTTTTGTCGTGGATGTATTCGGTGCTTTATCAAAATCGTATTGAAAGGTTAACATGTAAAATGATCTCTCCTGATGTCAAAAGATTTCGGTTTTTTTCGCCGCCATTTTGATCTAGCACATTTGAGTTAGTATTACAAGGACTGGCATTGTCTCCACTTGTTGGCTTCATGATGAAAAGATCGTAGCTTGCATAAAAACAAGCCAGATATAATTCTTAGTTGTTTGAACTGAACAGCTGCCAGGCAAAACAACACCACCATCGACAACGAAGACGAAAATGGCAACAACAAGAAATACAAGAACAATCAGTGAGTACGGCACCAAGAAAGAGAACAAAGAAGAAAAAGAGAACAAGATAGACAAAGCTCTACACAACAGCAAAAACACAGCAATACCAACACAACAAAGACACACTTAGGGCAACTTTTCAAGTCAAGTCAAGTCAAGTCAAAAACACTTTAATCATCCCTGAAGGGCAATTACAATACTGACAGGCATATTGATACAAATCATAACCAAACACACGAAGGAGCTACATTTCTTATTTGTTCAACATTATATAACTTCAAATAAAATGTCACAAACACTCACACTCTACGCGTGCGCGCTTGCACACACGCAAACACACGCATACACACACACCAATGTTTAGATACAATGTTCTTAAAAACCATTGACTATAAAAGACATATGATCACCATTATTTACACATTATACGCACGCGTTCGCACCCGCACATATATATGCACGCACGCACACACACACACACACACACACACACACACACACACACACACACACACACACACACACACACCACACTCTCCCCCCCCTCCCCATACAATCCACACCCACCCGCCCCCACACTCACACATACACACCACGCCCCCCCCCCCCCCTATCCATATACACCATCCCCCCCCCGTCCCCCCCCCCCCCCCACACGCACATAATTGGTAGAAGACATGTGAATTTACAAGCAATTAAAAAAAAAATCAATAAAGCCAAAAATAAGACATATTTATTTTATGGGTACATATGCATGTATGTGCACGCCTGTATGCATTGGCTACATACATAATAGTGGCAGGTAAGTAATTCAGAGAAGCTTACACACACACACACACACACACACACACACACACACACACACACACACACACACACACACACACACACACACACACACACACACACACACACACACACACACACACACAACACAAGAGCAAACAAACAAACAAAAACAAAAACAAACAACCTCAGTCAGTGTTATTATGAGTTTAGAACTCGGATAGCTACTGGCACAAAGGAATTCCTTTTTCTGTTTGTTTTGCTGTTGTGGCATTGAAAACGACGTCCTGAAGGCAACAATTGAAATTCTGAAAACAGAGCGTGGGAGGAATCGGCCAAAATGGCTCTTGCTTTACGTACAAGCTGCCGATTACAAAACGATCTGAGGTCTCTTTGTTCTTCTCCGATAATTTTAGAGCAGATTTCACAAATCTCTGAAGACCATTCTTGTTCTTAATGCTAAGGTTATTGTACCAGTAAATGAAAGCAAAACTTAAAACGCTCTCTATATAAGACTTGTAGAACAAAGAAAGAATCTTTTTGTCGACAAAAAATGAGTTAAGCTTCCTCAGAAAATACACACGTTGTTGCCCCTTTTTGACAATGGCGTCAGTGTTAGCATCCCAATTTAGCTTGTGGTCAAAAACAGTTCCCAGATATTTGTATTTCAAAACGTTTTCAACTTCTTCACTATGGATGATGGTATTCTCAGAAGTGTGCTCCGATCTTCTGAAATCAATAGGAAGGTCTTTAGTTTTAGAAACATTTAGCTCCAGATAGGCCTCATCACACCAATCTACGAACTCGGTAAGGGCTGGACCATGGTCTAGGACTGATCCAGATAAGAGAGACAGAAGAGCACTGTCGTCCGCAAATTTTATCAGAAATGAGTTTTCATGGCTGCTTCTACAATCATCTGTGTATAGAATGTAAAGAAGTGGCGAGAGGACGCAGCCCTGTGGGGAACCAGTGTAGGTATATCTAACTGATGATGGTATTTTGTTGGCAAAAACACGCTGTGGCCTGTCAGTTAAAAATTCAATCAGCCAACGTATAAGTTGATTGTCTACATCAAATTTTGAAAGTATTTTGTTAACCAGAATATGAGGCTGCATTGTATTCAAAGCTGAGCTAAAGTCAGCAAACAATATTCTGGCATGAGAATCAGGTGTTTCCAAGTGATTGTACAGCTTGTTCAAAATGAATAATTTGGCATCTTCGACACCCCTTCTAGATCTGTACGCAAATTGTAATGGGTCAAGGTTTTTCTCTGTAACAGAAAGAATGAGAGATTTTATGATCTTTTCTAATGTTTTCATCACCAGTGATGTGAGAGCTACAGGTCTGAAATCATTAGGCCGAGTAGGATTGGGTT
>CM060327.1:61645967-61655967 GCA_030674155.1 Stramonita haemastoma | reverse complement strand
ACACACACACACACACACACACACACACACACACACACAATGCACAAACACGACCGCGTGCGGGTGCGTGCGTGCGTGTTGTGTGTTTTTTTGTTTGTTTGTTTGTTTGTTTTGGGGGGGCGGCATGCATGGATGTTTAAACTTGAAGTACTTTGTCTTTGTTATTTTTTTTCTATCTTCATTCTTTAAACCGCCCAAATCCCCATCACCCCTGCAAAGTAATTATGCTGCACGCCCTACTGGAGGGCACGCGCGCGCGCGTGTGTGTGTGTCTGTGTGTGTGTTGGGGGGTGGAGGGCTGTGTTTGTGTGCTTGTCTGTATATGTGTGTGCCTGTATGTCTGTGCATGCATGCGCGTACGTTCACTAGTGTATTTAAACTGGTTACAGTTATTTGTGATTTGTTGCATGTAGGCCTACGTAGCTTTGTTATATTAGGCATGTTAGCTATGTAGCGTCTTGTGTTTGGAAAGCTGAGCGCCGTGCCTGAAGTGGCTGGCCATCCATCTTCATGTGTCTAAATAACTCTGCAGAACATCTTGCGCACACGTTAAATCCTGTTCCGCTTTTTGTAAGAGTAGCCATCGTGTTCCGGTGGGAACAGATGACATTTACAAAACTGCATACACACGGGGACTGGATGTAAAAGAGCAAATGAATGCTTATTCCATTATCCTCGATATAAAAGAATAAATAATAATCATAATAATCATAATAATGAACCCTGGTGTTTCCACCTGGCCATGTGACCTCATCCTCAGACTGATCCTGTGCCCGCATGTCAAAGGACTGTGCATCACTGTGTGCCTGAAGTGCTGTGTATCATTGACCCTGTGCCTGCATGTCAATCAATCAATCAATCAAATTTTTATTTCCAGATGGTACATGCATCACTGTGTGCCTGAAGTGCTGTGTATCATTGACCCTGTGCTTGCATGTCAAAGGACTGTGTATCACTGTGTGCCTGAATGAACTGCTGTGTATCATTGACCCTGTGCTTGCATGTCAAAGGACTGTGTATCACTGTGTGCCTGAATGAACTGCTGTGTATCATTGACCCTGTGCTTGCATGTCAAAGGACTGTGTATCACTGTGTGCCTGAATGAACTGCTGTGTAACATGACTGTGCTGTTGTATCAAACGTCTTGGAATCTGTTTCTCATTATTCCATTGACACAGAATCCCTGACAATGGCGTGTGATAGAAGTCAACTTTGCAGGCAG
Source organism: Stramonita haemastoma (assembly GCA_030674155.1). Taxonomy (NCBI): domain Eukaryota; kingdom Metazoa; phylum Mollusca; class Gastropoda; order Neogastropoda; family Muricidae; genus Stramonita; species Stramonita haemastoma. The sequence continues at coordinate 61,654,745 of CM060327.1, read as the reverse complement.
CCGAAGTCTGGACAGCTACGTTGTTTGTAAGTATTAAGTTTGTAAGTTGTAAGTATTGTTGTTTTACTTGTTCTGATCACAAATCAATCTTACAAAGTCTGCATACATATACACAGTTCTGTTGGCATAACTTGTTTATTAAGACCTCCAAAAACATGGCATAAACTTTTTGAGAAATAATAGACAATACACCAGTTTTGACACACATGCATAATTCAAAGTGAGCAAACAGAAAGAACCTGGTGTCCAAAAAAAAGAACGCAGTTTCATGCTACAAAGAACAGCTGTACTAAAGAGATCAGCATGGTGTTTGTAGCCCTCATGACCATGAAAGCCATGTCTGGGCTGTCACCAACTTCAGGGCACACCGTTTACATCAGCAATCACCTCTAGTGCAAAATCTAAAAGATCAATCCCCTAAAATATCCAATAATGTCAACATGTAAGGTATGACATAAATGACATTGTACCTTGCACCACAACTATTATTCCCCAGTTCTTAACTATTACTTTAGCCATTACCAAAGGTTTTCATTTCACAAGGCAATTAAAACCAGGCAGTCCTGAGGACACCAACCTTTCTGTTCAAGAACTTTTTGTTTGTTCTTCACCAAGAACTCAGAGCTTCACAAATGGTGTGATTTACGTTTGCAACCGTTTTTACCTACCATTAAGGTAGCCACATTCTGACTTCAGAGATGGTGTCTAAGCACGACGCCTGTGTGAAAGCATTTTTTAAAAAAATTCTTGTCCGTTCCTACCAGCTTGAAAAGGTCTGCTCTTCTGAAAGGCAGAACAGAAGTGACTAAGATATCCTGCCTGTGTTTTCGTAAAGGGGCCTTGGTTTACAGTCTCATCAAAAGGACTTTTGGGGTAGTGGAGTCATTACTGATGTTAACTCCAGAGTAAAATTCCTTAAATCAGGTGCTTCCGTGGTGGCTTGATCCTAAGCCAGAAGACCACATGGGTATTGCTCTAACCACTAGGCTATTCCACTCCCCTGCTGAATATAATCATCTTCAAGTTACACAAAAAAAAAAACAACAGATAAACACACAGACCAGAAAATGTTCAAGTTAAACTGAAAAAGCATGCATATGAAGTAGCATATGGGCACAAAATAACATAACACAGCGGACATCCTGCGCTCATCCCAGTGTACACAATTTTCCAACTTACCCCCTGAACAAAGCGATACAGGTAAACTGCAATGTACCCCTGAAGTCAAATGTGGCTACCTTGAAGGTGGGCAAAACAAATGGTTGCATATGCAAAAACCTCACCATTGGTAAACCTAAGAGCCTGTAGCCAAAGAATGACCCCCTCCCCCTCCAAAAAGCACCCCAACATCAAACAACCAACAAAAAACCCCAGTCAATGTGACATGTAAGGAAAAAACAATAAACAAAAACAAACAAAAATGCAAGCAAACTGGAAATTCCTTACAGATTTCCACTGGTGGGGACACTGTTTACACTATAAGATGCCCTGGTATCCTCATGGCAGATGTATAACACTGTATACTATGGGTTACTGGCTGGGGGGAAAAATGATCCTTTGCATGTACTCCTATAACATTGTCAACCCACTGGGTTGCACCATGTGCAGCAATAATTGCAGAGAAGTTTGGGAACATTGCTTCCTTAATATATTGCAGAAATCTGGAACATTGCTTTCTTAATGTGTTGCAGAATTCTGGAACATTGCTTCCTTAATGTATTGCAGAAATCTGGAACATTGCTTCCTTAATGTGTTGCAGAAATCTGGAACATTGCTTCCTTAATGTATTGCAGAAATCTGGAACATTGCTTCCTTAATATATTGCAGAAATCTGGAACATTGCTTCCTTAATGTGTTGCAGAAATCTGGAACATTGCTTCCTTAATGTATTGCAGAAATCTGGAACATTGCTTCCTTAATGTACTGCAGAAATCTGGAACATTGCTTCCTTAATGCATTGCAGAAATCTGGAACTTTGCTTCCTTAATGTATTGCAGAAATTTGGAACATTGCTTCCTAAAGTATTGCAGAAATCTGGAATATTGCTTCCTAAAGTATTGCAGAAATCTGGAACATTGCTTCCTTAATGTATTGCAGAAATCTGGAACATTGCTTCCTTAATGTATTGCAGAAATCTGGATCATTGCTTCCTTAATATTGCAGAAATCTGGAACATTGCTTCCTTAATGTATTGCAGAAATCTGGAACATTGCTTCCTTAATGTGTTGCAGAAATCTGGAACATTGCTTCCTTAATGTATTGCAGAAATCTGGAACATTGCTTCCTTAATATATTGCAGAAATCTGGAACATTGCTTCCTTAATGTGTTGCAGAAATCTGGAACATTGCTTCCTTAATGCATTGCAGAAATCTGGAACATTGCTTCCTTAATGTATTGCAGAAATCTGGAACATTGCTTCCTTAATGTATTGCAGAAATCTGGAACATTGCTTCCTTAATGTATTGCAGAAATCTGGATCATTGCTTCCTTAATGCATTGCAGAAATCTGGAACATTGCTTCCTTAATGCATTGCAGAAATCTGGAACATTGCTTCCTTAATGCATTGCAGAAATCTGGAACATTGCTTCCTTAATGTATTGCAGAAATCTACAAAGGGCATGCCCAGTGGAACACCAAGACAAATGCTTTGCAATCTTTGCCTAAACTGTTCAATACCTTTCTTACAATTGGTAAAAAGGAAATGGTGTCCCATAACCTATGTGGTTTTAGGGGAGCAAGGTATCAGAGACCTCAGCTTCTCTAGGGGCCAGCATATTGAGGGCGCCGCCCATCTCTCCCTCGCTGCTTTACCTTCCTTGACCCTGAAGAGGGCAGGTACCCATTGACAGCTGGGTGAACTGGGAGTTGTACTGAAGCCAAGGCGCGTTAACGGTCACCCATCCAATTGGTAACCAGGCTCGATGCTGCTTAACTTTGGCTGGGGGAAAGTGAGTGCTCTGACCACTGAGCTATCCCATCCCCCCTTTCAATACAGGTAAAAAAGGGGACAACACAAAGGAGTTTTAGTGTGAGTTATAAAGTACACTACAAACGCATGATATTTTGAGCAGCATGCGCATTGCTGTATCAGCAGTGTACTGAAGTGCTTTGTTTCATTCTCATGTGGCTTCGTAAGGCCTTAGCTTGTGTGTATAAGATGCTGTGCAAAAGTCGCCAGTCACTGGTCATGGTGGTCTGTATCCGAGGAGATAATACATTGGGAACCTTTGTACAACATGCATGTTTTCATTCTATGTTCATTTCACTTCCTCTCCTTCATAGCCCACTGACACCCCCCCCCCTCCCCCATGAACAAAAGTGCAGAATAAATAGAGGAAGAAATAGAGAAAGGAAGAGAAAAAAAAGAAAAAAATGAATGAGAAATAACAAACAAAGAATAGCAGTGCCTTTGACATCTACCTGCCACAGTGTATAGCCTTTGTGGATGTGTGTGTGTGTGTGTGTGTGTGTGTGCGTGTGCGTGTGTGTGCGCTTGCATGTGTGAGTGTGTTCGAATTTGCGAGGACCATAGATCGTTATTAATTGGTTGTGTGATGTATAGGTCGAATGCAAGTGCTTTGATTTGTTTTTTACAAGATATAGCGCTATATAAGTTCCATGTTATTATTATTATTATTATTATTATTATTATTATTATTATTATTGATATGGAGGGAGGGGGGGATAGTCTTTCTTTTCTTTTTCTTTTCTTCCTTTATACCAAGGATAATGGAATAAGCACTGGACCCTTGACTCAGTTATACAGGATCTGCACACTGTGTGCTCCATGGAACAGGCTTGGTTCATGTCCCCGGCTTTGAGGCTGACTGACAACCAATCCTGGAGACCATTGCTGTGAAAAGCAGTGGATGCTGGCATATTCATGGAGACCATTGCCGTGAAAAACAGTGGATGCTGGTGCATTCATGGAGCCTGGATTCTGGCCAGTGATGATCATCACAAAGTAGTCTGAAAAAAAGAGACAATTTTACAACCATTTTTGTGTGAGTTTTTTTTTTAGTGGATTTTTTTGTTGTTTGTTTGTTGTTGTTTTTTTTGGGGGGGTTGTTTCTTTCTTTCTTCTGCAGAGTTGAATTACAACACAAGGTTATATAAACAAGAGAATAGCATACAAGACTATCTCAAGTGTACTTTCTGTTCATTTGAAAATGAATACAGTCAGTGTCAAAAGTAAGAAAAGAACTGGGCTTTACTGAGGTAGGTCACAGGTTTAACATGCCAACTAAGCTGCACAAAAAGGGGGCCTGGCTATCCTAGTGGTCAGAGTGGTCAGCTTGCAATTGGACAGTGTAGGTTTAAGGCACCACTGAGATACCCTGTTTGAGGGAATTTTTCCCAGCAGTTAACATTAGTACTGATTCCACTTCCCTAAAAGTCCTTCACATGAGACAGACTTAATACCAAGGCCCCATATAAAATACACAGAGCATTATGCATAGATAATAAAACTAGTTCCACCTATAGAAAGAGTAGACCATATATGCCCGTACGAACAGATGACACATAAAAAAAAAACCTACCCCAAACCACAGTGTTACATTAAGACCTCACCCCAAAGTCTGAAATGGGCCCCCCCCTTCATGATGAGCAAATGATTGCATATTCAAAACCTCAGCACTGGTGAAGTTTGAAACTCTAGCACAGAAATGAAAAATTGAAAAATGGTTTTCAAAGCAGAGAATATTCTTGCTCTAAGAGATAGATGACTGAGCTCATGGAACACAAGCACAAGAAGGAACCTATCTCTATGCTTTCTTCAGCTCGGCAGCCAAGCCTAGATGCACTTGTGGGACAGAGAAGACTGTGTAGGTAAATATAAAAAAAAATTAAAAACCTACACACAGACTCCCTGTCCCTCATTAATACATATACATATATATATATATATATATATATATATATATATATTATAATATATAATATATATATAGTACTGATGAAAACCAAAATACTTCATGGTGAAACCTTTGAAGATTATGTTGTACTAATGAATACCAGTAAGTTTGAACATTCCACTTGTACTTTCAAGTAATTAGTTGGGATGCTACAAGGCAAAAGACGTGATCGTCATTGACAGTCACTGTCAATCAGATCCACCATGAAAAATTCAGGTACATGTCCACTGAGACAACCCTGTCAGTGAATGTCTCTTTCTTGACTTTAAATGCTACATGTTACATCATTTATTATGCTGTGCGCTTTATACTGAACTAGACAGCACACAAAACAGCTAACATAGAATTTATTGTTTAACATATATATGTGAATCAGAATTTTCTGTTCATCTGTGAACAGACTGTAATCAAAAGTAACAGAGTTCAGAATGAGACTGGTTGCCCCCCCCCCCCCCAACCTTGTCTCCTCCCCCCCTCCCCTCTCCTCAGCATACCAACACCAGCAGTGTGCTGCAAAACAAAGCAATGTCAAACTCACCACAGGACAAAGGCCCCCACTGACACTCCATCAGCCTGTACAGAATCTTCTCTCTCCTTGGTTTCCCCTTGGCTCTTCTGCACTTCTGATGGACTTGCTGAAATAACCCACACAGATAAAAATAAAAATCCAATGCCACACACTGATGGCAAAGATGGAGGATGGGATAGCCTAGTAGTCAGAACATTGTGCTCGCAATTTGATGACCCGGGCTTGATTCCCGTTCGAGGAGATTTTTCTCCTGGAGTTAACATCAGTGCTGACCCCGCTCTCCCAAAAGTCCTTCGGATGAGACTATAAACCAAGGCCCCGTGTGTGAATGCACGCAGAACATCTTGCGCACACGTTAAATCCGTTCTGCTTTTTGTAAGAGTAGGCCATCGTGTGCCGGTGGGAACAGATGACATTTACAAAACTGCATACACATGAGGACTGGATGTAAAAAAGCACAAAAGTGCTTATCCCATTATCCTCAATATAAAAGAATTTTTAAAAATAAACGAATAAAACAAAATAAATTTAAAAAATAACAAATAAAGTTCTATATTGCTTCCCCTCTCTGTCAGTGTCTCATCACCTGCACTGCCTTGCTCCGTTACATTCCATGTCTCTGATCATTTGTGCATTTAATATAAACTCCTCACCTGAATGTAGCTACATGTTAACAAGTAAGAAATGTGAATGATGAATTTTCAAAGCAAAATTGGACATGAAGTTACAGGTGATAAATACTCCACCTCAGCCACAGCACAGAGAGCATGCAAGCAGAGAAACAAAAACACAAAGAGAGGGAGACAGAAACCAACACAGCAAAAGTGACAGTGATACAGTGACAGTGACAGTGAAGCACTGTGTACGGTCTCGCCAGATGTCAGATGTCAGCAGATTGTTCACAGCCACTGCTGCTGATTTGGTTTTATTTGATTCATTATTTTATATCGAGGATAATGGAATAAGAACTCTTGTGCTTTTTTTACATCCGGTCCCCGTGTGAATGCATATTATATTTATATATATATATATATATATATATATATATATATATATATATATATATATATATATATATATATATATATATATATATATATATATATGTAAATTCATATATACATGTATATATTATATCATATTGCATTATTTTATATATATATCATATATTATATGACCTTAACATTACATTACGTATATATTGTATTGTATTATATCATATCATACCATACCATACCATATCATATCATATCATATATCATATCATATCATATCATATCATATCATATCATATCATATCATATTATATTATATTTATTATTATACCATATTGTATCATATCATATTACCTTATATTATATCATACTATGTTAATTATATAAATGGAACTACATACCTCCAATGCTGACTGTATTGCTTGGCCAGGTTCTTACTATGAGGAAGTGGACCCAGAAAAGACACAACTTTCCTCTGACTGCATGTCTGCTACCAGCTGCTTGAGTAAGGCCCAATGGTTCCTCGCACACTGGGCCAGAACCCAGATTCAGAAGCAGCCATTTTGACCTTGAACATAACACACCAAGATCCAGCCATTAAAATCACTACCAACCACCATCAACAGCTCCTGTCAAACTGAACAATAACTGCTGAACGTCAAGCACATATATATATATTATATTATATTAATATATCATTTCATCTTAAAGTTACACTTGTATTTAAATCACTCCCTCTCCATTATTTTCCTCTACCAAAGCGTCATACATGTGAAGAAAAACATTAATAAACACATGAAGAATACTTTGTTGGGAAAGGTCCATGATATTCCTCTAGTTTTTCTACTCATTCATGTCAGAGGATTTAGAATAGGTCTACAAATCTGTTACAGTAAGTAATATCCTCAAAATTCCACCAATCAAAAACAAGCTTATACACGGACAACAGCAATGTTTAGTCACTGCAGAAAATAGGTTTGAACTCTAAGAATATAAGTGGTGGTGAGAATTCCGTTGTGTAGTATTATCAGACTGCTGGACTACTGAATTACTGTCATAAATCACCTACAGACAGTGATAGTAAACTGACCAATTTGGTCAATATGTCAATAGCAGTCAACAACCCCCCCATCTCCTTTGAACATGTGTGTGTGTGTGTGTGTGTGTGTGTGTGTGTGTGTGTGTGTGGTGTGTGTGTGTTGTGTTGTGTACTGTGTGTGTGAGTGTGTGTGTGTGTGTGTGTGTGTGTGTGTGTGTGTGTGTGTGTGTGTGTGTGTGTGGTGTGTGTCAAATCAAATCAAATGTTTATTTTCCAGATGGTACATTGAATAAGCATTAATCTGAGTGAGTGTGTGCGTGTGTGTGTATGAGTGTGTGTGTGTGTGTGTGGGGGGGTGGGGGGGTGCGTGTGTGTGTGTGTGTGCGTGCTGTGTGATGTGCGTGTGTGTGATGTGTGTGCTTACATGGTGCAATCTATCTATGTTTTAAGTCTGCTGAAACTGTCTCAGTTATGATGCAATTGATAGCTTTGTACACACACATGCACGCACACACACATGCAAACATATATCCACACACATATGTGCGCACACACAACACAGCACACACACACACACACACACACACACACACACTCACACACACACACACAACATCACATATATATCATAATATATCAAAACCCTTACATAAATAACCAGTGTGTGGAATGGACAGCTCAGCTTTGCAGTCCAGCTCAGTTAATACATCACTGATGTCTTCATTAAAGCGATGTTCGCGCCACTGCCATAGTTATGATCTGCCAAGCACTCTGGTTCTGAAAATGAACGCGACAGCAACATAGTTGACGGTACACTATATATAAATACATACTTACATATTAAATCATTATGAAGCTAGGCTTTTAACCTCATGGTGAACCCCACATCCACTGACTGCACAAAAAATAATGAGTATCATCTTTTAATCAGTCTGTATTTAGTTGTATATATACATATACATATATATATATAATATATATATATATATATTTATATACATATACCACCTTACTATAAGTTGCATGGATAAACAGACTGTCTATGAGAGACACTGAAAGTGATTAGTAAAACGAAGCCAGTTTCATTGAAAACAAAAAATCTGTTAACAGTATGATAATCATCATATCATTATTATATGTTATCATCATTATCATACACAACATTACACACACAACAGTGATGCACACACACACACACACACACACACACACACACACACACACAACACACACATACACACATGTATACATGTACAACACACATTCACACACATGAAACAACTTTCACTGAAAACAA
>CM060327.1:61633467-61640967 GCA_030674155.1 Stramonita haemastoma | reverse complement strand
TTAGAATCAAACATGAAGTTCAGGAAATAAAGCCAAAGATTTTTGTTGTTAATTCATGTGAAATAATCCTATAAAATGTTGAAACAACTTCTTTTTAAATGAAAGAAAATCATGTCACTGTACAAGAATTTTATTAACCTTTCTCAGTTTCTGAATATTTTGGTTATGCAGCCTTATTCAACTTTGGCATCTCAGTCTGGCCATCTAAAAAGATTTGACAATAATGCTGTAAACAAGTGAAAACAACACTAACAGTGATGTGCTTAACTGCTTTTTTTTTTTTTTCTGATGATTATACCAGAAGACTTAGGTAACCCTTCAGTAGACACTTGTGCTAACGAGTAAATGATGCTTTTTTTCTGTTCTACAGGTTCATGACAGAGGAGACCCAGAACAAACGCAGAGGAGCAGAAAAGAGAGAGGACTTGTGACAGTGGCTTCATGAGCAACAATGGAGAGGTAGGTGTTTGACAGATGTTTGACAGGTATCTTTTTTTTCTTTTTTTTTTGCTGCCACGTCTTCTGACATCCCTGTCTTGTTGCTCCCATGCCACTCATTTCAATCTCCCCGTCACAGCCATACCCTGATTGGCTGTGTCTTATGCTTGGGATTGGCAGTCCACAGGGATCCCATCAATATTAGGCCACCGTGGGGCCACCAGCCAGAGGGGCCCTGCACTTCTGCTGGGTCACTTTGGTGGTGTTCAGTGGTGCCTGTTCTAAGCTAACATATGCAGGACACCACCTACCCCTACTAATGACAGTATTGGCTCAGTTGTGGAGTCAAAGTGAGTGAGTCAGTTACCTCTAGACCACCAATATACTGATGGGATGTGGTTCTAGTTACTGCTGCAGACTGACCTTATGCTTTGCCGATATTGGCTGTTCATGTCAGAAATGATGTATGCATACATGTCTTTGATTGTAATTTGTTCCTCAGCTGGAGCTCCAAGGTGAATTCACCAGTGGTGAGATTTTTGCAAATGAGACCATTTTTGCCCACCATGAATGTAGCCACATTCTGATTGCAGAAATGTATGCTGGTTATGTTCGTGTTGCCATAACCCACCGAACGCTGACATGCACTATGAGATCTTACACATGACATATTTTTATCTTCTGCATGTGTATAATATATTATATGCACAAAAGCAATTAAAGCACTGGCGGGTCTATACTTGAAGTTGATCTGGAAGAGTTCACCAGAGCTGCCATGATTCGAACCACGACTTCATGACCCATTGGGATTGAAAATGACGGTCCTAGCCACTCAGCTGTGGCACCTGTTGTATGCATACATAAATCGTGCTTTCAGCTTTTTAGCCCTGGCTGTTTGTACAGGTAAGTTTCTTCCAGCGCTGGAGATTGTCTGGTGGTGAGTTTAAGTATCATTGTCAAGAAGAGTGAGCAAAATTGCTTTGCTTAATTAGATAATAATGAATATTATTCTGCAAGCGCTTTGGTCTACAAGAATTATTCCGATTTGGGGGAGCGTTGGAACGAAAGGAGTGGCAAAAGAGAATGATTTTGATCTGGGTGAGGTGGAGAAGACTGAACTTGGAGATAAGCCACTTTCATAGAGAGGGGCGGGATAGCCAAGTAGTCAGAGCGCTGGCTCTCCCCAAGTCAAGTTAAGCAGCATGATGAGCATCGAGCATGGTTACCAAAGCGTGCCTTGGCTTCAGTACAGTCCCCTAGTTCACCCAGCTGTAAATGGGTACCTGCCCTTTTTAGGGTCAGGGAAGGTTAAGCAGCGAGGGAGAGGAGATGGGCGCCGCCCTCAATATGCTGGCCCCTAGAGAAGCTGAGGTCTCTGATGCCTCACCCCCTTTACTTTACTTACCCCCTTTATTTAAGTAAGCGTGAGTGATTTTCCTTCTATTTTAAACAGAATTCCATTTTGGCTATTTTCAGATATTTTTTCATGAAAAAAAAGGAATATTAGATTCAAACCATGATCCTTTTGACACCTGTAAAACCCTTGAAAGTCGAGGCTTATCTATCGAAAGTATTCTCATTAAGGATGATGATGAAATAAAGATCACACTTTTGTGTGGAAAAACAATTCAAGGTTTAATTACAGGTGAGAGTGTGTGGCACTTCACAGGTGGGCGGCTGCAAGGTTATGGGGGTTGGTGCGAGCTTATGTTTGGATACTAGGCTATGTTGTGGTATTTTCTGTGATATTATGTTTACTGTTTTTATAAGTGGCTTGTAACCCCCATGAATTTCTCGGTGAGATGATGAAGTATTTGGATTGAATTCAACTGAATTGAGTGTGTGGACCAAACAAACAAGGCCTTACAGGTGACAAAGTTCCAAGGAGGTAAAAATTGATTTGGCACATGCATAGTAAGTCTCAAAGTCATCTCTCGATTGCTCAATTGGATGGATTTTTCTCATTCAAAGTTCAAAACGACAAAGCAAGGTGAAAACTATGCATTGAAACTTATGCAATAGACAAAAGCATCGAAGGCTATATTCATGAAGTATCAACAAACAAAACAAATGTTTTCACTGAACATGGGATAAAACACATGGGTATGTGTGCATGGTGGATATGTGTGTGTGTGCATGTGTGTGTGTCTGTGTCTGTGTCTGTGTGTCTGTGTGTGTCTGTATGTGAGCATGTGTTTATGTAAATAAGTTTTGGGGAGGCAAGAGGGGAATTATCGTTGATTTTGTAGAAGAGGTACTAAAAGGAAACTGATAATTGGAAGGAGGGGCTTTTTTTCTTAGATTAACTGCTAGGTTCATTTGTCAATTGTGAGAAAGGGGTAGGATATGTATGGCTAGGTAACTGGGAATAGAAATAGGCTCGCATATAAAAGAGCATGTTTTTCTCCCTCTGTTTTTATTTGGGGCTGATAACTATCTTCGGCCATTAATACAACTTTGGTTCTTTTGGAAAGGGCACAATATTTCAAAAGTACATAAGCTGGAAATTGCTGATATCAGAGCTGAAAAATTGTATTTCACAGTGGGGAAATTCAAGAAATAAGCAAGAAATAACCGTATCTTTTGGCTTGATCCTATGTTTAATTAATTTTGGTTCTTTTGAAAACACCCACAGCCTATTTGTAAATAAAGGTAGGCTGCGGAAGCCATTGAGCTGATTTCAAAACTGGAACATAATAAAAAAAAAATAAAAAAATTTTAATCAAAAAAAAATCCAACCATGGATGGTTGATAGGACGGACGATTTGTGATTTAAAGAAAACTTCCAAACCCTTGTGTCAAAAGCTATGTACCATTCCGTCTATGTACCATTGTGTCCACATGGCATACATATATATACAAGCAGACACGCCAGCTGACCAACAGCATTTTCCCAGTTACTAATGTTATGTGCTAACACTAACACTAACCTTTACAATTAACCTTTATTATCTTAACCTGGCCCAACATGTGGACACAAAAGGTAGATGGGTATGATGATACAAGACAGACACAGAAACAAACCTTTTTTGTTTTTTTGCTATTTTTAGGTGTGGAAGAGCAGGAGAAGGGGGGGGGGGAGGTAGGAAAAACATGTGAGAAGGGGCGGGATGGATAGGTAGCTAGCTGTATGTGGGAAGGGGCATGAGAAAGGTCATGGCCAAGTCGTCAGTGTTAGAGCAAGAATAGGGAATGGGCAATCATGGTTTTGTTGGAGGAGGGGGGTGGGGTTGTAAGAGAGGAGGGGGAATGTTTTAGCAAAATAGATATTTAAATATAAAAAGTAAGGTTTTACTGGGAAATGCATTTACAAGGATAATTAGTGTTGTGTTGTGTGTGTGCGCGCTATGCTTGAGAGATAGATAGTGTGTATACTGACATACATGCATGGATTCATGAAAGGAGGGAAGAGTACGTATACATAGACCTTCACTTTGTTGTAATTGTTTTTTGTCTGCTCCCCAGATTAGCACTTGGGGGGGGGGGGGAAGGGGGGGGGAGTCACCCAGAATGTGCACTCACTCGTTCATCCTTCCTAGGAATCACTGAGATTGAAATTACACACTGAATGAGAAGTTTGCGTGTATGACTGTTCAAGTACCTTGCCATATTATAGGCAGCTATACTTCAGAAGATTTTTGTCCTTTAAAGGAGAGAGCAGGTTATGTTAAGAGCTTGTCATGGCTGAAAGCAAGCTCACCACATTTTACACCATAACAACATTTTAGTGTAGACCTTGGCAATTAGATGACATCAATAACTGACAGCTTTTGGCATGGGCCAAGTCCGTCATTTTTTGTGTTTGCATTTTGTTTAGATCAGATGAAATGTAAGTTGAAAAAAAGAAGAATAAGAAGCATCAGAAAATGAAGGAAAAAAAGCCCAACCAAAAGAAGCCAAAAAAACAGACTTAGTACAATATAAAGGAACTTATATCAAGGAAAGCACAATAAAAACAGAGAAGTAAACATATGGAAAAAAAAGAACACGCAAAAAGACAGAAGATAGTTAATAACAAGAAAGAAAGTGGTAGACACACAAGAACAACCAGCAAAAGCATCAACAAACAGAAAGAGCAAATTGAAGAAATGGTGATCAAGCCAAAAGTGGCAGCAACAACAGCATCAACATTAGAGGCTGGGAAAAAATGGAAAGAACAGAATTAAAAAAAAAAAAGGGGGGGGGGGGGGGGGTAACAGAACATGGGTAAGATAAAAAAATTAAAAAAAGAAAGAAAAGAAAAGGATACAGAAGAAAGGGACATGGGTGATGTTCCTTCCATTTTAAACAGAATTCTATAATGGCAGTTTTCGAACATAGAATGCTATTTTAAAAAGAAATAAGAGATTAAAAAATATTTTTAAAAAACGAACAGATTGAAAACAATCTTTTTGAAAATGACCAGATGGACAACCTGTGACAAACTTCCTCTTGAAAATCTTTGAAAGTCAAGGCTTGACTATCAAAAGTATTCTCATTAACAATGCCAATAAACTAAAGATAAATGTTCTGTGTGAAAAAAAAAAGTTTAAAGTTCCAAACGGACACAGAATAACAGATGACAAATGTTTATTTAGTAGCACTTGACTTTGACTTAAATTTTGTATATCATTCTTGGCTTTAGATAGTGGGGATTTTTTAAATGAAATTCTTTGCCTTAGTAGTGGCTTTCTTTATTGCATTCTTGGCTTCAGTGGTGACATGACCACATTCTTGGCTTTATTCTTGGCTTTAGTCAAGTCAAGTCAAAATTTTATTTTCAGATGATACATTGAGTAAGCATTGATTTGCTTTTTTTCATCAAGCCATCTTTTTTTTTAAAAAAAGCACAAAAAAAAAAGCAGAGAAAAACATTTCACCAATATTAATTATCCAACATGATTTCAACAGCCTCAAAAATACAGTATGCCTATAAAAAATACAAGCAACAGCACTAACAACAAAAACAGAAAACACACAACACACACACACACACACACACACACACACACACACACACACACACACACACACAAAAGTCACTCTCTCTCTCTCTCTCTCTCTCTCTCTCTCTCTCTCTCTCTCCTCTCTCTCTCTCTCTCTCTCTCTCTCTCTCTTTCTCACACACACACACACACACACACACACACACACACACACACACACACACACACACAATACACATACACACACACACACACACACACACACACACACACACACACACACACACACAGAGTTCGCGCGCTCCTCCACACAGCACGTATGCTACATTTTACTTCCATAGCATGCATATTGTACTGTACCATATTTGGCCAATCCTATCCCATCCCATTAGTGGTGATATGATCACATTCTTTCCTTTAATGGTGACTTTCTTTATTACATTCTTGCTGTTAAGGGTGACTTTAAGGCATTTTTGGCTTTTGTGGTGACTGTCTTTATCACATTTTTGGCTTTAGTGGTGACTGTCTTTATCACATTTTTGGCTTTAGTGGTGACTGTCTTTATCACATTTTTGGCTTTAGTGGTGACTGTCTTTATCACATTTTTGGCTTTAGTGGTGACTGTCTTTATCACATTTTTGGCTTTAGTGGTGACTGTCTTTATCACATTTTTGGCTTTAGTGGTGACTGTCTTTATCACATTTTTGGCTTTAGTGGTGACTGTCTTTATCACATTTTTGGCTTTAGTGGTGACTTTAAATCACATTTTTGGCTTTAGTGGTGATCTTTTAAATAACATTTTAACTTAAGTGGTGACATCACATTTTTGGCTTTAGTGGTGAAAAAGCCACTTCAGCATTAGAATATTCCATTCTATATTGTGCGGAAAAAAACTATCCAAACATGTGTAATCAAGATTTATACAGGGAAAATGTGGCACTGTACTGTGGTTATATGCTATCTTGGGCAGGGCAGCTTAATTTTCATGAAGAGAAACTTACTGTGTGGTGTTATGGTATTGCACTGCTCTCCTGTGTTCTGCACTATGCTACATTATACTTCCATACCATGCATATTGTACTGTACCATATGCGGCCATCCTATCCCATCCCATCCTGTACCATATTTTGTCCCATCCCATACCATCCTGTTCTGTTCCATTCGACCATCCCAAATTTTCAAATTTATTTATGTGCTATGAGTTGTATTGCAGATTGTGTTGAATAGAAAATAAGTTGTAATATTCATAGAAAGGTTAACATATTCACGTATATGACATATTTGTCAGAAAGTAATGTAATGAAAAGCCATGTTTAATGATGGATAGAAATATATAATTCATTTGGGGTGTAGTTATTGGTGCTTTTTTTGTGTGTGTGTTTGCTTTTTTTGTTATGTTTTTGGGTGATGTATCAGGCTAGCATCATACTTTGATACAGATTTGGTGAAAAGGAACAATTTCTGCTTTACTTTAAAAAAAAAAGAATTGTGAAGTTTTTTCCGTTGGTTTTTCTTTAAGGTGGGGGTGGGGTTTGTGTGAAATTTACGATGTAAAAGAGATTTGATTACTATCTTCAATTAAGAAAAGTGTGTGTGTGTGTGTGTGTGTGTGCGCGCGCGCTTTAAGTGGGAGAGAGGAGGGTTGTAAGTGGAGGGGTATGAGGTGAAAGGAGGTTTGAATTAATGCCACGTTGAGTGTGTGTGTTGGTTGGGGGGGGGGGGGGGGGGGGGGGGAGGGGGGTTGGAGTGGAGATGGAGTGGGGGGATGTGGTGAGAGATGTGACATAATGCCTCCTCATGTGAAGGGGGGGGGGGGGGGTCACACTAGTTACTATGCATGCACATTAATTATTTGTGAATCTGCATACATAGGTTTTGTTTGGGTTATTTGTTCAAACTGATTTTCCTTTAAAAAAAAAAAATTACTTAAGTGCTGTGAGTTAGTTGTACTGCAGATTGTGTTGAATAGAAAATAAGTTGTGAACTCTATGGAGATGTGAACATGTTAAATTTTTCCACTATTTGAAAATCTTTGTCAGAAGGACCAAAACCTTTGAATGGGGGAAAGAAATGTGCCTGGGGAGGGGGGTCTCTTTTTTGTGTGTGGGTGTTGTGTGTGGGTGTGTGTGTGTGTGTG